>CAWZYM010000078.1:25000-57500 GCA_963966185.1 Rhabditoides inermis | reverse complement strand
AATAAATGAACGTACCAGAACAAATACGTCGAAAATTTTTCACGTGCAGGAACAAAATTTCCGTATGATATCATGACATTATTGAAAATTAAGTTCTCCAAACTGCCCGTGCTCTTCTGAATGAGATTTCGAATAATGGCAACAACAGAAACCACTCACAACCATAAACTGGAGGAAACTCATCAGGATAACTCCAAAAGAATATGCGGACGCTCACATGATGTAGTTGCATATGTGCGAACAATCCGATAAATTTCTAAATATATACAGTACAGCTCGAGTAAGGTGATCCCTGTCCCTGGACGTCCATAAACGTCCGGGATTTTTGTGGACGTTTCTGGTGTCTCTCACTTTACACACTCTCTCGCGTTCCCATCGCCTCCTCCCCACAGGCAATTTATGGTCCCTGTTTGAAGGAATTGTGGGCAGTGAGAGAACTGACAGAAACGTCCACCAAAATCCCGGACGTCCATGGACGTCCATGGACAGGGATCACCTAACTCGAGCTGTACTGTAATACAAAAGTATCATTTATTCCGTTAAAGAAGAACTCCGGGGAAAATAGGAATGCCGGTCAATAGGGGCAAAATGATACTTAGGAACACGATTCTGGCAATGAAAATTCTGAGAGGCTTCAAAAAGTTACGTTTTTGAATTATTTATAACGATTCCTTTGTCCAAATAGCCTAATTGGACGAGGGCGGAGCCTCACTCCGCTGCCCACCGCTGCCGTACTCGCGGTTTCCCGCCGAAATCTGGTTCCGGGCGTGCTAATGTTTTGGGCCGGCGACTCTTTCCCCGGAGTTCTTCTTTAAAGAAGTTCTAATAAGATGAAATTTGACCCAAGTTATGGGTCAAAGAAGGGTAAAGTTTTCATTTTTGCCCTAAGTTTCTCGCTGTTGGATTGGGGGTCACGTTTTGAAACTCAGCCCAAACTTTGGTCATATTTTACCCACGCCCAAAACTTTGCCCAAGAGAGCATGGGGCGCTGAAGAGAGTTAGACAGAAAAAGTGGGGGTGGGTAAAGTTTTGCACAAAAAGCATCTTAGAACCTTTCTTAATGTTTAGAAACTCACGCGTTTGTTCTAGAAAACATCGCAGCGCATCACAAGCAGCATAAACCTTTTGAATAATAAACTAACAGGGATCTGTATAATGATAGCTCACCAGACCCAGTTCTGACTTGATCGCGTAACACATCGGTGTTAATAGTGCGACAGCTAACAACACATAGATTTTCGATGTGGACAAATCCTAGAAGAGTTGCAAGAGTTAGCGTACTGATATTCAGATACTCACATAGTTGTTGTATCCGATGCTGTGACCGATGTTCCAAACTAGATGGACCGCGTAGATAAAAGACATCTCCTCACTAAAGATGGAGTAGCGAACACGGTAATCAAGACACACACCTGTCGGAGGTTGAGTTTCCGGGAATGGTGTTGTCGGCAGCGGGGGTGACGCTCGTGGGAGACAGTCTCACTCCCCCCCCCAGAGAGCCACAGCAGCCGCGAGACCGCCAATGAGGAGGAGGTGGCAGAGCGAGAACAGGCCCACCGCCACTCTCCTCCTCAACTAACGCTGACCACGGGACTCCTCGTACACCAGTCTGCAACCCATCAACACTCATCCACCTATGCTTTCCACACTCACGGCCGGTCCTCGATGACTTGCAGGTGCACTCGGGTCCAGGAGAAGATGTCGCCTTTGCGACGACCGACAGCCCGCCGCATCGCAACAGGAATGGATGAACGTGACTCGCGGCAGCCGTCATTTCGAGATCGCGCGAGACAGATTCGAGTTCACGCGAGTGCGTGTGTAGATTTGAGTTTGCGGTGAGCGTGAGCAAAAATATGCAAATTTGAAGTGGCGTGAAACGAACGATTTGATAAATAGAAAAATATCACTGTACCCGCCTTGAATCGGCAATGCGCCCCCTAGCCCCGCCCTCTCTAATCCGCCCATGCACTTGAGTTCCCCTCCTTGGTGCAACCAAGGATGGCGGTTCTCTCCGTACTTTGCTAATGCCACTATCTCTATGCGAATACATTATCTGAAATATCTTGTGTTGCATTGTTGTTGAAGATGATAGTTGATAATGTCTCGGTTGTTATTGTCGTGTTTGCCGGCTCGGTAGCCGACTGGTGTCGCCCGCTTGAGGTCACGTACCTAATGGAGCTCCTCTCCTCACTTCTGTACTATGGTGTATAACCCACTGAACCACCCGCCTAGTAATAGAGGACACTGGCTATGAAGAGTTAATAATGCTATCGTGTCACAATCACTATTTATGTAGGGGAAAGGTTCATCTTCTTCCTGTGAGCGTCAGCAATTGTAATTTGATTGTGGGATCAGGCGATATCAGCCGATATCAGCGGGGAACATCTCATAATAACTAAGAGGGACAATCTCTTGAGACTCGAGAAGGAACAGTAATTTCCAGATCGCGCGTGTACGCGTGTATCGAGTTTGAGAGAGTGAACAACGTTAAAATGTATGTCATGACGAGCCACTCCTCTCTCTGTCTCTGTCTCTGTCTTTGTCTCTGTCTCTCTCTCTCTCTTTTTCCCCTCTCTCTCCTCCCTGTCTTCACTCGTTTCTTCTATGCGACTCTTCTCTCAGGTGAGCTTCTCCCAGTACTCACCTGGCGTCATGAAAGTAATGGCGGAAGCCGCTCCTCTCTCTCTCTCTCTCTCTCTTTCTCTCTCTCTCTATCTTTCTATCTCCCTTCTCAACTCCCTCCCTTGCAGATAGAAAAACCCTCAGAGGACAAGGTGATCATTCACGTAGACTTTGCGTACGCGCCCAATAACTCGGTCACCGACGACATCATGAAGCTCATGCAGGTGAGGGCGCTAGGGCGTTAGCGCTACGGAGCTGTAACGTCTGCAGGCGCGCTACACGTCGCCGACGATGGGAGTGATCCTCAAGCAACTCGTGCCAGCGGCGTTCGCCAACCACTCCGTCGACATCTCCATGGAGTCAAAAAAATATACGTAAGCAATCTGCCTGTTTTAATAGAACTAAACACCCCTCTTCCTCTCCCTCTCCCTCTCTCTCCGTTATCCAGGATCTTCAAGCCATCTCCTCTATACTTTGAACAGTTTGCTTGCATAAGAAATCACATTCATACAAATCACTCATTGCTATCGACAGCGTTTACAAACCGTAATCAGTAGTTTTTGTTATCATGCTCTGTTCAGTGCAAAATAACTAACCTTTCCTATAGGGCATCCCCCCGTTTATCGTACGGCAGTCTTTTCGCCGAATGTTTACTAGACAGCATTTGAGGCATCAATTGACCGTTATCGGCCCGTGCGAGACCATTCGGCCGCGCAACTCGCGCGCTTGGCGGTCTCTTTTTAGGGAAATGAGGATCATTTGCAAGTCTAATGAAGCAGAGTTCTCTATCTTCTAAAGTTAATTACTCTTTTAGAATTAGGCAATCTTCACAAAATTTTGATATGTGATGGGTATCAGTAGTTTTCATCGATCTCTAGTGTTCGATTTTTGATTGTCGCGTCCGTTTTCTAATTAGAGTCCAAAAACTTTGATTTTGACTCGGTTTCCAATGGGAAAGCTCCGAAACTTAATTACTCTCTTCAAACTTAGGCGCAAGCCGACCAGACCGAGGAGGAACACTGGCTTGTCACCCTTCATCTCTTCATGCAGAAGGCAGATGAGGTGGGAGACAGGGGATGTGAGGGAGAGAGAGATCTTTTTAGGAGTTGCTTCTGCGCTCTCGCCGCGTTCTGTTGTGTGGTCGAGGCGGATGGAGCGGACTCGCACTCTCTAGGGCTCAGCACCTCGACACGTGAGAAGAGATCAAGGATTCTGTCACCTCGCATTGTTCACGAGTCTGCATATGTGGAGCCGGTCATTGCGCCAACCACACATGAAAATGTCAATTACATCTAGTGGAGACGACGGCACGGCCCGGGCCACGGCGCTCTGATCGTTCGTTTCCTAGAGAAGTTATGTTTTTAAACTGGTACAATATTAATTATCTTTCAAAAGTACTTCCAAGTAAAAGTAGTTGGTTTGTACTGTTGTCTCAGTTGAGCAAAAGGACTGACATGTTTTCAATGGAGACATGTGCCAACACCCGATTGCGATGGCATGAGCAGGGACGAGGAAAGGAAGAGCAACTACGAGGAAGGATGTTTTCTGGTAGAGAGGTGTCTAATTGATAGGTATGCATCATTGGAATAAAAAGTTCTGATTGGAAGGAAGAATGGCCGAGCCGCATCGGATTCAGAGTGATGGCCGCAGTGGAAAGAGAGGGCCACGCACAGTTCACGGGGCCAGTGAGAGTGTCTATTGAAATGCTGTTAGTGTTTTATGGTAGATAGGTGTCTGATTGATTGGTATGCATAATTAGAATAGAAAGTTCTGATTGGGAGGTAGAAAGAATGGTCGGGCCGCATCGGATTCAGAGTGGTGGCCTCTGTTTGAATGTGAACTACAGTTTCGTACACGAACATAATTGTGAAATATAGTATTTTTTTAAGTGAACCTGAGTTTATCACGCAATCTCTGAGAGAATCGGACGTTTTTGGGACATGTGGGACCTAGGGTTTTTGGAGGGCGTAGTTTGGGGTTAAAAAAGTTTTTTACAGAGTGGTAATAGTGATTTCATTGAAATTTGCATATTCAGCTAGTTAAGGGACCACCACCTCAACTTTGTCAGTTTTTGTCCAAAACTAACTTTCAAAAAATAATTCGATTCCTTACATCAATCTAAAAAACTTTTTATATAGAAAGAAATTGATGTAACCCAAAGGTTAAGCTTTTATAAGCGAAAATATGCTTTCTTTTGTTCAAAATAAATTCTTAAAAACATATGGAAGTTCGATAGCAGTCTCTAGTTTGCATTATTCAAAACTTGAAGTTGTTTATAACAAAAGAAAAATTATACGAGAAAAATAGAAGGGTACGTCTTTTTTGCTACAGCCGTTTGAAAATGACCCACTCATGGTGGTCCATCGCAAATGGACCATAAGCAGATAAGAACCATACAAAAACTGAATAGTTTCGAAAACTAGAAGTAATTTGAAGCATACTTTGTGTTCATAATCTTGTTGTACTACAAAATCCTGAAAAGTTATGAGCGTTTCAAACCAAGAAAATTTAAAAATTTCCACTCTTTTGGACATGGTGATTATCCAGTCTTCAAAAGCACCTTATTCTAGTTAGTTTATTAAAATGTAACCTATACGAAGTGTAAAAACACGTGTATTTCAAAAATCGAAGGGGACGTCTTTTGAGATATCGACCTTTGAATGTTGCTGGCTCGCGAACATGCAACCCGTAATAAAAACCGTTTCACTATGACAGTACTTTTTGTAACTAGTTGTTCAAACTTACCATAAAAAAGAATATAAAAAACTACGTGTTTTCGAAAAAAAACGAGAACGTATTTTGATTTATCGATTTTCATTGTCGTCATGTTCGCGAGCCAGCAACATTCAAAGGTCGATATCTCAAAAGACGTCCCCTTCGATTTTTGAAATATAAGTGTTTTTACACTTCGTATAGGTTACATTTTCATAAACTAACCAGAATAAGGTGCTATTGAAGACTGGATAATCACCACGTCCAAAAGAGTGAAATTTTTTAAATTTTCTTGGATTGGAACGATCATAACTTTTTAGGATTTGATGGTACAACGACAATGTGAACACAAAGTATGCTTTAAATCACTTCTAGTTTTCATAAATGATTAGTTTTGGTCGGTTTATTTCCTGCTAATGGTCCATTTGCGGTGGACCACCATGAATGGGTCATTTTCAAACGGCTGTAGCAAAAAAGACGTACCCTTAGATTTTCCTCGTATAATTTTTATTTGATTATAAACTAGTTTAAGTTTCGAATAATGAAAACTAGAGACTGCTATCGAACTTCCATATATTTTAAGATATTTATTTTTTGCAATGGAAATAATATATTTGCGTATAAAAGCTTACCCTTTGGTTAACATCAAAATTTGTCTATATGAAAAATTTCTTAAAATTTTAACAGCTGCCCAAAAATGGGTTATATGTATAGGTTTCGATAACATTTGACCGATTTAGCTTATCAAAAATTAATCAATTTAATTTCGAAAAAAAAGTTTCATAACATGTTGTTGATACTTGTTAGTTACTAAAAATACCAAAACATTATAACTTTCCACTATTTCATATCCTAGATCCCAGTGGTGTCCGATTCTCTCAGAGATTGCGTGATATATCATCAGTTACATCTCGTTTGTGCTTTGAAACTGAAGATAATACACATTAATAACAATAACACTAACTCAGGGCCACATGGCCACGGGCCGCATTTTACCACAAAGGCCACGGGCCAGGACCAGGGCCGCGTTTTACCCGGTCCCAATGAAACATGAAGTCGCGGAATGATTCAAAAGTATACACGTGACGCCAAAAATGATGTAAACGCAAATGCAAAGAAACGAACGAAAACAGTACATGATCAGTACACATGACGTCATGCACCTATGACGTCACGTGTAATGATATGCCTGATTTCAACAACAAATAACTTCGAACACACAACAAAAACAACAATAAAAGAATGGGGCGCTAGCACAACCAACTTCAAATCCGTTTTGAAAAAATCGGTTATGACAACAATGCGAAGTGAAATCACAAACGGCATCTTAGCGGCGTTTTACCCGCGTTTTACCAGCCTTTACCGTCATACGTACAAAAATATTGCTAACCGCTTCATAGCGGCGTTTTACCGGCGCGCTAGTAGCAAACCGGCCTTACCGGCGTCTTACCCGCGTGCTAGTAGCGGACTTTTGTCAGTGAGTAACTGAAGAAAACATTTTTTGGGTTCATCTCATATCAACAAAAGCGTAACATAAGCGTCTTTCTGACTCGCGAAAATTTCAAAAAAAAACATGTCGCATATCACCTCAAACAACTATATAGTTCTATGCTCGCAATAAGTTGCGCGCGATGGGAAAGATCAGAGGAAGACGGACAGTCAGCTCTCGGCAATAGCGCGCAAAACAATAGAGGCAGACGGTTATGGCACCGTGTTTCGAACTGCAAGCGAGGTAGATCGAAAACTATCGCTCTGGCGCAGGCTATAGAATAATTCAATCAGACGAAAAATAATCAAAGAAGAGTACTTGTTATTAACTAAGCACACATCCGGTCCCTTTTTATGTATGACAAGGAGCGCGGGAGGCAGAAAGAGAAAGAGAGAGAGAGAGAGAGAGAGAGAGAGAGAGAGAGAAAGAGAAAGAGAAAAAGAAAGAGATAGAGAGAGAAAGAGAAAGAGAGAGAGAGAAAGATCATGTTTGCAATTCCGAAAAAAAACGTGCTTATGATTATTTTTGGAATATATGTAGTTTTTTATGAAAAGTGATTGCGGTTTGCCAGAGTACTTTTTCAAGGATCAAGGAGTGTTAGACGGAAGTAAGCTGCTGGGAATTCTTCTTTTCTCTGACTGGGATTAATCTATATGTTGTACCAAGAAAGCGTTCTTTTTTTTTATAGAAGACGCCAACGTTGTTCATTGTTTATTAATAAACGGCACAAACACAATCGACTAGTTAAAAGTACATTAACGACTTATTTCTGCCACAACCTGCTACAACTCCTCATTTTCACACGAGCAAAACATTTGGCGGTGACCGGAATCGAACCCGCGAAACTCGGGGGCAACAACGCAGCGCACATACTACAAAAAGGAGCGAAATAAGTCGCCACTGTGCCTTCAATTCATGAAGATTTTCGGAATTTTGCGGAAGTGAGTGAAGCTGGCCAACTTGTGAAAGTCGACGCCACACATGTCAGCAATGTGACGAACACACTCGATGGAGGCATCCGTGCCCATGCCAATCTCCAGGGAAACCTCCGCTCGGATGTCTAGAGAATGAGAGATGAGGAGAGAGAGAGAGAGAGAGAGAGAGAGATAGAGAGAGAGAGAGAGACTCACTCCGAATCAAGTCAATGAGCTCCTCTGTGATTGGGTCGTCTCGTCGCTCGAGAAATAGAAACGTCAAGTTGAGCCGCACGCGGCCCAACTGTAATAGTTTTGTTGTTTTATAGTACTATTGAGTCGCAATTATTGGGTAGATCATAGGAAGTAAAGCGGTTATTCCCAACGGTCTGGCGCATAGGACCATCTCTACCGATCGATTATCAGATAATCACTCACGTTGTCGAGAGTGCGAAGTTGGGCATAGACGATGCGCAGGTCTGCGCCGGTGGGGCCGCAGTCTCGACGATGCATCTGAAGGGTGATTCGAAGTAGTTCGCAGGCGTTGCAAGGCTATCGCAAGTAATTTGAAGTCGTTTGGAGTCGTTTAAAGTCTTTCGTAGGAAATACTTGAATGCTTGAGTGAAACGAAAGAAAAAAGGAAGAAAGAAAAACATACTTGAATGCGCACGTCCAACCGCTCACACTGCGCGGACAGAGACGCCATATCCAGAGGCCGGCTGGGCGAGCTAGAATCGAATCTCTGAGTACTATACTGTGTTTTTGTGTACTATACTGAGTACTGTATTGTGTACTGTACTGAGACTACTGAGTACTGAGGCTGAGCGAGTTACATAGAATAGAGTCTACTGAGTACTATATAATATTATTCTGGAAGATTTGTTGTGGTTTACGAGAGAAAATTTGGCTCATTTTTTTCTCTGTTCGAATTTCAGATCGCGGTAATATCATACATACAACAAAAAAATGTGCCGCCGAAGAGGCGTCACGCTGTCAAACGAGAGGTTTGCCACACTCTCACTATAATGAGTAGCAACTCACAGCCGCTCCGCCCACACGAAAAGAGTGACGCGCGCCCGCACCCCGCAACCCGCCAGCATCGAACCGAACGCCGTCTGAAGTAGTATATTAGACGTATAAAAGTGTGTATGTAGTATAGTATGTATTTATAAAAATTATGTCAGTTGTTTCAAAACACCTTCGAAACGCGTCCTAACAAAGCGATTCAACCTAACACAGCTTTTCAGAATGTGATCACAAGAGTGACTACATACAAGGAGTTTTGAGAATGACTTTTCAGAATGTCTTGTAGACCACTCACTGATTCGCTGTAGGTGACTCTTTGGAGAATCTCTCTCACGAACGGAGTGTGCGCGTAGATCTAAAGCGTCTTTACAGTGTTCACAGTTCACAATGATGTGTTTTCTCAATCAAGTCATTCTCACCGACTCGGGAATGTCCATGTGGCTGGCGGTGCTGACATCGAGGCGTGTCACCGACAGACTGCCGCAGCGCGCGTCTGAACAATCATTGATCAACGGTATGTATTGCCTATTTCACATTGCCATAATGTGAATCATAGACTGAATAGACACGCACACCGATGGAGTGGGAGAAAGCGGAGCCGATTCGAGCGAAGGAGACGCAGCCGCGGTAGGAGAGAGAGCCACTCCAACAACGCAGGAGGAAACACGTCGCGTTCCTGAAGTAATGCGCACAATCAGTCTACTTCAGAACCAGTCATTTGAAAGCGTCACGAGAACGAGACACTCGCGTGAAAAGTAGTCAAGGGTGTTAGTATCGAAGGAGACATAGCATGATGTGTGCAAGAGCGGCTCACAAGATCTATTATCATGTTTGGGGGAAAAACTTGTTTCGAGATATCTTTGAAATATATATGTTGGATCTGACCGTGTAGTGCGGATGCGTGCGCCACTCGGATCCGAGCACGCGGTGAATATCGAGACAAGCCGGCTGCCGGCTGCCGTGCATTGCCCATCCCGTCACCACCGACACGCTCTCGAGGCGCTCACAGTGCGCGGCGCGAACACGTCCCAGCGCGCGAACTGGGGTACGATTAGCTACCGTATGAGTACGAGAGACTATCGTATGCTACCGTTTGAGTATGATAGAATGACTGCCTACTGTACAGCTACGGTATCAGTACCGTGGACTACCGTATACCGTACCTATGCGACGATGGAAGGTGGTGTGCCGCACCCAGTCGGACATCGAGACAGTGTGCTCGAAGCGACGCCCCGCATAGCAGATGGCTAGTGTCATGCATGCCTCGGCGGACAGGGTGTTCGAGTGCGGCGCGAAACGCTGAATGGAAACATATTGTAGTGTTCACAACTTCTATAGGAATTCGGGGGAGAGACTATTCGCGTCAGTAGCGCGCAACACAAAAGAGATGGATGGTTAGAGCACCGTACTTGAAACTACAAGCGGAGTGGATAGAAAACTACCGCGCTGTTACCGTTCCGTATAGAAGCTCGACAGTGAGCGGCTCGGGGTAGAGGTGGGCGCAGTGGACGAGAGCAGTAGCCGAGCTGCGATCCACCAGACAGAGACTGCGGTACGTCTGCGAGGGGAAGATTGGAGTAGCGGTCTCTTCGAACAACTTCATAGTTGCATTGAGAGTGCCCCAATCATTTCGAAGGAATTTGAAGATGCGAAAGCTCGAACCTCTCTGCCAACTAGCGGAATGAGGTGGTCGCGCAGAACCACGAGTGGAAGGTGGCCGATGGGGAACGAGACACGCTTCTGGAAATGATTGGATTCCATGACTGGTGAAATGTAAGTATGAAGTGCCGAGAAATGATGGAAACCTCTCGGCGGCGCTTGAAAGTCGATGCGACTACACCCATCTTCGAGTGACCGGGAGAATGACAAAGATCTTATAGCTATCCAATCGCGTTATCGCATTATCACCAACATCATAACGACACTTTTACTCTCGAGCATTGAGAGCTGTAACATCAGACTGGTTGTAAGTAATATGCGAGGAAAAAAACGTTTTGTGAAACGTAACGGCGATCTGTGAATGCTTTGTGATCTGTGGTGCATGAGAGGAAGAAGAGAGAAAGTTAAAGATAGATACACAGATGGATAGAGAGAGAAAGAGAAAGAGAGAGAGAGAGAGAGAGAGAGAGAGAGAGAGAAAGAAAGAAAGGGAAAGAGAGAGAGAGATAGTGATAGTGATAGTGATAGAGATAGAGATAGAGAGAGAGCGAGAGAGAGCGAGGATTTGCAGGAATCGTCGGGCGGCGCAGTGAGTCTTAAGAACGCCGTCTCGTATTTGAAGATCAGCTTACTTAATGCAACCTTGTCGTCGAAAAACAATCGCAGCGCTAAAAACAGCCACGTTTAGTGAATACTTAGTGATGATTCTATGGTCTTTTCTGTTTACTTTCAAGTCTTCGCTGCTGTCACTACAATTTTATAGAGACAGTTCTATCGCATGTTCTGTCATTTCTTAATGATCCGTTTTTTTCCTAATAATCTTGCGGTAACGACTTTTTCTAGAGACAATTATATGGTTTTTTTCTGTCTACTATCACGTCTCCACTGCGGTGACAAGAACTTTCTCTAATACTGAGACGGTAGCCATACGGTAGTCTATCGTACTCAGGTAGTCACTCAGACGGTAGCCAAACAGTAGTGTCATATGGTAGTAGGTAGTAGGTACGGTACGCATACGGTATTCTACCGTATCCACTCGAGCCGCGCACTGGAGCGTCTGCACGTCGCGTGCGTGGAGGTCTCGAAGGGCGTCGTGAGACCGCCAGCGTGTCTGAAAGCCGCACCAAGTGCTCGGAGTCGACTGGTACACCCACCCCACACTACACACTCAGAACTTCAATCAATCATTCAATCTCAATCAATCAATCATTTATCCTATTTCTGACGATTTTTGATCTCTTATGTGTCACAAAACAGTTAATTAAATACAGGTTGAACGAAAGTTCTACGTGCGCGCGGTGATCAGAAACGATCCGCTGACCGCTCTGATCGCATATTTTCGAACTCCCGCCACTCTACGCTTTCTTCTCTTCGCGTGCTCTCTCGCACTCTCGCGCATGTGTCGTCGGCAGATGAGCGAAGCGCATAGATCAAATAGGCCCCTTTATCTTTAAAAACACCTTCGTAAAGTCCATTTCTTCAGGAGTACAATTTGTGCGCAATCACGGTACACAGGTTGTGGCACATATTTTATGAGATCTATATCATGTCTAATGATCAGAGCATCGTTCACTGAAAGCTTTAGTGCATGCGAAAACAGCATTGCTTGCGCGCGACCGGTGAAAAACAGCCATGGCGCGCGAATGGTGCGAGGATATTTGAACTGGAGAAATGGCGGGAACTTTATAGGAGAGTACGTTGTTTTGTCGTGTTTCGAAGGTGTTTCGAACTCAGTTGAGAAAGGAGTTTCGAAGAGACTGACCGCTACTAATCGTTGTCTCTAACACAAGGCATTTCGGGTCATCGAAAATGCATATATGTAGGTACGCGACGTGTTCTGGAATGGCTCGCCCTTCTGCCGCGGGTGCGTCTCCTTCGCTCCGAATGGTTCCGTTTCCTCCCACCCCATCAATGTACGTGTCTATCCAGTCTATTACGTTATGCCAATTATTCAGGTTACGGTAGGATACAGTAAAAAAATGTTTCAATCCATAGTGCGAGTAGTAGTCTTAGGACGACCAGAACTTTTTGGGAGATATATATCGTGAGCGTCGGAATACTTTCTGAGCACGTTAGATATCGTAGTGCGGCATACATTGAACTGGGTGACTAGTGCCGCGACTCTTCACAAGCTGATCGACTCGATGCCCCGCCGCTGCCAGTCCGTATCGTGAACAGGGACACACAACGGAATACTGAGAGAGTTTCAGACCATCATATCAATTTATAGTATAGTTAGGCTATGTTAAAATTAGAGTTTTGTAATTTCCTTATGTTTTTACTGCCTATTTAAGTTCAAGTAATCAATCATGTAATATGAAATCAGTGTGTTTTTGGATGCCCAATAAATGGTTATACCCAAAAATGGTGGGTAGAATTTTTTTTTGGAAGTGCGGTTTGGTCACAGAAATTTTTCAGAGTTAAAAACGAGAAAATGATGATTTTGTGAATACAGTAATCCGCCTACTGTGACCGAGAGAATAGAGAGGGATGAATATGGAACATGGTATTAGGTCCGAATGGAGTCCAGAAAACGGTGTGCGAAAGATGGGAGCTCTATATTTAATTTGAACAGTTTCAAAGAGCAAAAACCAAAATGTGATACTTTTTTGGCTGCCACTGTATGTCCATTTTAAATCAGCTCAGCACTGATTGTGATTCGACCTACGATGCCGCACAACCCGCCCCCTCTGTTGAACCCTCCCCTTTCTTCCGCGGACACTTCATTTCTGTAAGGAACCAGACGACTATAACATTGTTTTGTAACGTTCATTTCATTTCATTTCATATGCGAAAACAATGAGAAAACAATAACGAAATCAAACAACGGCCTGAAACTTCAACGAGACAAGTGAAACTGGGAAACAATGAGTGGATAAAAGTGAATAAAGTACGTTGTGAGATGTATAGCAGAATAGGAATGTAAAAGATAAGGGTAAGATGTATAACAAATACTTGTATAGAATGGTAAAAGTATACGTAGGGGTAAGAGGTGTTGCAAAAAAATGAACATTATTGGACGCATACCGGGCAAACATGCCTAAAAGAGATGCGTCTACCTGAAGTCTACAGTCCGAGCTTCCTCTTTTTCTCCTGAAGAACAAAGTCTGCATCGAAAGAATCGACAGACTGATGATCCTGCAAGCAAGCATATCAACATGAATAGGGAGGGAATAAGTGGATGAGAGAGCGAACCTCCAACGCCGCCCGCGATCGCTCGAACTCGGCGTCCCACGAATCGACTGTGCCCTGCGACTGTAAACACCCATCTCTCTCTCTCTCTCTATCTATCTCTCTTTCTCTCCCCTCTCTCTCTCTCTTTCTCTTACTCTCTCTCTCTTTCTCTCTTTCTCTCCTCTCTCTCTCTCTCTCTCTCTCTCTCTCTCTCTCTCTCTCTCACCGCTGTCTGGGACGCGTCCCACGAGTCTTCATATGTGGAGCCGGTCATTGCGTTGCTGTGTGTGAGACTGGCATCCTGCTCCGTCTCTTCCTCTGCCTCTCCCATATCCAGCGGCTCTCCCTTCACATGCACAGCCACTCCCTTAGTCTACAATCAATCGATCAATCCAACTACACATCAAAATGTCAATTACATCTAGTGGAGACGACGGCACGGCGCTCTGATCGTTCGTTTCCTAGAATAGTTATGTTTCTAAACTGGTACAATGTTAATATCCGAACCTGAAACGCGATAGTCTTTGCCTCCTGTTGCGTCTGCTCCCATCCCTCGTCGTCATTCATAATCTCTTCCTTCACGGTCCTGTCGAGGGGCGGGGCATGGATGGACGGGGCGTCCATCGACTTGTCCATCTCCTTGTCGACCATGAGGCAGCACGTCATCTCACCGCAACACCACAGTACCACGCCGAACGAACCGGCACTGAACATTGCGAGGTGACAGATTCCTCGATCTCTTCTCACGTGTCGAGGTGCTGAGCCCTAGAGAGTGCGAGTCCGCTCCATCCGCCTCGACCACACAACACAACGCGGCGACAGCGCAGACGCAACTCCTAAAAAGATATCTCTCTCTCTCTCTCTCTTTCAATCTCCACCCCCTCTCCTACCTCATCTCCCATCTGCATGAAGAGAAGCAGGGTGACGAGCCAGTGTCCCTCCTTGGTCTGGCCGGCTTGCGCCACAACCATCCGCCACTCAGCATCCACTCCGCACCACACAAGACCGTCTGCGAGGAGAGCCATGAACAAATCAATCATCCATCAACACACCCACCCTTGCACACTCCAGGCACGAACATGTGCAACGACGGCTTGCCGTAGCGCAGCAGTTCGATCTGAACATACTCTTTTCCAACAGTCACGTACTACTACATAATCATGACACACTTTGTTGGGTCGCACGATCAGGGCAGCGGGCTGATGTCGGTCGTCGTTGAATGCACGGTAGAACGACGCGTTCTGGAATGGACTGCTATGATCTCATGATGTGAACGCATACCTTGTGCGGCGCGGGCGTCTCTCTGGGTCGCTCTTCGATCGTCCACTTTGTCTTGCAGAATGCTGTGTTCGGGTCGCGCACTCTCGCCACTCCAGCCGTTCGCACCCCGTCCACTCCGCAAACAGACAACACGCCCTCATACAGGTCCTTGTTGGCGAAACGACGGAACATCTGCATAGCGCCCTACAATCAATCAATAAATGAGATTCTGAAACTGATAAATACTTGCCCACTTACCCCGACGGAGTTTTCCTGGATCCACACACAGTTCTGGTAGACGATGCTCTTCTTGTCCTGGATATGCAATATGTGCACGCTGCAAATACACATTTCAAAAAAAGAAACGCACAATACGAAACATCGTCGTCGACCATTAACCTCGATTGCTAAACTGCAGTCCCCGGCGTTAGCAAACTAAGATCTTGGCCTAGTGTGTTATTTCCTACCATGCCTTTGTGATTGTGACGTCATAATCAGATCTAGCTGATAACTCTCTGTCTCTGTGACCTGGTGCGGGCTTCGGCGGTCATAGCGACGACCGCGACGACGACGCACTCCATGCTGCGACACACAGAGGAGATGTGGGCGGAGCGAACGGACACTCGTGGCTCCAACCTATCTTCCTTCACCACTATGCCTGAGAAACAAGATTAGTAAGTTTTCCGAGTCTCTCTTAGCCCTTTCCGATCCTCTTTCTGACTCCTTTTCCTAGCATCTTTGAGGTCGTTTCTGACCCTTTCCTACCCTCGGCGACCAGTCTGTCTGCCACTCAAAACATGGTAATCACACTCACCGTCCGTGTTGACAACAATGTAAGCGCCGCTGCTGAACACGACAACCAGCTGAAATCAATGAATCACTCTAGACTCCAGGTGGCAGGATTGATAATGCTTACAGTGGCGGGATCGAAGGAGCGGAGTACCTTGGCGGCCACGACTCGCCTGCCCGTCGCCTCCTTCGGAGCGCTCATCTCCAAGCATACACAACGCACAGAGAACATCCTGTCTGAACACGGACATCACATGTGCAGCTGATCATCAACTGCTTACCAGTGACGTCACTGATCTCCATCCAGTTGTTGTTGTCATCGTGGGAGAAGCGGATGAGACGATGAGGGAAAAACTCATCCGGGCGAATCGAGACGAGCAAGCATCCACTCTTGCCCACAGACGGCAGTGAAGCGACGGGCAAAGTGAATCGCGGAGACATACTGCCTTCCAGTGAGCACACAGGGGCAGTGAATAGAATGCGGAGCTTTTCATTCGACACCATCACCTGTAGACAACATGCGTCACCTGGTCACGTCTCCTTGAACTGACCACTCCGTGTGAGAAGAGCCTGGCGTGTTGGGGAGGAGCCTCGTCCAGGCGAGCCACCGATGACGCACTGAGCCCACAAGAGATGGAGTACACGGAGAGACAGTGACGCTTAAAACACAATATTGAATATTAGAGGTCTCACACGATGACGAACAAATAAACACACTCGATTGTCGTTGCTGTCCGCACACAGCGTCCGCAGCAGGAGTCGGTTCCCGAGCAGATCGAAGAAGCGATCCGCTCCTTTAAATCAAACGATAATAGTTAACTAGTGATAGGCTCACCGTCGATGGAGATGCATGGGTTGACGCGTCCGGAGCGGGTGTCGATGACATAGACCTTTGCCTGGCACTCGGCCAGCAGCAAGTGAGACGAGGTCGAGTACAGCAGACTGCGCACTGGCTGCAATTGAACGGCTCTCAGCCTCGCCCTCTCTACTCACATATTCATCGGCCACGTCGACCTTCTCGATGACGTCGGCGTCGGCGTTGAAGAGGTACACGTATCCGTTGGCGGCTCCGAACGCGACTTGGAGAGGCTGGAGAGAGATGACGGCGGCACTCGTGCATCCAGTTCTGTTCGAGAAGCAGCGCTCCACCACCAGATCCGCAGTCTCCATCGCCCCGCGCAACTCACGGAACACGCCCGCGCCGTCGATCAATATCAACTGAACATAGCATCAGCTCACTACATTGTATGATACACTACCGTGTTGTCGTCGACGACCTCGACGTGGACGATTCCGTCGGGGAAGTCGCATGCTCCGCGGGAGACGACGTTCCAATCGGACGAGCACGTGAGCAAGTGCAGAGTGGTGCGAGACCAGCACACCACTGCAAGCTGGTGTCAACCACGAAGAAACACATAGTCATATTCGGCATTTAAAAATATTTATAATACAAACTACTTACCTGTGTTGTGTATGTGAGTGACTCCGATGAGCGGGGGCGAGGCGAGCATCTCGCGAACAGAGTCGAATATGGGGAGACGACGCTGAGAGTGAACGGCGCCATTGCGAACGGAATATCGCATCACATACGAACGGTGGCCTAAATTACATTGTACAATACGAGCAACGAAAAAAAAATTCACCTGTGAAGAAGGAAATTGAGAATGTCCCGTCTTTCAAAAGTTCTTCTGCCACCGGCGTCATACAATCAATCGCAAACGACTGCGGGAGGTCCGATGGAGAACCCCCTGTCATCTAGAAACAGCGAGAACACGTGAAATATTTTTAATAACAACTATATGGCGAGTTCAAGAACTTCCATTCCAAGTGTGTGTGATATGTGAGAGTGCGTACGACGAAACTACGTAACTGTCCATAAATATCAGCACGAATTCGTTCAGTAACTGAAGAAAACATAAACAAACCATCTTATGTTACATGTGTATAGCTACGAAACAAGTGGATACCACCGTAATTCTAAGGGAACGATGCAGGTCAATGTATTCTCCTACCGTAATTCCAAGAGGACGATGCAGATGAAAATATTCTCCTACCGAAATCCTAAAGACACGATACAAGTCAAATAATTATTTCACAGTAATTCTAGGACATCACCTGCGCTAGGTTTTAGATCTAACTCGCGGGCAGTTTGAACACACATGCGCCTTTTGTAAAAGGAAACTATATTTTAGATATTGTACCGAATGATAACGGATTGATATTTGCATTCTAAAACAATGTAACCAAAAGGCGATAGAACCAAAAAGAACCGACATTTATTACATTGCAATCAACTTCAAACAACTGAAACCAACCATACAGTACAACTGAAACGAGAACTTCAATAACGAATAACGGTAAAATACAACTTAGAAAACAATAAAATATATTCTGTATGAGCAAGTGAGAACATAAAGAACACCATGCAATTCTGAGATGAGTGAAATTCTAGTTTATATACACATGCATCTTGGTGAATTCACTCAATGCGGCTACGCTTCGGCTTCGGTCCCTCGTCAAGAGAGCTCTGAAACGACTGTGAAATGCTGCACTGAAAATCGTGCACCTTGTTGATGGAAGAGTTGTCGTTCTCTTGCTCCTCCTCCTCTTCATCGTCATCATCACTGCTCTGTGCGGTCTTTGTGGCGACCATCAGTGTGTTGAGTGCCTGCAGCAGCGGACCCGTCTTCTGCATCACAGGTTTGGCGAGTACCGGCTCGTCTCCCTTCTGAAACAAAGTGATGAGTGAGCGAGGGAAGAGAGGTGAGCACTCACCTGATACTCGGCGAGGTACTTGCGCATCTCCTTACTAAAACTTCCCTTGTGCGCCGCCTGCATGTTGCGGCCGTACTTGCTCGCGAACGTCTCTGGATCGATCCTTTCATCGACAAAGGCGTTCTCCCCGGGATCCTCCTGTTGCACAACACTCACATCCTGTACCTCCCCCAATCACCCACCCACTCCTCCGTGTTGTACTCGAGCACGTCAGTGTGACCCGCGTAGCACACATCCACAAAGTGCTCATCTGTGTACTTGCGGCACTTGGCCACTTGGTAGCGGGTCGGCGCAGTCTCCTTGAAGTCAGCGTCGTCAAAGCGTAACTCCTTCGCCAAGCAGACCATCTGCTCCGGCAGCTTCTGCAACAGTGAAACGTGATTCCGATGCGATACACTCGTATGTTTGAAAGCGAGTGCAGCATCGACACGTCTGACTGGCAACTAACGATGTTCATGAGGCGAGCCATGTCCAGGGTGGCACCGACAGCCGCGCCTACCAGACACCGCTGCTCGGGGTTGCTGATGATGCGGGAGACGAGCGCGGCGCGCGCGCTGATTCCATCTGAGGATGACTGGAAGCGAGCCAGCCGCTTCTTCACATCCCTATAACAGCAATATCATCGTGCCGCCCCTATCGACAATCGACTCGCCTCCACTTCTCCACGCTGACGTCGCAGCTCCTGTAGGAGTGCTGTTCGCGCCACATGCGCGCCTTCTCTGAGACGGAATTGACAGGGAGGGAGACGTGCGCCTTCCACTCGCGCACACGGCGAGCCGCCATATCGAAGATGAGGTATGAGTCACCGCGCACCAGAGGCAGCAGGTACACATTCTCCACACTCTCCGTGTCCATGCCGCTCTCAAGCAGCGAGGGCGAAACGTACGACACCTACAAATAGAATCAATCAATATGCGTGGGCGGGCCCACCATGACGTGAAAGTACGAGATGATGACGGCGCGAGTGGCACGCTCCCGCATCTCAGCACGCGACTTGTCGGGCTCCCTCTGCAACCAGACTCCACTCACTCACAAGTCACTCGGAGGCTCTACCTGGCCACTCCACATGAACCGCTCAATGAAGTCCGTCACAGCGAACTGCAGCTGGTGCACGATGTGCGCATTCGAGAGCTGGAAAGAATAAGGATAGAGAGGGAGAGGAAGAGAGAGAGAGAGAAAGAAAGGGAAAGAAAAAGAGAGAAGGTACTAACGGGGTTGACGAGGCTAGCCATCCATCGGATGCCGTCCGCCACCAGCAGCACGCAGCTCTGGTAGGCGTTCCAGGTGGCATCCTTGGATTCCTCGTTGTCGTCGACCTCGTCGCGATCGTAGAGACGAGCCTTCCTGCGCATCCTCTCCTCGTGCAAACCAGCCAGCACCTGAAACGCATTGTTCCAAAAGTCAGATACGAGGTTGGAGATAGTGCTCGCCTCGCTCATGTGCTTCTTGTGATTCACGAGTGCGTAGAGGAAGTCGTCGGGGAAGAGAGGCTCGGTGGCGATGAGAACGAGGGCGTGCAACGCGGGCATGGTGACGCCCTCGCTGAAAGGCATCTGTCATGAGAGAGAGAGAGAGAGAACGAAAGAGAGCGAAAGAGAGGGAGAGAGAGAGGGGGGGAGCGAAATAGAGAGAGCAAAAGAGATAGAGGGAGAGAGAGAGAAGGGAGAGAAAGGGAGAGTATGAGAGAGAGAGAGAGACTGACCGTCCCGACGGTGCCAGCTCGTGCTGCAGGTGTTCGAAGTTGCTGAGGCGCCGCTGCTTCTTGATCTTGTTGGGAGCCTTTGTGTCCATCACAGTTGCCACTTTGTCGCGACCGATGTTAAAGCCCCTCGTCAGAGCCTAGGAGAAGAACGTATTAGTTTTTTTTTACATTTCAAAGCACAGCCTAGTGTGTACAAATATATAACACGCATTTAGGCGGCGTCTATTCACCTCTGCGATGCCGACGCTCGCACTCATGAGGTGCATGTTGTACCGCTGCGGCATGCCAGTGATCAGGCGAGCAGCAACACGGTCCGTGTACGAAACGCTTCTCTGAAGAAAAAACACATCCGCTAACCCCCCACATATCTACACACACATCAGCCAACACAAGTTGGCTCACCGAGGGCGGAGGCGTGTCGATCGAGTAGTTGTAGCTGTGGGCTTCCATGTTGATGCGAGGCAAGCGAGAAGGATTCGCGGCCCACCCGGGAGTTCCCAGCACAGTCCACATGGCCTTGATGTACTCCACCCGATCACAAGCTGCAATAAACTGGTGATAATTGATTCTACCTCGCTTGCAGCTCGAATACCGAGCGCTAACCCTCTAACTGACTGACTCTCTTGTTTTGCACCTTGATATAACGCTATTGCCGCGAGGCTGACTCCCCGTCTTTATCTATACCACAGCGAGAGTAGAACTACCCAGTACCTTTGCCTCTCCTGATGTGCCCCTCCCTGCCGTATCGATTCTCCGGCGGATACTTGGGCATGGTGAGCAGGGGACGGTAGTTGCCCACGGTGGTGGGATTGTACTGCGCTGCAACAACATCAACATGTAACAGAATATAGCAATATAGCATGCACATAACGCCGCCTACCGTGCTTGTCCTTCCACTCGGAAGGCGTGTTGGTAGAGTGGAAGAGGCTGGCGTCGTCGGGCGCTCGCCAGCGGCTGCTGCCACCGCGGCGCACCCTGGCAGCTGCTGAAATAGAAGTCCCGGGTAGCGCCCTTCCAATACCAGTGACCACATACTCACTGCCGTTCTCCCGGTTGGTTAAGCTCGTTATTAATCTCGTGAACGAAAAGAAAAGTGCACTCACCATCCTCGTCATCGTCACTCGACTGCTGCTCGTCGTCGGACTCGTCTCCGCCGCTCTTCTCACTCTCCTCATCCGTGTCTCCGGTATCCATCTTCTCTTCCTCTTCCTCCTTCTCCACCTCCCCCTGTCCACTTGCCACCTCATCTTCATCTCCGCTGCCCGCCATCTCCTCCTCCTCATCCTCCTCTTCTCCAGATGTCTCCTCCTTCTCCTCTTCTTCTTCTCCAGATGTCTTTTTCTCCTCTTCTTCTTCTCCAGATGTCTCCTTCTCCTCTTCTTCTTCTCCAGATGTCTCCTCCTTCTCCTCTTCATCCTTGTCCTTCTCCTCCTGTCTCGCCTCCCCAGGGACCTTGTTCTTCACTGCTTGCTCTTCTCCCGTTTCTTCATCCTTCTCTCCACCATCAGATGTTTCCTCCTGCTCCTGCTCCTCCTCCCCGTCATCCTTCATTGACTGCCTTTCTCCCTCCTCCTCCTCCTCCTCCTCCTCGTCATCAGTCGCGAACAGGACGACAGCCTCCTCTTTCTTCCGTCCCTGAAAACCATCCTTCTAGACACTTGCATCTCTCCGTCACCCCACCTGCACAGACGCCTCATTGTCCACTAGAGTGTCCTCGCCGCTCTCTTCGCCCATTTCAACGTCCATATCCGGTATGACTCGAGGTGCAGTAGCTGACAGTGCCAGGATTAATTACATTCACATAGGAGTAGTTTGTCCCACCGGCAGTTTGTGAAATGGGGTTCTCGACAGGCGCGGGGGTCTCCACCTTCTCCTCCACTCTGTTCCGGCTCACATCCACGACGCCCTTCTGTGAGACGAGCACAGTCGCAGTCGGGCCGGAGACACCTGGAATGCGTCAACCAACACTGTACTCTCGTCAGTCGCTCACTCTGCGCGTCCCCTCCCGCCACACACTCTGCATTGCCTGCGTGCTTCGCAGTCCTCTGCCTCTGCGCAGCGATACTGAAAACAATATAGTAGAAAATGCGTCATTCACAGAACACATACCGCTTGACTTCTTCGGTTCGATTCTCTTCGTCGTCGTCGCTGTGATTGATGAGAAGACGTCTCTCTCGAATCTTCGAAGACGGCTCCACTTGGAGGCGACCGCGCGACTGTGAGCGGGCGCGCGCAGGCAGGAACAGCTCTGTAGCAGCAGCGCGACCGGACTAAACACTTGTATTACAGATGAAATAGAGTTAGTTTATCCACCGTGCTGTCCGGTTCCACACACGTACCCTCCGCAGCGTGCGCTCCTTAAATGCGGGATCACTGATTGGGAACTCCTGATTCTCTCTCTCTCTCTCTCTCTCTCTCTCTCTCACCTGTGACTGTGTGCGTGTCTCCTTCCCCAGTCTGCTCCGAGTCACCGCCATTCTCCGCACTTGCCGGCACGCGTGCACTCACTCCCTGATACGAACACATCGACACCAAATAATGGCATTTGATTATAATAAAAATGTTATACACGCAGAGTCGACCGACCTCGTCCACCGCCGTTGTGTTGTCCATTTTACAGTATCTGAGGTCGACTGGCTCATCCTTCACATGCTCTTCCCCAAGCGACGCAGTGTTTGTATTTGACGAACCACCTGTATTGAGCGGGTCTCTCTCCCACTCTCTCATCTTCTCGATGCGTACTGGCGATAATCCCACTCACCATCGTTCTCGTGCAACGGCACCGGGATGGCTCCGGAACGGCGAGTCCTCGGTACACCGAGTCGCGGGAGTGTGGCAAACGACAGGGAGGTGAGCGTCTCTCTGATCACCCCCGCCTTCTTCCTCTGCTCTCTCTTCGCCACCGGCGAGACGGGAGCGGCTGAAACAGAAAGGTACAAACGTACAAATCAACTGTGAAAATGAACAGCTCGGACACGCACATACGACACGTCGACGACCCGCGCACACGGTCTCCTTCTGACCCACGTCCGGCTTCAAATCCACAGCCTCATTGCCAGCGTCGAGGTCTGGAATGCGAGGTGACTCGAGCCACGGAAGTGTCGCACCTGTCTGCTGGTTTCCTCCAGTCTCACTCGGTGCCGCCGCCCCTTCACCCACACGAGGCGGGTCTGCTTCCCTCGCAGCGTCTCCACTGCCCGCTGCGGACGCGGCAGCCTGTAAGCGATAAATGGATAGTAACACGACAAAGTAAAATATATACCTCAACATCCTCGCTATCCTTGTCCACAACAGTGCCGTTTCCCTCTGTGTGTACCTCCTCCAAGCAATGTGCACCTAACATGATTGTCCATAATATGCAAAAGTCCCCTCTCGCCACTCACCAGTCTCCGCCGCGAGAGACGAGTTGTCAGCCGTGTTCGGAATGTTGTCTCTCCTATCTACTCCACTCGCTTCTGCCATAGCCGTCCTCTGGTCGTCGTTCTACAATCATACGTATACGGGAATACGTAGCAATGATAGTACCCAGATACCCACCTGGTCCTGGTTGGAAGCGTCCGAGGCAGCCGGCCTCACTGCGTCGTCGTCGTCAGAATCGCTCAACACTATCACGTCTTCCTACAGTTAAAATATAGGCAATATATGGTGTGTGGAAACATACCGGCTGGCGGTCGCCCGACGCAGACTCCGAACTGCCTCTCGCCTCGTCCTTGCGCGCAGTCTACAATCGAGTGAACATGAAGCAAATGATAGCCCACCGGCTTTCGGTCCGGCCTCGGCGGCTGCTGTGGTCCGTTCCGCGCCCTGGCCGCCTCGACTGGATCGGAGATCCGCCGTCGAAGGAACGACACTCCATGTTGAATGAGCAACTGAAACAGTCCAGACTAGAGACGACACTCGCCACTTACCGCCTTGAGTTGCGAGTCCATATCGGCTGAGAGCTCCATCACGCGAGTCACAGTCGGCTCACTGAAACAAAGAAATGCACGAGAACTGTCTAACAATGTGGATGACGAGGAAGAAGGATTTGGATACCTGGGCGGATCTCCGGGAGCTTTGAGAAGGCGTCTCTCTTCATCGTCCTTCACCGCTCGCATCTGCACACCCACATCGAACGTATCGATGAACTGAAAAGGAAAGATTGAAACTACCGCTTGCAAACTTGAATCTATTAAGTAATTAGTTCCGGGCAATTTTGAAAATCGATAACTCACATCATCGATGAGTTCTTCGGATCGAGCGGGAATGCGGTACACCACGGTGAGTACAGTGGTCGACATGTTCTGAATCTCGGAATCAACAACATTACAAAAAAAGATATCACGTTCTGCGCACATCATCACTCTATACTGTTGTTCTGAAACCACTCCATACTGTTGTTCTAACTGATTGTTCTGAAACCAGCCAAAGACAACATTTTCTATTATAAGTAAAGAAAATTTCAACTGCAAAAATAAGTTCGAGCGCGAGTAGAGATCACTCGAGCGAGGCGAGGCGAGCGCGCGAAAACGAAAACAACTATGAAGTCACAACATATCGATCGACCGATCAGCCAATCAGCGTTGAGATGGGCGTGTCTAGATTTCAAGCTCGGATCACTCACTCATTTCGTGTCCTGTCTGTCTTGCACATAGAAACAAACCGAGTTCGTAATTAATAAACTGAACAGTAAGTCACTGACAACCCTGAATGTAAGATTCGATCAATGATGGAACAATGTCACATCTGGATGGAAGGTATGAGAGAGGAAAGGGCACACGGTCCATTGTAGAAAATAAGCAATCTCAATGTCAAAAGCAGTCCGGAAAGAGATCAACATGAGATGACTGATATGGGTCATTGGATCGCATTGTTTGTAATTATAACATGAACTTTTCATATACAATTTAGATCTCTGTCAAACACTTTTTGTGTGAATTTACAACAGCCCTCAGAAAAAAACCGTTATCGCTATCCAACAAAATCTGCTCCACCGTCCGAAAATCAATCGACACATCTGATAATCGTAAAATTTTATTCAGTTTGAAGAGCGAATATTTAATCACGTCTATATAATTAAGTGTTAAGTTGTAAGATGTAAGAAGGCGACTGTGAAGATCACTGCTTGAAGGCAGCTGCCATCGCTTGGTGGTAAGTGCGAAGGCGAGAGAGGTATTCAATCATGTCCTTCTGAGAAAAGAAGTTTATTTGTTGCCCTCCCTCTCTCGCTCCTTCTCTCTCTCTCTCTCTCTCTCTCTCTCTCTACCTCGTGCATCTGCTTGATGGCTGGCAGTTCGTGCAGCAGCTTGATCACCTTGTTCGTTTGGTCGTCGAATGCGACACTGCTCTCCTGATAGATCACCGCCTTCTTCTCCAGCTGAAAAGAGAGTGTGGTGTTTTGGAAACAAGAGGTTTTCACACCTGGACAACATTGTTCGTGTGTTTCACATCGTGCGCCGCCAGATCCATCGCGTTGCGAGCCCTGCGAAGTCTCCCTCCCTCCCTCTCTCTCTCTCTCTCTCTCTCTCTCTCTCTCTCTCTCTCTCTCTCTTTCTCTCTCTCTCTCGCACCCCACTCACTGTATCATCCGGTCCCTCTCATTGTCGAGTGCGTGATACTCGAAGGCAGGAAAGCGTCGCAGATTCTTGATCGCCGCCCGTAGTTGTACCTACAACACTCTTTTTAGGCAAGCTCAATGTTTCAACTTCGCGAGTCGCCGCGACCGGCTTAATGCGATTTAGGCATTATGAAAGGACTGTGTTTGATATGACTTCAGGACCCAGCCCCCCTCCCCTTTCCCTTCTCACTTCTCACTTCTCACCTGATGCTCCCTCTGTATGTTGCCGGCTCTGTTGATCATGTCGATGTTGTTAGCGAGCGGCTTCTTGTCGAACAGGCCCTGCACTTGATCGATTATCGATTGGTTATCGCCTGATTACCTGATACTTTTCCAGCTGCAGCGCTAGCTTATCCAGCGCGCTCTCGCCCTTTTTGAACTCGATCTTGCTCTGGAAGGATACGGTATCTTACAGTAATCCTGTACTCTACACAGTAATCCAAGTACACCTCACCGTCTTGAGCGTGTGTTCGACGTTGTTCTGAACGCAGCTCTCGAGTCGGAAGACGAGTTTGTCCGTCTGCGCCTTGTAGTTGTCGTAGCTGGAAGGGGAGTATTCCGCTACGCAACACTCCAGTTGACGTCACCGTTCCTACATACCTCTCCATGTCGGCGATGAATTCGGGGCTCATCTTCTGCTGCTCGATGTCGCCCACCACCTTCTCGTGGTATTTGAACTTGAGCCGATTTCGGAGGTTGAAACCTAGGAATACGGTAGGTTGCGAATCGGAGAGAGGGGGAAGGAGAGAGAGAGGGGGGGGGGGAAGAGGGAGATACCTTTGTTCCCGTCGGCCATAACTGTCGTAGGGTGCCGGTCGAGGCGACCGCACGATTCACAATGCTGCCATCTATCCACTAGGCACGTCATTCAACCAATCAACACTGTAGATAAAGTCGAAATTAGGATGATTGGAAAAGAACTCCTTTTCCCTTAGTCTGCACGTTCACTCCACACCTCTCTGATCGGTTGTTGTACCTTCTTGTTGTTCCTTTTCTGCACATGTGTGTGGGAGTAGTCCTGAATCAACCTTGTTATCCCCTCCCCGCCGCTCTCTCGCTCTCTCGCTCTCTCCTACCGTACCCGGCTGCAGCGTATCGATCTCGCGTGGTGCGAGCGGAGTGTGTCGCGTTGTCCCGCCCCCTCTCGTCCACTCTACTCTTCCCCTAGGTGCATAGCTGTCGTGGATGCTGTGCTGAACGGCTTCCCCTCCACTACTCACACCGATGCGGGGCCACCCAGCGACGCGGCTGCTGCTCCTTGCCGCCCTCGCCCTATCCAACGCCCACGCACTACAGCTATACGGTACGTCGCCTCCTTACGATCGCTATAGTATAGTGACGAGTGCTTGGATGAGATTGCAGTGCGTTGAGGGTTGCCTCATGCAAAACAATGCCGTTTCCCCCGTTCTGCCGTTCGTTCTGGAAAAGCCCTCCCTCCCTCCCCTCTTATCTCTCTCTCCTCTCTCCTCTCTTCTCTCTCCTCTCTCCTCTCTCTCCTCTCTCCTCTCTCCTCTCTCCCTGTCTCACATTCGTCGTCATTCGCAGTCAGCGATGCATTGTTGACGTGAGCATTTGCGTGTATAGCACTGGGTTGCTTGTGAATAGTTGACACACGTCACCCCTAATCACACATTTTTCACCTGTGCGCTCAAAACAACTAGTACGATGCTCACACATTCGGATTGTAGGCGCGCTCATGTGATTTGATGTAATTGAGTGCACGTCACTAATATACTAATAAACCGTTCTGCGAATCGCGTGTCCCCTCCGCATTAGCCCTGTGTCATTGTGTGGGCTGTAATGAGGTGACTGTACGTCTCTCATCAATATGCGCGTCTCCCTCCCTCTCTCTCATGCAGGAAGTCCGTTGTTTGTCACTCACTCCAGTCAACAGCCCGGAGGCAACCCGATTAGCGTATCCGCACCGCATTAGAAACCCCCGTAGTTGTATAGTGCTTTGCGGGAGAGCTCAGCCGGGGCTCAGTCCACCATAGCCATGCCTCGTCATCGTTTCGCACCTAATTTTTCGAGGAAGCCAAAGTAGATGTGGAAAAAGGGGTGCGTCTTGCGCGCGGAGCACACACCACACTCATCCATCATCGATGCCCTCACGACCATGGCTCCCCTCTCTCTCTCTCTCTCTCTCTCTCTCTCTCTCTCTCTCTCTCTCTCGTTCTCTCTTTCTCTCTCTCTCTCTCTCTCTCTCTCTCTCTCTTTTCATCCACTCCATTACCCTGTATGGAATGAATCCGTGCCGAATTGCGTGTCCCTGGACACCAATGTTCTGCCGCCACAAAACAGTGGATAAGTGAATCTCGATGGATTCGGTTTCGTTTCGCTGCTCTGCAACCAGAGTGACGGATGGCAGGGGAGAGAGAGAGAGAGGGGGGGAGGGGAATGTGGTTTGTTTATACGTGGATTATGCAACATCCCACCGGGGTATTATTCGATCTATGAAAACGCGGGACGAAAATAGGCATTCTGTCTGGGGGGGATGAGGGTGGCGCTGTATGGAAATTGAGGGATGGGAGAGGGTAACGAGCGGAGAGAGCGGAAAGAGGAGGAAGAGGATAGAAAGACGACCCGAGCGGGCGCGGATTGCTGCACTTTCGAGAGGCCACTGAGAGACCGAGAGTCGGAGACAGGTGCTCTCTGTAGTCATCCCCGAAAGAGCCAAGCACGTCATCCGCCCTACGAGGAAGCAATCAATTGCCGTCCCCGGGTTTTTTAAACGATGATGATAATCTCCCTGCACTCTATGAGAGGGTGGAAGGAAAGGCAGCGGAAATGAGCCATTCGCAACACCCATTCCTCATTTCCATCCACTACTTACTCTCTTCATTTTTCGTACACATATTTCGCAAATGAAACACAGCTTCAAGGAAGTTTCTTTCACGCTTTTCCGAAATGAGAAATATTTCGAGCGCGTGTGCGTGAATCGCCATGAAATATGAGCTCCCTCCTCCACCCACCCTCCTTCCTCCCAAAAGAAAACGCTCCAATTTCAATCTTATCGCGCTTTTTCGCATATGAATTCGCTCCGGGTGATATTGCATTTCGAGCGAAGATGTCACGGGACTGAAATGGAAATGGCAGTGTTTGATCTGACCAAAATCCGAGAGTCATCGATTTATCGATTGATTTTCAGGCTGTTCGCTGGCGGACGATCTGTGCGAGCCGCAGGAGGAATGTTTTCCAGGTGAGAGTGTGTTCGGTCGTGTATTCCCGCGAGTGTCGGTGAGGTTTCCCTTTTTGTACACCACGAAATGTCAGCAGCCGTAAATAGAGCTGTATTGTTCACAACAACCCGATAAAGTGCATGGTAGCGTGTCCCTCGAGGTGGAACTAATGTTGTATTATATAACTATAATCTATACAATTAAGCAACTTGGATTTATTTGTTGCGTGCCGATGAGAGAGTGCATTCTTTCGTATCATAATTATGAGGGATGATTTCAGACGGTCTGTTCGGTCAGTGTCACTCCGAACTAACCGGGGTCGCTGCTCCATCCATCCTACCCGATCTGGAACCCCTCCAGCTAGAGTTGCTTAGACTAGAGATTACCAGGTGAGACTGCCTTTCTCCTCCTTCTCCTGCTCCTCCCCAACCCTTCTCCACCTTTGCTTTTTTAGACTGCAGAATAGCGGCGTTGAGTGGCAGGACCAGCAGGCTCAGTGTGTTCTCGCATACTTCAAACTCTCCGCCTCCTACGATCTACAGTATGACCCCAACTTCTGCGATGTGCAGACTCCCGCCAACATCTGGGCGCTCATTCAAGTGAGTGAAGTGGAACCTCTGAATATACGTGTACTTTTTAATTGTGTATTGGGCGGGAGGCTGAAATTACACGAACAATCTACATTTATGAGCATGTTTGTCGTATGCGTATCGAAGCAAAGTGCAGCGAAAGAGAAAGAAAGGGGGAGATGCGTAATTAACGAGAGAGGAATACAAATACATGGAATTTCAGCTCGTAGAGATGGGACTGAACGAACCGCAGCCCGAGCCCGAGGAAGAAGCCATTATTGTTGAGGTGCGCGGTGCAGGAGTAGGAGGAGGAGGAGAAGGAGGAGGAAATGGAGGAGCAGTGGAGCAGTCCATCACATTTCAGGAGGTTCCCTCCGAGGTGCTTTCCGAGTTGGCCGCAGAGGCGGAGGCGGCCGAAGAGGCTGCCGAAGAAGAGGCGCAAGCGGAGGCTGCTGACGCGGACGTGGATGCTGACGCGGTCGACGTGTCTGACGGAGAGCTGGCTGCCATCATCTCGCAGCTCAATCAGCCACCGCCAGCACTCGTTCTGCAGGGTGAGTCGTTCTTTTCGTTCGCGTCTTCCTTTATCCATCGTTTATCATCCCAAGAAACCTCATAACTCACGCTCTCCGTTTTTTCGCCAGTTTCGTAAAGCACATTACCTAATGAGTGATGACCATTCGTCGAGTCTTTTTGGAACGCGCGAACCTCATCAAATAAGTAAAGTAGTCGGCCCGATGCTATAATCGTATCTGACCGCGGGAAGTAGGGTCTACTAATATGGGTGGCATTCCTACTATTCTCTCTCTCTCTCTCCCTCTCTCTCTCTCTCTCTCTCTCTCTCTCTCTCTCTCTCTCCCTCTCTCTCTTCCATCACGTCATTCTGAATATAGAGTATAACACATCAACATTTACGAGTAGCTGTCGTGTCCTAAAGCGATTCTCTCGTTTCATTGATGACGTCATCGTTCATTCTATACAACGCGTAGTTATATATAACTGTTAGCTGACCGCTCAGTCTCTGTCAGCGGATTGTTATCCCAAGATTCCGAATCCATTGAATGCGGAATAGAATAGAATAGATTAGAGAGAGAGAGAGAGAGAGAGAGAGAGAGAGAGAGAGAGGGAGAGGGAGAGGGAGAGAGAGAGGGAGAGAGAGAGAAAGAGAGAGAGAGTTTAATGAGAGCGTGGCTCGAGGGCGTTGTTTTTCCCCGTCGTCTGTGAGACGACCACAGGGGTCGATACTGCGAGCGTCCACATTGCCCCTATGCCAACACTGACCGATCTTTTTCTAGCCACCCCCACCGAATCTCTCTCCCTCTCTCCCTCTTTCTCCCTCCCTCTCTCTCTCTCTCTCTCTCTCTCTCTCGCATTACTCAGCTGTGCCTCAGCGAACCTAATTTGATTATACTGGCAGTGGGGATGGACGAGTAATCGATGCCCTTCAAATATTTGCTCGGGCGATGAAAGGGAGGGGAGATGTGACTCAACGAGGGATAGAAGCGCTTATATAGGAATATAGAATACCCTATAGACATCAGCCGTCCTCTCCATATTAGTTCATGACGAATCACAATCCTCATTTTCCTATCCTATCATTGTGATAGTGATGTCATGTTCAGCTGGAACAATTCCGGATAAACACTCGAACACAATATCAGAAAGCTTGATTTGCAGAGCATCCGTCGGACGATTCCGACCCGGTGGTCGACTCGTACGTGGAGCAGTTGGTTTCCGACGGAGATCCGGACATTGCTCTGCTCTCTGACGACCAGCTAGACGAACTCATCGGAAGAATCATCGTGCTCAAGAATCAGACGGCAGACGGCGAGCAGGACGATGGAGGTACGCCACATGCCATTCATTAGCTCCTTTCCAAAGTGGGAGTACGGTCGCTGCATTTCGCATGCAATAATATCCGCCATGCTCCGTTTGTGCTGCTGGGGGAAAACACGACTACACACCTGCTATTGACAGGACAGCGGGTTGTTTTCGTTGGTCGGCCGGCTTTCGAGACGAGTGGACACTGACATATGCACACCGTAGTCTCTCGGCCCTCGTATCTATTACTATCACACACATCTCATCACCCGCTGATTGGATTGATGGGATTCGGTTTCTTCTGTGTGTAGCAAGTTGGACTGGCACATCAAAAACCAAGCGCTCAATGGGATGACGTCTAATGTTTCCCTCGGGGGTTTCGGGGTTTCTTGCGTGATATGCTGAAGGGGAGAGAGGGGGGGGGGGCGAGGGAGGGAGGGAGTGAGAGGGAAAGAGAGAAAAGAGGAGAGGGAGGGAGAGAGGGGAAGTGCGCGTGGTGAGTTGAAGATTGAAGTGCGTATTGAAACGGCGGCGGGCGCTGTTTCTCGATGCATGGCCGTGTGCTGCGGGGGAAGGAAAGAGAGACTGGGAGGACAACGTGACAACAGAAGTGACGTGATTCTGCCCAAGAAACCATTTGCAAAAATGTTTCAGGAGAAGAGGAGGAGGCGGTGCCCGTTCCGGATGTCGGAAGCGATGACCAGGCGGCAGTGAAGAAGGACGTCGAGAAGGCCACCCCCGTCGACACAGGTAGAGAGAGCGAGAGAGAGAGAGCGAGAGAGAGAGAGAGAGACCAGACACGCTTGTCAAACTGCCAACTCTCGCGAGTACTGTACGTCACACTCGATTGGATTTCATTACCGCGAACCGGATATTTTGAGCCGCTCGCTCGAAATAGCAGGGGTGTAGATAGGACACGGAGATGGAAAAGGCACTCTCTATCCATTTCGGCTTTAGCTGTTCTGTTTCGAATCCCATCGCCCGTCTATTCACACCGTTCGTTCTATCGTCATCTCCCAAAGGATGTTCAATTATGTGTGCGCGTGGGAGAATGGCGTAGGAAAGGGAAAAGGGAGTGTGGGTGGCTGGGTGGCTTGCGAGCGTGCCGATCATCTTTGCCCCTTTCTCTCTCCCTCCTCTCTCTCATGTTTTGGATTTCCGCTGCATCTCCCCTTCAACCCATAATAGGCAAGAGAAACCAAAACAACCCATA
>CAWZYM010000078.1:0-20000 GCA_963966185.1 Rhabditoides inermis | reverse complement strand
GAACATCTCCCTCCCCCCCCCCCCCCCTCTCTCTCTCTCTCTCTCTCTCTTCCTCCTTCTCACCTGCCACGGCCATCCTAGAGGGTCTCCCAAGGCAGCGAATGCTCCAGCGCACTTCTCCGAATTGGCGCAGAACTCCTTGGCGTCTCCAGTATAGTTGTAGTACAGGTTCGTCACTTGATACAGGCCGAGTGCCGCCGAGCGATCATCGGAGGGCACAGACTGCAACGGAATCTCATAGAACGAGGTTAGAGCAAAAGGTCACTAGAGTCTAGCATTGCGTGCGAACCCATACATACCTTGAGGAACTCGCATGCCTTCTTCACAGGCCATCCTGGGAGGTTGGAGAGGAAGGTGGTCGGGTAAGGGTAGTTCACCATCGCCATTGACTCGAACACCTCGCTGCAAAGATTACGATAGGGTTACGGTAACTACCGTAACCAACCGAATGAAAGCAGCGAGAAACTGGTGGTCTGCGGGCGATTCGAGACGGGACTTTTCCTCGAGATGGAACAGATCGTTGAGGTACGCACGGCCGTCGGCTGAAAGTCTCTCTCTCTCTCTCTCTCGCTCTCTCTCTCTCTCTCGCTCTCTCTCTCTCTCTCTCTCTCTCTCTCTCTCTCTTTCTCTTTCTCCATTTCCCACCCACCGGAAGCAGCCAGGTTGCGGAGTGCCTCCCATCCCTTGGTCACCGCCTTGGCATTGCAACCAGAGTTGACGAAAGAGCGCGTCACGATCCTGCAAAAAGATTCTGTCAAACCATTCAATCACCCAGAATCACTCACTTGTCGTACACATCCTCGGCCACTCCCGTTCCCTCGAACCAGAATACCGGTGCCGAGGCGGCGATCGCTCTACAAACAATCGATAATTCGATGAACATCAATCAATACGCACCCCTGCACGACGTGGGGATACTTGGTGCGCATCCAGGCGGCGAGCATTCCACCGTAGCTGCCTCCGAAAGTGATCACCGGAGAGGAATGCGCAAAGGGAATGCGCTGCAAGAAAGGGGAATGAGAGAGAAAGGAAGGGAGAGAAAGGGAGAGAGAGAGAGGGAGAGAGAGAGGGGGAGAGAGAGAGGGAGAGAGAAAAAGGGAGAAAGAGAAAGGGAGAGAGAAAGGGAGGGAGAGAAAGAGAGAGAGAGAGAGAAAGGGAGAGAGAGAAAGGGAGGGAGAGAAAGGGAGAGAGAAAGGGAGAGAGAAAGGGAGAGAGAAAGGGAGAGAGAGAGAAAGGGAGAGAGAGAGAAAGGGAGAGAAAAGGAAGGGAGAGAGAGAAAGGGAGAGAGAAAGGGAGAGAGAAAGGGAGAGAGAAAGGGAGAGAGAAAGGGAGAGAGAAAGGGAGAGAGAGAGAAAGGGAGAGAGAGAGAAAGGGGGAGAGAGAAAGGGGGGAGGGAAAGAGAGAGAGGGAAAAGGGAGAGAGAAAGGGAGAGAGGGAAAGGGAGAGAGAGAGAAAAGGAGAGATGGAGGGAGAGAGAGAGACTCCGTCCACCTCGTTCTTCAGATAGTCTACGAGGACGACAAAGTCCATGAGTGCCTGTTCCGAGGACAGGTACCCCAGCTTGTCCGTAGACGAGTACGACTCGTTCCCGAACGGCTGCGTCTTGCCGTAGTACCTGATATATCGATCGGTTGATTGATTGATTGATTGATTACGAATCAATCGATACTCACCTGTGCTCGGCAAACACGACGGCGGCTCCGAACTCGGGCGCGATGTCCCACATAAAACCCTGAAATAAATGTATTTTTGATTCATAAACTTATCGCGCTTTTTGATAATACGAAATCATGTTCGATCAATGTCTCAGCTTTCCTTATTGCTTACCTCTGATTTTGTATGTAAACATAAACAGTAAAGATGAGACTACAGATTCCACCATCTCTCACTAACCGTGTTCTCCGCGAATCCCTCCAGCCCTCCCTCATTGCCAGTGTAGAAGAAGATCGGACCGCCCTTCTGGAAGCTCCTCAGGTTGATGAAGTACCTGAATAAGACGTCATGCTCATGTTAGATGACGTCACAATCACCTGAGCTTGAAGGTGTCCTTGTTGGCAAAGGAAAAGTGGTCGAGAGGCACACTCTCCAGCCACTCCTCGTCCCACTTGTACGGCGAGGCAGTGTCTCGCAACACGCCCGACCTTGAGAATCGATCGATAAATTTGCGAAACAAAAATACATTATATATGTTATGAATTAAACAGAAATCAATACACTCAGTCGATAAATCGCTACCTGCGTGTGGTGATGGAAGCGGGATCGCGCAGTCGGAACGCGATGCATGCTGGGACGAGCAGCAGAAGAAGAGAGAGCGGGAGTGCCCCCATCCTAACAAAGAAGATACATTCACTCACTCAGTGATAAATTGACATCAAACAAATACGACACGCAACTACCGGTAGCTATCACCACAAGTCAGCACTGGCCGGTGATATGGGGTGTAAGGAGGGGTATGGGTGAAAAGAAGGGCTGAGGGTTGTGGAGTGATAAATGGAACGGGTCTGCCGACCGCCTGTCGAATCAAGGGTCAGCTGAGGAAGAGAAGAGAGGACGGAGAGAGCACGGCGATGGGAGAGACGCCAGACCGGGTAAGGCAAAACGACAGTGGGTGGGCTGGCTATATAAAAGTCGCAGGCAAAATGCAAAACAACCACGTGATCAAAACAAAACTTTTCATCTCAACAAACAGCAAAACAACAATATTCACAGGAATTGCGTAACAACGTATAACGTGTAGAGTAACAGTTCCAAATCTAACACTTGTCCTGATACTACTCTTTCTTCTCCTCCTTCTCCTTCTCCTGCTCCTTCCCACTCCTCTTCACTCGGATGACGTCACCGGTCTGCAAACCCAGCAGCTCCGGCGTATCCTCCTTCTCCACTCGCAGGCCCTTGAACGAGAATTGCGCGTTCTGAAATCGAATGGTTTTTTTAACCGTAACTGTCAAAACGCGCAGCCTGATAAATCAATCACATCGATCAGCTCACCTCATCTCCGATCCGCTGTCTGTTGACAGTGATGAAGCTGGCGAGGTGTTTGTCGATGCGCAGCGCCTGTCGTCGCGGGCCCAGCACACAGTCCTCCACCACTACCTCCACGCACTGCACACCCGCACCCTCCGACCGAACACCGATCGACACCTCAAAGCGATTTTGAAAGTAATCAAAACTTGCTAGCGATTTCTAAAAACTTGCACTTGTGCGGGACGATTGTGAGAGGAGTATTGAAAGGGTGCAGCCGTGCGTACCTTGCTGGCGGCACTGCCACTAGGCCGGGGGGACTGTCGAGCGGACACGGAGCGGATGGGAGGAGCGGTCATCGCACCGTCGCACAGCCACCTCCTGCAACGACACAATCAGTGGGTAGAACAGGTGCATCCAGCCCACTCGATGTCGTGTTTCTTCTGCAGCTTGGCCTCGTTGACGTGTTTGGTGGCGAGCTTGGACTGGAGGTCGATGAGACGCGCGCAGCACTCGCGAAGCTGCGCCGGCACCGACGGACGAGAACCACCCTCAAACATACCGCCGTCAGTCTCTTCGAAACCCTCAAAACGCCTTTTGAAATAGTCCAGGCGCGTTTTGAAGGCAGTTGCGAAAACAGTTGTGTTTTTATTCATCCCGATCGAGAATATGCTAACGCCTACCTCGACGTTGACCCATCGCTGGAGGCTCCTCGTCTGCGCGTGAAGACGGATCGGCTGGTCCCGCCACGAACATACCACGTCCACACAGCCAGCGTGCACCTGGAGACACACAAGAAGTTCATAAAAAGTAATATTAATGAAGCTATTACGAAATGAAGAAATAAAACAAGCGGTATACCTTTTCGACGGTGAATACACCATTGACGAGAATGAAGCGCGACAGCTCGCGGCCACGCTCGGCGGCTGACCTGTCCTGCAAGGTTTTTTCAAACACAAACATGTTAAATGACTTACAATATCGACAGCGCGAACGGTGCGGCCCTCCTTGCCGCAATCGGCGCACACTCCGGCCTCGCCCGTCTTGGACACCTGCCGGTTGGGATGCGGAACTTCCGCGCCCGTCGCATCCCGCTTGCGGCACGCGCGCGGACGCATCACAAGGGCACCTGTGACGTTATATCATGAAAGCATGAACAAAATACATAAACACTAATACATAAACTAAAATACAGAAACTAATGAAACAATAGCACACTTTCATCGGGACGGCGTTGCTGGATGGCGAAATGGACATCGTAGGTGAGGGCGTCCACTTCGTCCAGACTGAACACCACTTCGTCACCTGAACAACTATTCCATACACAGAACAACGCATCGAAGAGATATAGATACCAACCCATGCCGAGCGGTGGCGACTCGTCGAACCCATCTGGCGGCACACCTGGGTCTCCGCCTTTCCCGCTCTCCCGCATAACAATACTACACTGAAATTAACTATATGAATAGAATGGAAAACGTAAACGTAAAACAAAACATAAACATAACGTAAAACAAAACAAAAAGAAAAATAAGAAAAATAACGTTGTGCATGCTGTAACTTTTTGGAACCCTACACTAAGGTCACAACATAACACTATATACATATTTCGCGATGTTTACCTATGATTTTATTTCTAGTTTTTACTTCCTGCTAACAAAATCTCGTGAATATTCTAATTTGAGTACATTCCACGCCACCGGATGTGCGCGTGAGTGAGCAGAGGTAGTGAGGCGACTCGCGCGGGGAAAGGGCATTGCGACATGAGGCGACACTCGAAGCCTGCGCCCCGCAAGCGCTACACGGGAGCTGAACAGAACAGTCTCACACTCACTGCCGAACAGCGAGCCGAGAGAAGGAAGGAGCAGATACAGGAGATACGGTGAGAACCTTCCTCTCCTGTTCTAGTATGCACTTTTCAGAGAAACAACAAAGGCGCAACTGGCGACAGCTGAAGAGGTGGTGTGTGAGAGGGCGAAGCGAGTGAGCAACCTGAAACGACAGATCAACACTGCGGTCGCCGAGTCACTCGAGTTCATCGACAACACAAAAGACTACTACGACCACGCACTCAAACAGTACAGCCCGCCAGAGGAGAAGTCGATTGGTCATCACACTCTTTCCCTTTCTTCCTCTTTCAGTAAAATGTTTTTAGATGACATCGTTGCGTCAATTGAAGAGGAGTTCCGGGCTCTCTTCGTTCACTTCGAGGCGGAATTCGAATTCAAAGTCGCACCCCTACCCGTGGTCGAGGTAGAGAGAGAGAGAGAGAGAGAGAGAGAGAGAGAGAGAGAGAGATAAAGAATGAGAGAGAGAGAAATTCACCTCTTTCACCCGCCACCTCCTTTCAGACCAGCGGGGAAGATCGGGAGTACGCGTGGAACCGAATACAGGTGATAAAAAGGTTTCACAAACTATATACTCAAAAGAGTTGTAGAGTGATGTGGAGGAGATGCGATCTCGGATAGAGAGCAACGACGAAAGAGAGGCGGAGCTGCTCAAGGAGATCTCACGGGCAAAGGCCGACATCGAGCAGGTCTGTGCCAGTCTCTCTATCTCTCGCACGCTCTCTCTTTCCCTCCCCTCATCCTCTCTCTCCCCAGGAAAACGTGAAGTTCTCGGCGCACAAACGCGAACTCGACGACAAAATCTTCACCAATCAGCGAAAAATCGACGGGCTGCTCGAGGAAATCGAGCGACGAGGAGGTGAGACTGACGATGACGTCACATGTAATCGATACGCGATCGATAGGGGCGCCGGCGGAGCGGGCTGCCGCGGATGAGATGGCTGGGCGGACGGAGAGGCTAAGGGAGGAGGTGGCAGCATTGGAGGAGCAGCTAGAGAGACTCAGACAGTTGTCATTCCGGCGGAAGTAGAAGAGACCAAATATGAAAAGCAGGTTTTCAACAAAAAAAAACTTTTATCAAGCAATATACAATTCCACAGGGATGTATAACAAAGAATACCAAATAAAACATTGTATGTCAACTTCTGAATGATAATAAAGGTAACTGAGATACTGTACAATACAGGCTGAGACGCGCAAAAAAAAACACGAGATATGTGGAATAGTGAATGCTAGAAACGAGGCAAACTGCAAACAAAAGAATCGGGCGAGTACCATGGTTTAATAACTCAACTGGTTATCAGAGATTTGTAGTTTGCCGGCAAGCAGTGTAGTAGGAGTGTAAGATTCCTCTTATTTCAGAGGATCGTCTTGCAATCGGGACGGCACCTGAAAAGGCAATTGAGAGAGAGAGAGAGAGAGAGAGAGAGAGAGAGAGAGAGAGACAGACAGACAGACAGACAGACAGAGGAGATACTCACAGACAGCGGTGTCCGTGTCCCTCCTTGGCGCGGTCGTCCGGGTTGTTGTTGTACGTGAATCCGAGCTCGTCTCCGAATCGAATGTCCCTAAGGGCGAAGAATGCCATTCGACAGTAGGAGTAGCCGTACTCATCAGCAAACACGCGAACCAGCTATAAACAAGACTTTTACTTTTCTCCCTCTCTCTTGGAGTAGACAGTCTCTTCGAACCTATTTGAATTGCCTTAAACTTTCGTGCCTTCTTCTTGATCAGCTTGTCTCTCTCACCTCGAGGTTGGGATGGTCGCACATGTTGCTGATGAATCGTGCCTCGTTGCCGACTCGCCTCGCGTCGAGAACGAAGACGTCGTCCTCCTTCCCCCCGTCCTTGTAGCTGTACGGCATCGACAGCTGGTACGTCACGCTCGTCTTCTCGAATTCGCCCGCGCACAACACCTGCATGACGTCATCACGTCATTCATGTCAGTGCCGTCACCCACCTGTCCGACGTACTCGCAGACGAAGGTGCCCTTTCGGATGACCTTCTTGGATGCGGATCGAAGGCACCACCCCTTGTGGGGGTCTCGGACGATGGCGAGTGGAATGCGGCGGGGCTTCTGCGCCACTCGATTGCCACACGAAGAGAGACTACAGCCACACAGAGACGTACACTCGTACACCTAAACACACACAACTCTCTCTCTCTCTCCCTCCACTCCAAACACCTCCTTGGCGTTGTCTCCTCTCCTCTTCCCGGGAAGAGCCTTCAGCAGACCCTCGCGATACACGGCCGTCGCGTCCATATTCTGACACGAGAACATATCTGGTATCACAACTCGTGATCATAGAATCGCACGCCGACTCACTTTCCCGCAGCACCCGTCTCCTCCGCACCTCCCGCTGGCAGCGCAGCCGTCGCAACTCAGGCCCAGGCCCACCCTGCCCAGACGAGACAGCTCCGCCTCCGTGCCCTTGCTGGGAACGTTCGTGACAGAGTACTGCAAGACAGTGGCAATGTTTAGAAACATTAGAAACGATTCGATCATTTACATCTCACGGGTGCACGTGACGTACGAAGTCGGGAGAGAGTAACGATATGGGAATGAATCCTGCTTACTTGAAAGTGGGGCAGCTTTGCGGGGTCGCGGTCGAATAGATTGACTACGAAGAGAGGAGCGGCCCCGTGCGAGCGACACGCATCCGTCAGAGACACCTCCCATTTCAGCTGCCTATAATCATACCATACAATGATACCGGCAGAAACAGAGAGAGAGAGAGAGAGAGAGAGAGAGAGAGAGAGAGAAAGAGAGAGAGAGAGAGAGAGAAAGCGGGAGGACGCACTCACTTCCACTCGTAGTCGTCCTCGTCTTGCAGGGCGCTCTTCCAGTCAGGGAGCACCATCGGCTTGTTCATATCCGACCACTGCCCGTTCGCCACCAGCTCCTTGACCAGATCGTTCTGAAAGAGTCCTCCAAACTACACAACCCAATATACTGTGCCACCTTGAGTGCGAAGTGTTCGCCGGCCGGTCCCTCTTTCATTCCACTCCACTGCTCCCATGTCGATTGGAGCACTGACCAGCCCTCCCACACCACCAGACACTGCGCACCGCGACGCGCCACGATCGCGTCCACCGTGTACTCTGAAATCGTGTAGACGTGATGAATGCAGAAGACGAACTCACCCTCCTCCTTCTTGCTCTTCTTCTCTTTCACTTCTGTCATGGTTGAGCGTGCACGCTTCACAGCGCCCGCCGATGTCGCTGCTTTGTCTGGACAAACATTCTTACTATCGCTCCAACTGTCCACATCCTATCAGTGAAGACGTCACGTACCCTGGTTTTTGCGAGGGCGACCCGGACCCTGCCGTTTCAATACATCGGACTGCGAGTTCGCGTCGCGGTTGCCGAGAGAAGCCACTGCAATAACGATATTCAACATGATTGAACTCAACTAGATAATGGAGTCAGTTGTCCTGTTCATTCATTAAAAAATACACTCAAAGCTTACTATCACTCCAACTCTCCACATCCTAGCTGTAGAGACAGACGTCACTTACCCTGGTTCTTGCGAGGGCGACCCGGACCGCGTTTCAATACAGACTGCGAGTTCACGTCACGGTTGCCGAGAGAAGCCACTGAAATCACAACATTCAAAACTTGATTCAATTCAGATTAGCGCTCTAGCTATGGCGTCAGTTGTCCTGTTCGTCTCACACCGTGGTAAACGTACTTGGCTGGCGCTGTTCTGCCGTAGGAGCGAGATTGGGCAGCCGACATGAACGCCTCTTCTGAGCTGCAAACTCGAGAAAGTGATTTATTCTTCTACCATGATCCATATTTTCACAAGCAGCCAAAACTGTTCTTTCACCTTCACTCAAATATGTAAAACGAAATTGTCAAAAATGTTTACGATCAAAGAAGATGAAAAGTTTCCTACGCCATGCCATGAAACGGTTCTAATGAAAGAAAACAAAACAAAAAACAATACCGTTTTCCCTGTCGTCTCCCATTTGACTTGGTTGACGAGATGATCGTGCCAACGGCTCTCGTCCAGCCACTCGCTGAAGCAGCAGCGAATAACATTTGATATTGATGAGACCTTTGTATAACATTTTCGATGACAAGCAACAACTAAATAACAAAAAACGAGCAGAAAACAAAGAAAACACGAGACGCCAGCCAGCTTTCGCAAACGCGCGCAGTGGGAACAGTGAGCTTGTCATCGTTTTCCCGCGCAATTCTGTTGATCGCGAGAAAGGCTCGTAGCAAAATTGTTTCCCTTTCCTTTCATTAGCATGGGTCACTCTAACAAATATCTTTCATCGTTTATTCGGCAAAACATCAAAGTATAGTCGTGGCAATGACTGATCGTAGTACTGAGGCAATATGCTAGGCAGTATCGTGTCTAAAGTGAGAGAGATATGGGGCAAGTGTACAAATACACGCATCATAGAGCGGATTGTGATAAGGGCAGTCGAGGACTAGAGGCTAGGCTAGGCTAGAGATGATGAGAGAGACGGCCCGTGTGGTGGTGGTTGTGGTGGTAGGGGTGTGTACAGGGTTTACGCGGCGAACATGCGTGCGGTGGACTGGCAGAGCTGTTGGGGGCCGAGGTTGCACCAGCCGCACGCCGCCTGACAGTTCTCCGCCATCCACTGGCGCCGCCGAGTGCAGTAGTTCTGCGTGCGCCAGTACGCACACGACTGGTGACGGTCGACGCAGCCTGCAACGCAACCAGTTCACCCCACCTATCCCTTCCCGCACTCACCTTGTCGGTTGTCGTTGGAGGCACAGAAGCGGCACGAGCGCTTGCAGTACCTCTGCATGTAGTTCCTGTTCGACGTGCACTCGCCGGTCCTCGCCCACGCGTCGCAGCACGGGTCGTCGTTGAAGCAGTTTCCGGCGGCGGCGGCGGGCGCGGCAGGGGCAGCCGTGGTCGGCGCGGTCTGGGGCACGGGCGACCAGGCCTGGCTGCTTGCCTGCGGGGCGACAGCCAGCGCAGTCGTCTGCGGCGCGGCGGCGGCTCCTCCCCCTCCCGGTCGGCACCAGCCAGCCTGGCACGTGCCCATGAAGCACACGTCGAAGCCCTCGAAGCCGCGGCACAGACCGTTCTCCTTCACCTTGGCCACACAGTGGGGGGCGCCCCTAGTGTCGCAGAACAGGTAGGCGGATCCGCAGTTGGGGTTCTGGCGGGAGCAGGTGGGGCGGGGCTGGTAGCGGAACAGCTGGTCGGTGTAGACGTTGGAGAGGCCGTCCTTGTTCTGCTTGGCCCACGGGCGCATGTTGGCGTAGGAGAAGTGCTGCTGGTTGGCGCAGGTGCCGATGTCGGGCGGGTAGGCAGACTCGCGGGCGAAGCGGTTCTGCCGCAGCTGACGCCACATCTCCCACAGGAAGTCGACGAAGCAGTGGTGCAGGAAGAAGATGGGGTCGTTGGCAGACGTGGTGGGCGGCTTCATGTCGCCTCCCACCCACAGGTGCACCGACGAGTGCGTGTACTCGATCGCAGCGAAGTTCGGGCGGAACGGGCAGCCTGCAAGGAGCAGACGTGAGAAACTGTGTTTCTGAGAGGAGGCTACGCAACATTCTCTAGATGGTTCTCATATATACGCGGATGGAGATTGAGGTTGATTGAATTACGGGAGTGTGGGGCAAGATCAAGTGGGTACTGTCACTAACCAAAACACCCGCAAATAGTGCAACACTATTCGCAAACTCTTCTCGAGGAAGTACTTTGAAGTGATCGAATCAGGCGCAGACTGCACTCGCCCCAGTTGCCATCATTTACAGACGCAGACAATCGAGAAAATATCGAGGAAGTTGCCGTGCTAGATCGTTTCGAGTGATAACGGTACGGTAGCCAGGTGTTTCGCGGCGGGACTCACCGTTCTGGGGAGCTGTGTAGGCGAGGACGTTCTGGATCTGGTTCTGCGCGAGCAGCGAGTTGATGTTCTCCTCGCGGAACAGCTTGCCCTCGGAGCCGAGACGACTATAAGAAAGAGAGAGGGTGAGAATGGAGAGGGAAGGGGAGAAGGGGGACTCGCCGGATGATGTTGGGGCGTCCCTCGAGCGTGCGGAACCCAGCGAAGGCCCCCTTGACGACCTGACCGGATGCGTCCATCTCTCCCATGAACATGTGCCTGCAATCACGTATGTGTGTTGTTGTGACTGTTTGATGTTGTTGATTCTCGCGTGCTGTCACTTTCTTGTTTTCATTCCTTCGCTATGTTTCACGCGCGCCTACTTGTGTAATCGCCCGCTGAACTGGTTCCGACTCCCGCGGTCAGAGCACAATCGTGATGAAGTGCTCTCAGCTACCGTAACAACGAAACAATCGCGGCGGGACTCACGAGAACATGATAGAGTCGCGGGGGTCGGGAAGGTGGTTGTCGAGGGTAGAGTCCCAGTAGGGAAGAGCCACGCCGGGGTCAACCATGCGGAGAGCGATCTCGATGCTGAAAGAACGAGAGAGAGATGGAAAGAAGGAGAGAGAGACTGACCGCTTCATGTACTCCCTGTGCCAGGGGAGGAATCCGGGTCCGGAGTGGGCTCCCGACGAGGACCCGACCTGTCTGTGCATGATGGATATGCGGTCGTACTCGCCGCTTCTCTTCAGGGCGAGGACGGCGTTGTGGAAGCGCATCTTCTCGGGCATGGTCATCATCCTGTACTCCTTCCGGATAGCCATCCCCATCTGCTGGCCGTTGCGCAGCGTGCACGTGTTGCCGTTGGAGCGACCCTGCAAACGTCGTTTTTTTTATATAAAGTACTGTTATTCTAAAAGTTCATGTCCACATGCTCTTTAAATCATCAGTGATGACTGATGATTTATCGACTTTGCGTCAGCTGGCCGTTTGACCGAGCCACTCTGACGTCTCATCTGTTCAAGGTTCGTGCCGCTACTTCACAACATCGTTTGACCTAGTGCTGTGACGTATGTCTATTCTAGGCGATCACTCAAGTTGAGTTGAGAGAGAGAAATGCGTGCGTGTGTTTGTTGTTGCTCGTTCGAAATTCGATTAGCGCGCGTTCCAAGGTCGGGAGTCGTCCTGTTCTTCCACTCACTCACCCCCATGTGCGTGCATATACACGCAATGCTCATACAGTCCTGCGGCTGCGAGGGGAACTGCTGAGGGACCATCGGAGACAGACCCGGGTTGCCCGGCACTCCAGGGGCACCCACCGGGTTCGCTTGCTGAAACACCGTTCTTTACATCTAGTCACGCCGAACCGCTCCTGTATCACCAAGTCATGTGCAACTAGTGCTCAAAAGAAGTGGCGCGCGATTGATGACGCTAACTGGGACAGTGCGTGTAATGCTCTCGTTCGCTGAACGATGGGAAAAGAATGCTGGCGGAGGGGGGTTTCTCGAGAGTACGCACCGGTCAGTCAGTCGCTACTTGCAAACCAGCAATCCAAGGCCACACTAGTCTGTACTGTGACAATGCACACACACACATACTCTCGAGGCTCTCGTTACTGCATCTTTTTACGACGGTCCATGTTGTGAGTGGGTGTTTTGTTTCTGATCGTATCAGTGGATGGAATGTTAAATCACCTGGAAGGCCTGTCGACGGCTGATTGCCTTACGAGCGTTCGAGTCCCACTCCTGGATCATCTTGCAAGTCGTCTCCATGTCTGAAATCAGGGGAGCGTGAGATGGAGAAGGAGCAGGAGAAGGAGCAGGAGAAGGGAAATGAGAAGGAGGAGAAACAGAAGAATGGAGCACTGACCGTTGTCGGGAGCTTCTCGGCAGTCAAAGTCTGCGGCCGCATGCTGTGCGCATAGAGCGATCGCCAGTGAGGCGATGAGAGCGGGTCCACCCATGGTTGAGTCGCCTGCAAGGGACGAGGTGAAGGGGGAGAAGCGATCGATGCGCGAGCAACGCCACACGGTTCGAGGGGAGCGGTCGACAATGGACACTGCGGGTCGGAGGGGCGAGAGTGCTGATACCGGTAACACATACATACACAAACAAAACTAAGCAAGAGGTGAGGCGCGAGACGAATAGCACACTAGAAGAAACCAGTATGACGGCGGTTCATTTCAACGAGCGGCACGCACGCAGACCTCAGTGGGGAGTGCGAATTCAGGGGGGGGATGGGAGGAGGGGCTCGCTAGATGCCAACACAGACAACCTAGACAGAACTAGTTGCGAGAGATGGCACTCCGACCCGATCGAGACACAACAACATCGAAAGAGGAGCTGGCGAGAGGGGGCTAATGAAGAGTGATAGAATAAGGAGAATGCAGGGACACAACACTCGTCTGTTCGGTATCTAGGCTAACCTAGTGACTGGGCGAAAGTATGGCGGCGGCGAAACCCAACCGAGAGAAACCGGGAGAGAAAGAAGGGCAGGGGGCGGAAAGCGAAAGGCAACTGACCAATCGAGACCGGGTGATGGTAGTGAGTGGAGTGAGTGGAGGAGCAGTGAGTGAATAGTGAGTACCCCATGCGGTCACTCCTTTTATACCAATACCGCTTCTCCGCCCGATTACAGTGTAGTTGTGTGTATGTGGCACGCTCCAAAGAGACAATATTAACACCTGGAACTCTGCGCTCTCTTCCTACCTCTATGCTAATGCCCAGTCTCTCACTTTCTTCGTCGTCTGCGCCTCTTCCTCACACTCACTTTCTCGGCGGAGACTGTAGGTTTGAAACAGGTTGCTCGGAGGAAGACCCCACTGACCAGAGCACTCGGAGAGAGTGTGGAAAGGAGGGAGGGCGCAGACGCACGCGCCTTGTTTGGGTGGCATGATACTGTGTTGGTTGATTGAGATCAGCACAATTCATTCACACTCGTATGTTCCTTAGATGTAATCGGGATCATAGTATGTACACTTGTGCTGTCTCGCTTCTGTCGCCATCAGAGGCGCCAGTAATCTTCAAAAATCAGGCGTTCTCCTGACATAGAGTCGTCCAATACGTGATCTACACTTGTTGTGTCTGGGCGGTATGATGCGAATAGGTCATTGCCGAGACTAGATCAGGTGAATACAGTGAATTAGACGAACTAGGGGAATGCCCTTCCCAACCACAACATATTCCCACATTCCACGACGTCCTTCGAACTCTCTCTCTCTCTCTCTCTCTCTCTCTCTCTCTCTCTCCCTGATATATCGGTCTGCTATGCGTTTATTCAAGTCTCCCACAAACTCTTCAACTGTGTTTTATTCATGATATCGAGAAAAAGGGAGTAACACGGAACGATGTCCATTGACACATACAAAAACATACAAAAGTCAGGTATGTAGTTATTTATCGTCACAATCTTAATGCAAGACAGGTGAGACAGGTGAGACAGATGAGGTCGTTTGCTTTCTGCAAGGTCTACACAACCGTGCAATACCATTGACCAGAACGCACGACGATAGGAGATGAAATACGAAGAAAAGAAATCAACGATTTTCCTGCCGTTTTTTGAAGCTTGTCTAGGAATCTCTACGAATCCGTTTCATATACGACCATCGACTGGGCTGATGAGAATTCTGCGATTTCTGAGAATTCTGTGAGATGAGAAGAGTTCAATTCTGTTTTAATGTTTTTGTTTCGGAGGAATTCGTGAGTTTTTTGAAGAGACTGACCGCAACTTGATACCTACTCAATTTGACCAACAAAATCACTACAGTTACACCTATATTCACACCACGGAAATCAATCAAAACAATCAATCCAAAAACGCAGTATTATGAGATAAGTTTATTCCTTCAAATCTCGATTGATTTACACGTGTGACAGAAGGGCAGAGAGAGAAAGAGAGAGAGCGTGTTGTTTGGGTGGGTTGACGGTTGCTGCTTAGGCAGTGGCGGACATGGGCAGAGTGAGGGTCTGGGCGGCTCCGGCCACAGCGTTGAACGCGGCAGTCGCGTCAGCCTGGTCGGCGGGCGCGTCAGCGTACTGGATGACCAGCTTGTCCTCCTTCGGGGCGCCGGCAGTGCGGGTGATCTCGAGAGAGGTCGTCGCTCCAGGCTCAACGAAGCCGAACACCGGCTTCACCTTGTACTCGTTGTTGTTCGACGACTTGATCTACAAGGATATCGATCAGATGACGCCACCCAACGATCCTTACTCACCTTGAAGCAGACCTTGGCGGCGCCTCCGTTGACGAGCATGTGGGTGGAGTTTCCTCCGGCAGCGGGGACGGTGCACGCGGGAGGGTCAGCGGTCAGGGTCGACATGATAGATGAAGAGATGAAGCGAAGCTGCGATCTGTCGAAAGACCGCGCCCACCCGCTTATATACGTGCAATGGACGCGCAAATGAGGGATGCTAATGAGCAAAATTACGCAGGCGGCTGGTTAGTCAAATGAAGTGATTTGCAAACTGTAAATATATGCAATTCCGGAAAAAAACTCGCTAGCGCCATATACGTAGGTATCGCATGTTAAAGCTATAAGAGGGGATCGAGAACTACGATGCTCTCAGCTATACCATTGACGAAACAATATCCCGTTATTTGGTCTAGAGTACTGCTCTGGGTTTCTGTTGTGACTTTACTGTACTGTGGCATCTAACGAGCCCACAATGAAAACACCGTCCTGTCCGGTCCATTTTCACCCAAAGACCACTTTCGCACACAAGCGTCCTGATTCGCTCACGACTCCTCGAACCAGAAAAAAAGATCGTCCGTCAAACTCTTGGAAGTAACTCCGCTGTCGGTACACAACTCATACACGCGAATTGATGAGTCATCGCTCTCATAATCGATTATTCGAATCTCACGAGAGCGCCTAAGTGGGTCTGTTTTCAGGATGAACGTGGATGTGGTGGTGCGCGTGCGGCCCTCAGCCACCGCCGACCCACTAGCCGTCACTATCCACTACGGCAATCGGGTTGAGGTAGGTGACTTCTGTTTCGGCACACACACTCTGTTTCCAGCTCGGCGCTTCCTTCTCCTTCACCGTCGACGTGAGTGTGGTGGAGCTGCACGCAGATCGCATCACCGACCTCCTCTCCACCCACACACTCCCCTCGCACTCCCTCGATGCAGCCACCCGCGTGCGCTGTGACAATGCACAGCACCTCGTACAGGTGTGTGTTTCGTTGTTCTACTATAAACAAAAAATATAACAAATATCTCGTCTCGCTTGCAGGCCGTGCTCTCTGGTTGGAACCGTCGGCGAGTCGCCGCCACAGCCATCAACCCGCAGTCATCTCGCAGTCACGCCATCCTACAGATCGAGGTCTCCACCATTCTCTTCAGTCAGTCCTCCACAGGTGTGCACTGATGTCTCCACTCCCGGCGAGTCGCAGTCGACTGCGGCCGTTGTCCACATAGTGGATCTGGCGGCGGGATACGAGAGACACTGCCACTCGTGCACCACGGGAGAACGCCTCGCACAGGCCGCACACATCAACAAGGTGCGCACGCTTGCAAGTCTCACTCAACAGATCCGTCGGTGCCCGTGGGTGGAGTGAGTATCTTTCCAGTCTCTCTCCGCGCTTTCCCCAGAGGTCGACGCCCTCTGCAAGGGAGCCAGCTACGTCCCTTTCCGGTACGAGAGTCGCCTAGCTTATCGATCAAACTCTTTTCAGCGATTCGAAGCTCACGCTGCTCTTGCGCGATTCGCTCGCTCTCTCTCTCTCATTCCTTCTAGCTACTCTGTCGACTCCGAGTCCACCATCCAGTTCGCTCTGCGTTGCGAGAAAGTGAGGAACGTCGTCGTCGCCAACAAGGTATTGTTCAACTCTATTAACAACTTCCCATATTATCAGGAGTCTCGCGTCGACACGTCTGTTCTGTGCGAAGAGATGGCGAGTCTGCGCGCCCAACTGGACGAGGCGAGGAGCCAGCTCGCGCGCTATTCTCGCGCCGACCAAGAAGCAGACTCACAGCGCCGTCTCTCGGCGCCACCTAAGCGAGAAGATTGATCAGGTGAGCGTGGCATTCACCTAGTCGAGTGTTGTTTATGTCATGGGTTATGATGTTGTTTGTTCATCCGCCTGCTTTCGACATACACTGTCAGCATGATGATCTCTGGTATGGTAGCACAGTCAATGCTACAGTTCCAGCAGTGCGACGCGAGTCCTGACTGATCTTTGTAGATGTGGCATTCACATCGCGAGGGGACAAGTTCCGGATACATACTCGAGTGTCAATCCCGTTCAGCTCGAGTTCGAGCTGGCTGAGGCGCGTGCCGACCGAAACACCCTGCGGGAGCAGCTCCACTCTCTCACCGCCTCTTACGCACCGCCCGATCCACAGCAGTCCGACCCGCCCCACCAGTCGACCACTCAGGTCTTTCACACGCCTGTCTTTCAACGCCTCCTTTCACATACACGTTAATATTCAGATCACCGACGACACTCTTGGAGACTTTATTGATGACGTCTGCGATGACGTGGAGCCGACCGACATCACATGGGCGACGTCGTTGCGAGAGCAGATCGCCAGTCTGGAGGAGAGGGTCGAGCAGGAGAAGCAGCGCATTGCAGATATGGAGATTGGTATGGTATAGATTGGCGTGCTGACGTCGTCTACTTCTGGAGCAGCTCTCGCAGGAGCGGCAGCGCTCCGCCGAATTGGAGGTTCGCACTCTCATTAATGTTTCAATCAATATTCTTTCGCAGAAGCAGCTCAAATTATGCGCGATGTGCTGGTCGAGGACACAGAGCGACACCTCAGGGAGATCAAGGTGATATACCCGACATGGAAGACTTTCAGGCGGGGCACGCTCGCGAGATGGAAACGATGCGAGAGCTGGAGGAAGAGAGACAGGCGGAGGTGCGCAACACGCGCAGCCAGCTCAAGAGGGCCAAGCAGAAGCTGATCGAGGCCACCCACAAGGGCGACAAGGCGTGCAAGAAGCGCACCGAGGCTAACAAGGTGAGGTCTACAACTAACAACTCATCAATCACATTCTTCAGGAGCTTAAGAGTGCGCGTCAGGAACTGGCAGCCAAGGACAAGATCATCCGCCAACTGAGAGAAGAAAGTTGAATTGTTCATTTGTTGTACGTGCAATTTTGCAGAAACTGGGCGATTCCGAGAACAGCCCTCCCCTAAGTGTCCACGTCACTCGATCCAGGACTGTCGGAGCTCGAAACAACTGATCTCTCTACTCACCTCACTTACACCACAATCACTACATTCTCCTCAGTCATTTCTAGTCTTTCTTTACCTCATAATGTTTACATCCAGACAAAATAAAGCTTTTCACAAAACCAAGTGACCGAATCCAAAATGTCTTAAATAACGAGCGAAAACAAAATAGAACAAGTTTATCAGTCAATAGACGTCGCACTATTCGCTATACTACACAAGCATTTCAGTACTGGAACACTCCCTTCTTGTCGAATCCGTACTCGGCATACCTGAAGGGAATCGGTGATTACAAAGAAAACAAAAAAAACACGTGAACGTGAACATCACAAAACTAGTACTCACCACTTCTTCTCCCACCAGTACTCGGGCTGGGGAACGAACAGCTCGGGCTGGTCGAAACCGAGCTCCTCGACGGAGGAGATGCCCAGCTCATCAAGGACGGGCTTGACCTGAAACAATACAAATGATGATGATGCATAACCAAAACATTACTAAATTTTCGATAAAAAAAAATAACCGAGAACACACCTGCTGGATGATGTATCCGTAGACGGCCTCGCGGTTCTTCTGGGATCCGCACTTGATCTTGATGGCCTCAAGGAAGCGGATGGTGAGGGCGTAGTCGTTGACGCGACGGCAAGCGCGGAGAGCGGCCTCCACAACCTTGGGGTCGGGGATGACGTCGTAGTCGTGGAGCTCAGTCAGAGCTACAAACATCAACATTGTCACAGAACACCACAACAGATACAACATCCAATAAAAATAAATTAAAGAATTCTTACCCTTGCGGACCTCCCATCCGTCGATCTCGGGGCGGCTGAGGTAATCGATGAAGTGCTTATCGAACTCTGCAAAAGGAACGATATGAAACTGTCCAATAACAGATAAAACACACAACACTAACAAGACTACTTACTGTCAGCGGGCCACTTCTCCATGATGTCGTCCTGCTTGGCGACAACAGCGGAGGTCTGGATTCCGCGAGAAGCCTGGCGGGCAACGACGGCTCCGCGAGCCATAGAGCGCATCAGTTGCGACGCCATACCTACAAAAACACAATGCAACAACCAACAACAATGAGTCGTGAAAGACAAATCGATCAAACGCGAAAATGAGAACGAACCGATTAAAGAAGGGAAGTGTAAAATAATGACAACAGTAACTTCATCATGCTTACGTGGGTTTGAAAACGGTGGAATCGCATTAAATAAATAAGCTAATCGAACAGAGAAGCAAAAACAAATTTAAAGAGTGCATGTCCGCACGATTCCGTTTTCTGAAACCCCCAATACTGTACGCAAAGGTGAACGATGCAATATTAAACATATGAAACAAAGATAGCACAATATATCGACTTTCTTATATATCAGATAAACAATAACAACACAAAAATAAACAACAATCAATTTTTACGTCGAAGTTCACGGAGGTGTCACTGCTGTCTTTGCCGAGTGGGCGGGGCGAAGCCATTCCAAACAGCCAGTTGATTACGATACTTTAGAGCAATTTTGCGGTCTTTTTGAATGGCGGGAAAAGATATTTTTCAAATTTAGAACATCTGTTGCAGTTATCGATTGAATTGTTGTGTTTACTTACGTTCTTTTTGTACGTTTATGTGTTGTGTTTATCGTTCTATGCTTTATTATTTGCGCCACGCATTTTCTACTCGATGCAATGTTCTCTTTATGATTTAATGTTTCATTTTACATAATGTATATTTCATTCATCATATTCAGTATGAATCTGCACATTCTCTTCTCCTTATATCCAAGTGAGTTCTACAACAGATCAATCAATCATGTGGAACACTTGAGTGCGTGCTAGCTTTATAGGAGGCACTCTATCCAGATCGTTGGCGTTGATAAACGAGTGGGTACTCGCGCCATTGGTCCGCACTCCCTAATGCCCGCATTACGTTCTCCTCAATCAATCCACAAGACAAGTGCAATTTCACGACTGTTTCTTCGTTGCTCGAATGTGTTTGGTCGTCGGCAGTTCCTTCCGGTGCGCATTATGAAACGGGGGTGGTAGCCGGGGCGAGGGGAGAGAGGGAGGGGGCGGGGCGAGCACAGTCATTGCATTCAGCTGCTGGTTTATGGCTAGCGCGAGAGAGACGCCCGCTGACCTCACGCCAATGCAACCCTCTCCCACCCCGCGTTTATCGCTTTATGGGACTGTCGCCTTCATTT
>CAWZYM010000077.1:0-25000 GCA_963966185.1 Rhabditoides inermis | reverse complement strand
TGATCGACCATCCAGTGGTGAGTCGAAGAGGAAGCAGAGAGAATGATGTGAACCGACAACATCGATTGCAGGCCGACCAGTACGCCTCTCGAGCCGTCTCCTGGCTCGCTGACTTTGCGCGATTCGAGAAACAGAGCATTTATGATATCAACCAGGTAACCATACACTATACACTGAAACAACATCAAATCGATTTGCATTTGTAGGACACGTTCGTTCCGGTTGTGAACCTCGTGTTCCTCACATCGGAGCCGTTCCGTCGATTCGCCAGCGACCTCACCTTCGATCGATTCCAGACACAGATCACCCGTTCCCGAATGTACCTCGAACTCACGCCGAAGGGAATCCAACACAAGTATGTTTTGATCGCAAGAAAAAATCGGACAACTAGACGAATGCACCACAAAAATTGGCGCGCTATCTCGCATTGCTGAACAGCACTCGTCTAGCATAATGGTTAGCGTGCGCGTATTGCGTTCTAGCGGTCGAGGGATCGGTTCCGTTGGTAGACAATGATGGAAAGTCTGGAAGCCTGTTCAGACCTATTCTGATGAACAAACTCCAGATATGCTGCCTTCCTTCTGAGTCTAGTTTTGCCAAATTCTAACTTTCAAAATTGTGGATTACGGTTGTTTTAGGAACGAGCTGGTTGAGAGCATTCTATCGAAGTCACGTCAGTTCCGCCTCCCCGTCACTGTCACTGCACCATTCGTATTCTCTATTCAACACGATCTACAGGTTTGCAAACAGAATCACTCGGTGGATTCGCACCTGGATATTGAATCAATCACCTTACGTGCTCACCTCACATCACCTTACGACGTAATCAATCACCTTACAATCACCTTTCAATCACCTTACGGTCACAGAAAGCTGCTCGTTTTCACATAAACAAGAGTCGAAGGCGCTCAGATACAAAGCAGTTGTTTCAGGCGCTGTCGTCGTTCCTGTCGTGCTTTGGCATTATGCTAGTTGTGTCGACAGCCCTGTCTCTGCTCCTTCTCGGCCAACCCGCACTCACCCTGCTGTGCGTGTCCGGATCAGCAGCCACTCTCGCCGCCACTATCGGATACGCTGCGCATCTCTCCGTACCCCTCAACACTGTCACTTTCACAGTCGCTCTCACCGCCAATACTCTCACGACACTTCTGATCATCGTGTTCTGCTACAGCTACTCGATGTCGGGCAAGGGCCAGCAGCGTCCGCAACAGCGGGTGCAGTACACGTGTCAGGCGTGTCTGCTGCCTGCACTGGCTGCTTGTGCCTTGCCCACAGTCGCCTATCTGCCCCTCCTCGCAGTTGACGCTCCAGTCGTCATCCATGTGTGGAAGATGCTTCTTCTTTCCTCTGCGGCATCCGCCATTCACCTCCTCTTCTTCCTACCCAAGTAAATACTTTTTCTTCGTTTTTCGTCTACATTCTTTACTTTCAGCCTACTCATTCTGCTGTCCGAGCATCTCCCTATGTGCACTGCGCTCAGCTGTGCTGAGTGTTGCTGTGATATGGATGACGATTCGTCTATCTATTATATCCCTACCACCGGACGAGCTATTCATCCTGAAAAGTCAGAATTCTAATCAACACATACACATATATTGACGATATTTCAGTATCTATCAGCACGCGTCATACACGTACAGCTTGCCCCATTCGATTGCTCCTCCTGGTTATCGCCTGGCTATCGCTGCACCGGAGAAATCTATGCGCAGACGAGCAGCGAGCGAGTCGAGTCTCTCCGATGTAGAGGGAAGAGGAAGGACAACCATGCGTCAAGAAGGAAGACGAGGACGAAGGGCAGTCAGTCGAGATGACAGTATCTATGAAGCAATGCCGGTAAGCACTTGATTTGTACTTGAATACAAAACAAAAATCGTTCAGCAATCGCGAAACGTATCCCGCAGAAGCAGTCGGAGGGACGGCCATAATGAAGGAACACAGCAACCCGATTGGGGTCAATTCATGCAATCGCAAAGACACACCCAGAACCCTCCCTTTATGTTCTATCCCAATTACAACCGTTGATATGCTCAGTTCCCACAAATGATCTACATTCCAAACACAATAATAATGTTTACATGGTGCTCAATAAAAGATTTCTGCAACTGAGTCGTGATAAAACACGACAGATCTCACCGCAATGAGTTCTATAGACGATGTGCGTAAGTCAAAGAAGTTGCAGCTGAATGATTTGGCTGAACGCTTCCTACCACATCTACAAAGCGTCCATTTTTCATGTCAAATTGTTATTGATACTCAACCCAATATCAACGATAAATAACAATTGTTTAACAACAAACAACATTTTATTGGTTTGAGGATAACAACATTTAGGCCTGAGCCTCCGCTTCGGCAATGAAGTCCTTCTTGAGCTTTCCCATGAAGGCCTTCTTCTCGGCAGGGGTCTGGAAACGTCCGTGTCCCATCTTTGACGAGGTGTCGATCCACTTGAGGTTGATCTTCTCGAAAGCGAAGCGCTTGGTCTGGGTGATGAGAGACTTGCGGAGGGTGATAACACGCTTCTTAGATCCAATGACGGGGCCGCGGAGCATGATGAAGTCCTGGTTGACGATTCCGTAGTGGGGAAGCCTCCCATGGGGTTGATGGTCTTCTCAGTCAGATCGAACTCGGTGGCTCCGTTCTTCTTGCCATCGGCAGTAAGAGCGGAAGCTCCAATGCGGTAGATCTTCTTGTTGATCTCAGTGCGGTGGTGGTATCCCTTCTGTCCAGCACGGGCAACAGTGAACTGAACGCGGGACGGATGCCAAGCTCCAATACAAGCGACCTTGCGAAGTCCCTTGTGGGTCTTGCGGGGAAGCTTCTTGGTGTGCCAACGGCTGGTGACTCCCTTGAATCCGTGTCCCTTGGTCACACCGATGGTGTCAATCATCTCGTCCTGAGCAAAGACGTTGTCAACAGGGATCTGCTTCTCAAGGTGGTCCTTGGCGAAGTTGACCTAAAAAGCAAATATAATAAACATGTATTATAAATAGAAAATTAAACGCACCTTGTCTTCGATGGAACCTCCGTTGAGCTGGATCTCCATGATGTGTCCCTTCTTGTCACGGCGTCCCATAAGCTTCATCTAAATAAAAATTATTGATTACGTGATACTCACATGCAACTATGAGTAACAAACCTGGGTGTGGGCGATGACACGGATGCTGGAGCAGTACTTCTTCATCTTGGCGAAGTCTCCCTCGATGGACTTCTTGCCATCCTCATCCTGCCACTTCTTGGCGTACTTGGTGAAGGCCTTCTTCTTGGACTTGCACCTGCAGACATAGGTGAGTTTGAACCCCTTTACACAACCCATCGGGGATGTGAATAGGTTCGTTTCCCTTCATGCGCGAGGCAGAGGAAGAGCTCATTCGACCGATAAATTGTCTCATGTCATTGAAATCACAGCGGAGACAACTTACGATCACGTAATGAGAAATCCATGTTCAGCAAAACTGAATTTAAAACAATAAAAACAACGAGCGTGGAATAACGGACTTACCAGTTCTTGTAGAATCGACGGCGGCAGTCCTCGGAGAGGTGCTCAGCCCAGACGGACTTGAAAGGGCGAGGTCCGCGGGGAGTCTCGATGTATCCGACAACTCCGACGATGACCATGGGGGGAGTCTCGAGGATGGTGACGGCCTCGACGACCTCCTTCTTGTTGACCTTGGATCCAGGCTTATCGACCTGAACAATAAAGTTTATCACAGAATACAATTGAAAAAAAGCTTACATCGCGGACGATGTGGGTCATGCCGGCCTGAAACCCATGAAGCAGGTGAGGTGCACGGGCTTGGAGGCATCATCCTTGGGGAAAGCCTTGACGCGTCCACGGTGGGTGCGGCTGCGCTTCTTGGGCGTAAAGCCCATGTGTCCGTGCCTCGGAGCCGAGAACTTTCGGTGAGACATTCTTTTTTACCCTAAAAACAATAATAATAAATATTCGCACAAAATAGAAAAAGAATAAAACGAATATACCACAACATACAAATGTACTGAATTATTCCTCAGCGGTGTCTTATTTTCGAAAAAGTAGGCCTAAATTTCCAACACTTGTGAAAAGTGTGTGCGCATACACTTTTGTAGAATCTAGCGCAGGGCGTGAAAGATATGTCGCGCCAGTTTAAAATTTTGTGGCATTAGGTGTGTGTTCCAAAGTATTTCTTTCGGTTTCATGCAGACTATGGATTTATGAACAAACGATTAAAGTTAATTGCAATTGAATTTATCAAGGTATTCATTTTCTCAGTTCACACGCGACTGTGTTTTTGGAAAGGCAGCTGGCGACTGCGTAACCCATATCGCGATGGTAGATGACACAAAGTCCACTATCTGTAAAAAATATATTTTAAAGATAGATATACGACAAACTACCTTCTCCATCCTCGATTTTCTTAATCTCGGTAGGCATCTTTTTGTCCTGTGCAGTCTGCACATCCCATACCCATTCGCCCTGCTCCTCGAAATCCGTGAGAGCAGTCCAAGCCCATTCTGTATCACATTCGCCGTGCATGTAAACTTGTGATGGATTTTCACTCACTCGAAAGTCTGTAATCAGCATTCTTATCGTTCGCCTCGTTGGTTAGAACTGTGGCACGGGAGTGAATGGAGCGGCAGCGGAACCGAGCCTGTAAGTAAATAAATACCGGGAGTAATGCAAAGTATATCAATCACCTCAAAATAGTCGACTTCCTTTTCATCGACGAAGATACATCTGTTTGCAGAGTCGACTGCGAGAGTGAACGGATAAGGACATTCTCGGGCAACCACCACGTACGTAACAGCAAACAACAGCAGTAATTTCTATGAGATTATGACAATCAGAAAAAAATACTAGCTTCACTCACCATTGCAATTCAGTTCTGTCGAATGAGCGTAAACAACGATATGGACTGTTTGGCATGAATTGACAGTTTATTTTACACTTCTCTCGACACATAGGCTATGGTTTTCATGCTCGATGGACAGGTTCATTTATCATTTCCCTTTCTATGTTCCCCAAATCAATCGCACACCAATGGAAGACTCGCATGTTTATCTTCGACACATATATGTACAGCCCGGAGGCCAAGGCACTGACGCAGCGCTCCCCTCTTAGGAGTGGGCGGGGCCAATGGGGCGGGGGCTGCGAACAACACAAACTCTTTCAGCGATACAACATAACCGAACAATAGACGAGGGCCGTAGCCATAATAAATTACACCTCAATTGCCGTAGAGTCGAACTATGATACAGAGAGGCGAGCAAATATTGGGAACATTTGCAGATATTAGAAACTCTTTCTCTCTCATCTCACTCATCTCAACGGGCATCAAAACGTGAACGATTCAAACATGAAATGATCAAATGACATCAGCAAACTCAAACGTAATAGAGAAAAGGAAAGAGAAACAAACAAGGAACTCGAAAAGAACACATTTGAGGCGCATCGATGCCTAGCGAGAAATCCGATTGGAGGGGCGAGAAGACTCGTTCTCACTCAGTCAGGAAGACGACGCAGCGACTCAGTCGGCGTGCGGAGTAATATTCAAGGCGACAAAAGGCAATACGGCAATTCTCTCTCTCTTCTCTCTCATTCTGTGTGGGAAGGGACGGGTGGGTGAAGGGAATACGGATCCAATGGAAGTGTTTGGAGTTTGGAGACAAGCTCACTGCTTAGCGGGGGCAGCAGTCGCTTCGTCTGCCTGGAACTGTCCGATGACGGGCGGCTGCTGCGCGTCCGTGTACTGCAACATTATTTATCATTCGTGTTCGTGTCTCGCGTGTTGCTTTCATTACTACTCCACTCACCACGGGAGAGGCGAATCCCTGCTGCGGCTGGTAAGGCATGTAGAATCCCTGCTGGGGAGGCATCTGCATGTCTCCAGCGCCGGCAGCCGAGCCACCGCCCATCTGCATGCCTCCCATCTGGTTCGTCAGCGCACCCACTCCCTGATCACCGCCGTATCCTGCAACACAATAGCGTTATCATGCTACATGTTAATCGACTCACCCTGGTAGACGGGGTACTGCATGTAAGGGGTCATCATGTACTGTCCGTACCCTCCGACGGCGGGGCTCATGCCGGGCTGGAAGCTCACGTCTCCGCGCATGCCGGCTCCGTACACGTATCCGTCGGGGAACATGCCATGGGGCGGCATGCCGGCGCGCTGCTTGGCACGACGCGAGCCGCTGTCAGCCAGCTTCACCAGCAGCGGCTGCTGGCAAGAGCCCACAACGCGGTTGTTCAGCTCGTTTATCACCTCCTCGCACTTCTCCTAAACACTCAAAATCAATCCAAACCCATATATTCCACAAGCTCTCCATTTGCCAGGTAGATCGCAGCACTCCGCGGCCGCGCCCACTTATCCACACCAACCACACTAGACTCACCTTGCTCTCCATGCGAGCGAATCCGACACCGCGAGAGGAGCCGTCCTGGTTGCGAAGTATACGAGTGCTGACAACAGCGCCGTACTTCTCGAGCATCTTCTCGAGGTCAGTCTCCGAGTACTCCACTGGCAGATTGGCTATGTAGAGGTTAGTGGGGTCCTGCTCTTGCTGCTGAAACACTAACACTCTTCACGAGCTACACAATCCCTGCCACAACTCATTGCTCACAGTCACATACAAGCTATCCAGTTCCACAAACAAAACAATTATGCAAGCAGCTTGCACCCACGCAAAGAACAACAAAACGAAAGGGAAATGGCACTACAACAGACAGGCGGCACTATGCCTCCCATCTCTATAGCTACGACTAGGGAAAGGAAAGAAGGAAGGAAGCAAACGTCACGCACCTTGTCGCTCACCTTGGCCATCTGTGCCTGGATGCCCTTGGCCTGCAGCGCCTCCACCGCCTCCTTGGCTGCCTCTCCGGAGTCGAAGTCAACGAAACCGTACCCCTTGCACTGCGAGGTAGCCTTGTCCATTATCGCCTAAAAAACATCATGCATCATTTAGCTTGAATTAGTGTGAGACAGTGAGGCTAAATGGCCTGCAGTGTTACCTTGGTTGAGATTATGTTTCCGAAACCGTCACACATTTCCCTCAGGCTCTCGTCGGTAGTGCTGGGCGGAAGTCCTCGAATGTAGAGGTTGGTCTGCAACAAGACGTCTCATCAGGAATAAATCGAGAGTGCACTCACCGAGCTGATCTCCCTCTGAGGGCTCTGCATCCTCTGGCCACCGGCGCCTCCCATGCGCATGCCTCCCCGGCCGGCACCTCCGCCCATGCCGTTTCCGTTGCGGTATCCGTCACGAAGCGGCCTACGTCCATATCCGTCTCCCGCTCCTCCATTCTGGTAGTTGTTTTGCTGCATGCCGTATCCGGCATACTGCTGGTCCATCGCCTGTTGCTGAATGGGCACTCCTGGCGCCATCTCTCCACCCTCCTCGCTCTCCTTCTTAGGACCCGAACGACGAGCGTCGCCCCTGCAATCAACGCAAGTCAGACCTGCTCAAGTATTGCATATCAATCACCCACACCCAAACCGTACCACTCCTCTTTCTTTTACCATTACGCTACGCTGTCGTGCGTGCGGCCTTGCTCACTGCTCGCAACTACTACGTCGGCCCTGCACTTTCAACACACAAAAAACAGTCAAAAACCAAGGCCCTGTTCTCTCATATCGCTGTTCTATTTCTCCTCAACCCTGCGTAATCGCTCGGCAGCTCGGCACACAACATCAGGCTGATAGCATAAAGCGACACTTGCGTTTCGACAGCGTCGTGAATCATGCAAACGTCTATTCCGGCAACAATCAGCGAAATATTTGGTAATTTGAATTGATTATCAACAAAAATAGTTCAATGCCAAGTGTGACGGGATCACAAAACGAAGTCGTGTTATAGTAACCCACTTGTTGTTTCTACGCTGAGTGGCTCCGCTTCCACCGGTAGAAGACCTGCTCGAGTCCGAGTGCTGGCTCTCCAACGACGGCCGGAGAGTACTCTGAAAACAATCTTACAGATTCTTGACATCATTTTAAACCAGGTACTTGAATGTCGAAAAGAAAAACTGAGGTAAAGAACGACACGAAACGGACTATAAATATATATTGGATCTGATAATCATCTCAATAAAAAGGAAATATTCAAATGGTCTGTCTTTATCATTTAGATCATACACGCGCGTACTCTTACGTCATTCTGTTGGCGGCCCCATTCCTTCACTGACTCTCACTGCCACATCGCAAACAATCAATGCTTGCACGGATGGAACGGAACGTGTGACCGAAGAGAATCGAGCTCTCCCCCCTCCCTCTCTCTCATTCCTATCCAATCCCTTCTCTGCCCACCCACACTCTGCAACAGCTAACAAATACATCAGAGTCAGCCAGATCGCGCGCGCTGTCATCCAATTTTTCTCTCTCACCCTCTCACCTCCCTTTTCACTGACCACTACTCTGCCACTCTCTGATCTCTACACTGATCACACAAACAGCATGCAAAACGAGAGCATCAATCGATGTAGGATATACCAGTCTCATAGTTAACCGGAAACGACGTCAGCGCACAATGAACGTTTTATGAGGGTGAATATTATACGGGATCAATGTGAGAGCGCGATTGGTGAGGAGGTTAGTCATCGACACTGTGACGCGTCTCAATCGATGAGTCGCGTGAGCAGGCAGGCAGGCGGGGAGGCAGGCAGGCAGTAGGCGGTGCGACCAGGAAGGGGGAGGGGGAAGCAGAACGCGGGCGCGAGTAGTCCGGAATAGGTCAGCGATCAATGATCACGCCGCCGCTAACCACTAGGTCCCTCACGTGGCAAGGAGGTCCCTGCACCACCCAAAATGACCCCACTCCTCACTCCTTCTCCTCACCTCGCGCACGGCACAATCACGTGCGCGGGAGACTACCGCCATGTCATTGACACTCCCTTACTCAACGCCGCCATATAGCGATGCAACACATAATCATGTCATCGAAAAAGTGACCACCAACGCGTCCGGTCAGAAAATCTATCAATTTCATCGATGTACATTAGGAAGGATCGCGCCAATTTTCAATAATATGCCTTTAGACAACTTAAACCTATGGTATCGTACAAGAAAAATAAAAACTTAAATTCGGGCTATTTGAAATCATTAAATATAAGCCAAATTAGGGAAAAACATGACTTATATGCGACAGAAAGAAATCAAATCATTTACATCTATGAGTTACTGATACTACGAAAAGCGCGACAAATAGATCCGGAAAGTGTCAAATCAACAGTAGAATGCCTGCACTTTCGAAGTCAAAACAATGGACCGGAAATAGTGAAAGGAAACGCGTGAGCAAAGTACGTGCATCGATGACTCGCTAGCACGAAACAAAGAGAGGCGTTTGAAAAAAACAACCTCTGATCTACCCATGATCCCGCGCATTCGTCCCTCTGTTCGCCCACACTCTCCTCCGTTCAAACACTATCTCGTGCATGGGCAATCTGCTACAGCGATATGTGACCGTCACCGCTGCTCCGCCCTGCCCGCTCCTCCACTCTGTGTACACACTTTCGCCGATCAATGAGCACCAACAATACCTACACGCCAATTCTTTAATTGAACCAGTATCAAATCACATCACATTCAACAATTCAATATTCCAGTTCTATTTGTTGAAACATTCAACCATCAACACTTATTATTGGTCCTAATTTAAACTTCACTGCCAAAAACACAATTACTCAAAAGCTCAGCTCCCAGGCTACATTCTGTTCCCGATCGAGAAGAGGCCGTATGCCATTACGAAGCGAGCCGATTTCGGGCGCGAACCCGCGAACTGTGATGATGAAGGTCGCTACCCCTCTCACTGCCTCTCCGATTCTCCCAGTCCCATTTGCGAGCGCTGAATCGAACCGAGAGACCCCCTCCACACCACAAAACATCAGCCTATATGTAACGAATTATAACTAAATGTAACGAATAATCTAGCTAGTTACTGGCACTCACGTCCTCCTTCCTTACATTCATAGAATTCTAACTGCATTGATTCGCTTCGGTCAAGATTTGTGCAAGTAAAGCAATTCAGCAAAAGAAATAGCGAGATGCAGGCAGAAAGATGGTGGTTGATGGTCACATGAAACGAGAGAAAGAGAAGGAAGGAGAGTCAGTGGAACTGAGGAGAAGGGATGCGGTGAGACAGCAAGCCAGAGATATCGAACCGCGAAGAGAATGCAGGCAAACCGCCCACCAACCTACATACAAAAGATGGCCGATCGCATGGCAGGATAGAGGGGATAGAGAGGCCGTGGCGCAACAAATGCCTTCTTGTACATTCAAATGCCACTTCCAATCACACCGTGATTCGCTATGCGCTCACTGCAGCATCCCTGTGCAATTGGACTGAAAAATAACATCCCTTTCGAAGTTGAGAAATACTCAATCTTCAAAAAAAAACTCGATGCATGTGCAAAACACATACTTTCTAGGTCATGGAGTGCAGTAGCCACTTTTTATTAGCATGTGTGTGGGCGTCATTTCGACTTGCCCGCACCCACTCCCGCACAGCATTGCATAATCAGTGTCCGCGCCACAATAGCCCACTGATAACCCTTTGAAACGTGTGCCGAACAAAACTATCGCTCCCTCTTCGTTTTTCCACGTGTCAGTGTCACAAAACATCATGATGAACAATCGTAGGGTCTGAAGAAGAATACGACACAGGAATTTAATACAAAGACTACTCATAAAACGTCTCCGCAGCTACTATATAAGAATCATAACATGTAGGTCGTTGAGGACATAAAGAACAGCCACCCAGCATCACCATCGATTGTATGTGTAATGTAGTGTGGGAAACATCGCACATCGTCAACACCTTTGTGGGGATTTCGAAATAGCCCACGTTATGTGCAAATGCAATGGAGAGTGGAGTACTGATATCGTACTGAACAAAATATGCCCCAAAAATGAGGTGAGACAAACACGTGATGTATAATGTTGATAATGTTTGCGGAGTATAGCGTTATTATTACATTTTTTAGCTCTAGCTGTCTTGCACAAGAGAAAGAGAACAGAGAAGCAGCAGCGGCGAGTCGCAGGCGATCAGTGAAGTGTCCCGTAAGATCAAGTGCAACCGAAGCAAAACACGATAACATGGCTACGTTAACGAGGTCGAGAGCGGGCTCTTACTAATTCATCGCATACGTCGATATATCAACGAAACCTGTTCAACAAGTTCAGCTCTACTCACTGGCACCGTTCTTCTTTTAGTTTCAATCTCCATTCGCTCTCTTACAACAAACCCCATCTGTGGAGCAGCGAAATTAGTCACGCGAACCGAACATATTGTGACATGTGGTCAGTCACATGAACAAAAAAGTGATACAAACGAAAAAGATATACATGCCGGATTAAAGAATACACTTATATGAGTTATGTATGATACTATGGAAAATTAATACACTGAATAATTGTCAGTAGTAGTGGAACCGAATACAAATCGGTATGTAAAGAACATTGATAGTGAGAGTATAGGAGTCAAACGTTTGGACGGAGTGGGGTGGGGTGGTCACGCGCTCACTCCAGGCCAGGCCGCAATGCTGCGTGCGAGCGAGTGATTCGATGCGAAACGAAAACGACCAAACAACCACCCAGAAAGAGAGCGCGCACCACAGAAACCACACACAGGGCGAGGAATGCGAGGAGAGGAGGCTGACGGGTGAATCGAACAGAGAATAGAGCGGAGCCTATCAATATAGTTCATCGAATCAAAACAATTCGAAAGTAATATCATCACCACACAAAAATGATCATGACTGGTAAGGGACAAACATAAATATTATACATAGATGATAAACAACATTGAAATAGGAAGAGGGAACATTGGGTGGCAATGGATTGTAGGCGGAGCTTGGCGAGTGGCCAAGGGCAAGGGGGCACAGAATTGACGCTCGGTCAGTGAGTATGCGCAAAAGACACGTGAGAGGAGGGGCGAGGGGTAGGGGCTACGGGCAGGCAGAGATACGCATACGCAGAGAGAAAGAGAACGAGAGGCCGTTGCAAGGCCGAGAGAACCCATACATCTATGCTGGCCGCAACATTACATACGTGTCGACCGTCGCAGTCGAATGAAAATATTGGTGGTAAACATCCAAACTATGCACTATCGCTTCGCTATAACATAGTATAGTTCGTGCGGTATAAAAGAAAATTAATTTCTATATTAGTACTATATGAAACGAAAAGCATTATACAAAACACTCACAAAGCCGAGCAGGTTGTTGGAAAGAACAGAGTTGTACACGCGCTTGCCCTTCGTGACGGGAGCTTTCTTCTCAATAGGTGCCTTTTCGCGAGGAGAAAGCTGCTTCTGCGTTTCCTGAAATAGCATTTTCGATCAGACGAACTCAATACGAAGTATAATATAAACATCGTTTATAAATGCTTATGTCGTGTCATGCAGTTTAATATCCAGGATTATATAACGTACTACGTATTGCATACAATGCATTTTTGTATATATGGCTTAGTACTTGGTATGGTGAACGTCATATACATAATAATGTAATGTTAGGATGGTGAATATTGTTGGTGACTAAATATGAAACTGAACTGTAGAAAGAAAACCCCCAATGAAAATGGATTGTGAAAATAGAAAAAAAAAACGAAAGATGTTTAGCAAAATGTAATGACGATGTATCATCAGTGCGTTTAAGAATGCATTCTGCAAACGTTTAAAATGCATGCGAGTTGACATACCTGTGTGCCATCTTCCTGAGCTGCAACTTCATCCCAATGCTTGATGCTCAGATCGCCCTTCGGCGCTGCCACCACACCCCACGCATTCATCTTCGACTGAACATACATTGTAGTCACTATGATTTGAATAGAACGTCTACAAAATCTTCTACAACTTACCTGCACTGGAGTCCGCTCCACAATATGCTCCGTATGGTCCGCTCCGTCCATTATTAATAGATATCTGTGTGATGTGTGCAAGTGAAAAGTGCAATAGAATTCTTCTGATCTCTGCTTGGGTATACCCTGAAACGAATAATATGTTAATGATTACAAAAAACGAATTATACATTGTTGCGAAAAAACAAAATGAGCGCGACAGTAAACCGGCAACAAATTGAAAAGAATCGATAGAATCCCATCGCATAGAGAATTAATAGGACGCGTACCACAGACGAGAATTGATCAGATATCTAGCGACGTCAAAGAAATGATAGTGAGGTGATAAACATGAAGGTGAAAACCGGAAAATCAATATTTTCGCTACACTTCGTCGTAGTAAAACAAATAAACATTTTATAATTATAGAAATACACATATCACTGTCAGGGTTACTTAGTTACATATAATATATAAATAATACACCAAAACAACATTTTAAAACGAATTTAATTGATAAAATACATTAAAAATGAATAGTCTAAAACTAAAGGTAAAATGACGAATATCGGTAAAATCTAAAATTTTAACGTCAAAATCCATAAAGTGGCGGGAAATAATCGAGCTGGTATTTGTGTTTGTTTTGAAAATGTTACATTTGCACGTTTTTTGAACTGTATCATATGATACCATCACAGGTATTCCTTTCTAGAAAGTTTATATCTGATACGCGCAAACATGCTTAGTGTTTTTTCATCAAGTTTGCTTCTTCTATTATGTTGCCGAGTCTGCAATCCATTCATATTGCTGTCGCGTGATCGGATAATGTCTTGACTTTCCATGTATGAATAATGTTTCTGAAACCCTGTTTATCAGACTTTCATGTCTTTATTTTATAATCGTGTAAGTTCTATATGATTGTATGGATCATCATTTCTCTAGTAACCTAATGATGCATGCCTTTAGTTTCATGATAGATTAGCTTGTTTTCCGACCTGTACACCCAATATAACTTTACTGTGATGCGCTATGTAACACCGGTGTTTCAGTGCGTGCGCGATCGAGGATGGATGGTGTGCCCGGTAACGGGCTGCCGTCTGGCTCGCGGCTCGCCAAGTTCTTTCCCAATTCTGGCAATGGCGGCACTCCGCCCGCCCGAACCAGCAACTCCATACACACCATGTCACCTAATGTGAGCTGTTCCCACAATGTAATGTAAATGTATTTGTGTCGTCTAGGTGCCATCGTTTGTTCCGCAGCAGCAACTCTCTCAAATGAGCCTGTCCGATGTTGGAGGTGACCGGTCTCCCTTTGCCGCCCACAGACAATTCCGTATGTATTCCTATGTGTCATTAAATGACACTGGTTGTTGCAGCCAGTGGAAGCAGTGGTCTTGACCACCTCGCTGATCACAATCCCTACCAACAGGTGCGTCCTTATCCGTACTCATGATTTTGCTTTACTGGATTGCTGCAGGAGAACATCAGTGGTACGATGTACTTCTTCTCACCTGGCCAGGGCGCGCACTCTCCGCAGCTGCCCGTAGGCGGGGACGTGGAGAACGGACCCGTCTTACCCGAAGGGCACACACTCGTGGTAGGTCGTCATCCCTTCCCCACTCTATGCATGTCATATCAATGTGAACATCGTCGAGATGCTATCAATGTGAAGATATATACATGAACGTCTTTGTTAGACGACGAACGGCTGCTTCGCGTATCAAGGCGCAACGCCCCACATTGGCCGATTTCGTCCCAAGAATGCAAGCAACAACGTCGCCCAATTTATTACTCCCGAACTCAAGCTGGTTCGTCTTTTACATGCTCTCCATTCACATTCTGCAAAATACATGTTGTGTGTATGCAGTATACGTGTTGACATTGTGTTGCAGGAGTTGGTCCACCGTCAGTTGGCCATGGAGGCTCGCGCCGATCCCGCCGCCTATCCCGACCTGCCTCAATCGGTGAGGCGAGGTGGCGAGGGAAGGTGGCGAGGAGAGAAGAGTGCTTTTGCAGATCGAGCACTTGAATGACTGGGTTCCGCTCGAGCCGCCCCCGCCTCCGCAACAGGCCCATGCCACAATCGACACGGTCTACAAGGCTCACTCAGTCCGCGACGGAGTGCCCTACTGCGTGCGACGGGTGCATGGTGAGTGTGGGATGGAGTGGATATGGCGTGTCATTACAATGTGTAGATGTTCGCCTGGGTTCGCCCAAGCAGCTGCAGCCGGCCGAGCAGTGGAAGAAGCTGAACAACGTGCACGTCGTGCAGCTCAGGGAGCTCATCCACACGCGCGCTTTCGGAGACAACTGTGAGCTCATTTTTGTCACAACGAAACTCGATGTCATGCTTGCAGCGCTGTTGTTCGTGTACGACTATCACCCATTGGCTGAGACTCTCCGCACCCGCCACTATGGAAAGAGCGCTGGATTCATCGACTCTGCCAGTGAGTGAATTGCGGCGGCAATGGGTACGTGGATTGTTGGATGGATTGATTGTGTGTGCTTGTAGGTGGGTCGAAGATTGGCGGTATGCACGCGTCGCACCTGGGCGCGGGCGCGGGAGTGGTCGAGTCGCAGCTGTGGTCGTACATCGTGCAGCTCTCGTCGGCCCTCCGCGCCATCCACGCCACTGGACTCGCAGCCAGATGCGTCGACCTGAGCAGGGTGGGTGAGACACAGAGGGGAGGGGAGGGAACGGGCACGTTGCAGATCCTGGTGCACGGGAAGAACAAGCTGCTGCTGGGAGGGTGTGCCATCCAGGACGTGGTCCGCCCCGACCCCGCCCCCATCCAACAACAACAGGTGAGTAGGAGGGGAGGAAGCGACGGGGATGGTGACTCGTTCCAGACGGATGACCTGCACGCATTCGGACGAGTGATAGTGTGTCTGGCTACGGGAAATGCGGCGGCTCCCAGGAGGGATCTCATCGCACAGTCACTTCAGTACATTGCCCACAACTACTCGCCGGACATGAAGAACCTCATCAAGTAGGGCACAGTCTGCATCCCCCTCCCTTGCACACCATCTCCCCTCTTGCAGCTTCCTTCTGTCGCCGGCGCCGAACGGGCGCAAGTCGATCAACGAGATCATGCCAATGATCGGAGCCCGCTTCTACTCGCAGCTGGAGACGGCACAGATCAGGAATGACATGATGGAGAACGAACTAAGCAAGGTAGGGTGAAGGAGAAAAGGGTCGCGCAGCACGCATTGATTGATTGATTGATTGATTACTTGCAGGAGCTGGAGAATGGACGTCTGTTCCGTCTGCTGTCCAAGCTGAACACTATCGTCGAGCGACCGGAGCACAACCTGGACCCTTCGTGGGCGGAGACCGGCGACCGCTTCCTGCTGAAGCTGTTCCGAGACTACGTCTTCCACCAGGTGACGGAGAGCGGCAAGCCGTGGATGGACATGGCCCACATCGTGCACACTCTCAACAAGGTACCTCTCTACTGCTCCCCCCCCCCCTGTCTACCCGTGTCTCTTGCAGCTGGACGCGGGCGTGTCGGAGCGCATCGAACTCGTCTCCCGCGACGGCGACAACGTGATCATCGTGTCGTACGCGGACCTGCGTCGCTGTGTCGACAACTCGTTCCGGGAGCTGTGCCAGGCGCAGACGGTCGTCCCCCGCCACCCACACCACTGACTCCTCGCCACACTAAGCGCTAAGCTCCCGCCCACTCCCCACCCATGCCCTTCCCCTTTTTCCCTGTCCCCCTCTCCCTTCCTCCTCTCCCCTCTCCGGTTTGCATGTTCGTACAACGTCGAGCATAATCTCTCGACACCCGCCCAGCATGTATTTTGAGTTCGTTGTGAGTTTGTCGGTTGTAGTTTTGTATTGTTGTTGTGTGCTGTCTCTTATCTCTCCTCCTGTCCCGTCGTGTTGGGTGTGTATGTGTAGCTGCTGCTCTTGTGGCCGGCTGGCGATTCTGCGAGGGTCCTCTCCAGTCCTCTTTCCCCCGCACCGTCCACCCTGTTGTTGGTTCGTGTCTGTTGTGCATTCTCACACTCCCCACTCACCCCTCCCTAATACGGTAGCTCTATCTCTTCTATTCCCCCACACACTTTCTCTTTGTTGTTCTAGTATTACGTCGTTAGCGTTGTTCCATGCTTGTACAATCGCCAATTTTATATTTGTCATCATTTCATACAAAAACATGAATAAAATTGGAAAATTACTCGTCTTATTTTTTTGTGTTCACTGGACCGCTCGCATGCATGGCGGCTGTAGTTTGAAGTCTAGTGATCACTGCGTGTCTGTTCACTCTCGTCGTCTGCGCCTGATCGACCGGGCAGTGTCGAGCACATTCTACGATGCTCGTATTGGACATTAGCATAGGCCGTGCCCTGCGTGTGTCCTCTAGTAGGTCTACGAATGTGATTTGAGGCATATTCAAAGTAGTTAAGAACACAAAAATTGTTCATTCTGTATTAGTGTTTGTTAGTGTATAGTGTTGATCTCTTTTTTTTATCGTGACGTCATCATTCATTTCGGTGGTCATGTTCTTTTCAATCGTACTGAATTTCTTTGTTGTACGACGTTGAAATTGTTCTTTTTGTTTCGTTAGTTTGCAGGTGTTACCCCACCCCTCACTGTATAAATGGTGCATATGCACGCACACCTTATTTCGTAGGACACCTGATTTTCCTATTAATTTGTAATTTACAATTGAAACTTTTCGTTTCCGATAGTGTATCATATCGATTCTTGTAGTATTATAACACTGGTTATGCATTGTAGCCCCTTATGAGACGGTAGTAATCTTCATAGCTTCTCACTCTCACTCAGTCTCAATGGTCGGTCATTTCGGTTTCTAAGGTGATCTTCGTGTGTGGTTGCGCACTCTGAAACGCTTGTCCCCTTTTATCGTAAAAATGGAGCTATGATTTCGTAATAGAGTTGGGTTCGTTTTTTAATATCCCTCCGCACCCGATACGAATCGACAATCGACCAATCCGATTGCTAAGCCAATTCTCACGCGTCCGTGTCCGTGACATGTACTTTTTGAGCCGTATCATTCTTCTGTGTTGTAATAATGGTTTGTGCAGTGAATGCGCGTTGCGTGGCTGCTAGTTGCGGCCGTCGCCGTCGTGGCCGTACGTGCCGACGACGAGGACAAGGTAGGGGAAAGGGGAACATGCTGGAAATGCTGGAAGATCTTCATGAAGCTATTGTTACAGGAGTCGTTCGTTCCGTCCAAGTTCACTGCACCGTCTGTGGAGGGCGAAGTGAACTTCTTCGACTACTTCCCGTCGGCATCGGATCTGGGCAAGCGCTGGGTGCCGAGCACTGCCAAGAAGGACGACGTCGACTCCGACATCGCCAAGTACAACGGTACGAACACATAGCTAGCACGCATAGATCTCTTTTTATGACTTTGCAATACTGGTTGTGTGTTGATGTGGGCCGGTTGCTGGCGGGTTGAATGCGTGCGCGGATTATAATTGGTTGGGATTGCGGGTGAGTGAGTGGCCCCGATATGCATATGCCCCCGCTGCCGCACACTCGATCCCAATTAGGGGCACCGCCACCGAAAGTGCCCTGCCAATTTGCATATCTAAGCGTATAGTGGAGCGATGATATTTCAAATGGGGGATACTTGTAGGAGTGTGGGAGATCGCGGCTCCGTCGGAGGTGTCTATCGAGGGCGACCTCGGACTGGTTGTCCGCAGCAAGGCCCGCCACCATGCCATCGCAGCCCGCCTCGACAAGCCCTTCGCATTCGACGACGATGAGAAACCCCTCGTTGTACAGTGAGTTGTACTTTTACATACAGCAAGTATAGCGTATTCATGCGTACGAAACTCGTGCAGGTTCGAGGTGAAGTACGAGGAGGGTCAGGAGTGCGGAGGTGGCTATGTGAAGCTGCTGTCGTCGGGAGCGGAGAAGGATCTGGCGGCGTTCCAGGACAAGACCCCCTACACGATCATGTTCGGACCCGACAAGTGCTCCCCCACTGGAAAGGTGAGCAGCGTCTTGTTGAAGTGGCACTCCTGACACTGGTACTGTTTGCCTTGAAATGAGTGAATCGTGTTGTTTGAGGTGCACTTCATCATGCGCTACAAGAACCCGAAGAACGACACCGTGTCCGAGCACCACGCTGCGCAGCCGAACGGGCTCGGATCATCGTACTGGGACGACCACAAGACCCATCTCTACCGCCTCGTCCTCCACTCCGACGGAACCTTCGCCGTCTCCGTCGACAAGGCAAAGATCATGTCGGGGAACGTCGTCAAGGTGCGTGCACAACTTGGCTGTGGGTGGGTGTGACGGTGTTGTGTTGCAGGACCTGGTTCCGTCGCTGACTCCGCCGCAGCAGATCGCCGACCCGGAGGACCACAAGCCTGCCGACTGGGACGAGAGGGAGGAGATCGAGGACGAGTCTGCGGTGAAGCCCGATGACTGGGACGAGTCGCAGCCCAAGACTGTCATCGACGACGACGCAGTCAAGCCGAGCGACTGGCTGGACGATGAGGTGAGTGGAAGAGGGGAAGAGGGGGAGGGAGTGTGTGGTGGTTGCAGCAGCCGCTGCTGGCGGACCCGGAGGCAGTGAAGCCGTCCGATTGGGACGAGGAGATGGACGGAGAGTGGGAGCCGCCCATGGTCGACAACCCCGCGTGCGCCGGGAGGAGCGGCTGCGGAGAGTGGAAGAGGCCCGAGAAGACCAACCCCCTCTACAAGGGCAAGTGGCTGCGCCCCCGCGTCAAGAACCCCGCCTACAAGGGCGTCTGGGCGCCCCGCATGATCGACAACCCCCACTTCTTCGAGCCGCAGCCCTTTGCCGGACTCGATCCCATCGCAGCCATTGGAATCGAGCTGTGGACGATGAGCAACAACATCATGTTCGGTGAGTGGAAGGAGGGGGAGGGAGGGGCGTGATGAATGAGTGTGTGTTGCAGACAACGTGTTGGTGTGTGGTAGCGAGGAGGTGGCGGACTCGCTGGCCCAGCAGACGTATGCGGTGCGCGCGTCCGAGGAGGCCCGCCTCGCAGCCCACAACGCACCGCCCGGCATGCTGCAGGGAATCGTCGACGCCACCAAGGTACGCCCCCTCCCATCCCCCCTCCCCCTCACTGTGGGCCTTGCAGGAGCGGCCGTGGCTGTGGGCCGTGTACGTGCTGTGTGTTCTCATCCCCGTCATCCTCATCTCCATCTTCTGCTTCGGAAAGAAGAGCACGAACAAGGATCCCCTGGAGGGATACAAGAAGAAGACGGACGAGCCGACCGAGGACGACGAGCAGGTGCCGAACCTGGTCGACGACAGCGAGGATGTGATCGAGGAAGAGGAGGACAAGGAGCAGCAGCAGGAGGAGGAGGAGCAGAGGGAGCAGGGCAGCCCGGCCAAGGGAGGAGCGACGCGGGCCGACATCGAGGACGACTCCGGCTCGGACTCTGAGCCGGCGCCCGAGAAGGAGAAGAAGTCTCCTGTGGTGACGAAGAGGAAGGTGCGCCGCGCGGACTGAGCCCCATCCATCCATCCATCCATCCATCCATGCCCCCTAGTCCCCCTCCCTCCAACGCGGTCCATTCCCTCTTTCACTCGCACCCCACAGGTGACGACCAACTGTTGATCCATTTGCACATTTGCTAGGTAATTTATTCAATATTTATCGGAGCTCAGTGGTGTGGCTCGTTTCATTGTTGATCTGTTTTTGATGACGATTTGCGAAAGATGATAAATTTTGTTTGAGTGGTTGAGTTTGCGGAATTGGGATTTGCATTCGAGGGTGGGAGGTGTGGTGTAGGAATGACGACTATACTGCGCCAGTCCTGGAGTGTTGGTAATAGGAGGTGGCCGGGTGGTGTAGGCCCCGCCCTCTGTGACCACGCCCCATAATGGACGACCTACAACCAGACGCCGAGTGGAGAGCGAGTGCAGGGTGAGTGGGTCTCCCTCTCCTCATCCACCCTCTCCCATTCAGAGTGGATGACAAGAGTGGCAAGTCAGCGCCCAGGGAACTGCCACCGCCACCCAAGGGGTTGCTACTCGCAGGTAGGTACGAGAGTATCGATCGATTATCGATTGATTCAATTGCAGGCTCTGGTACGGCGGACGATGACACACTGAAGAACGTGGCTGAACTGAAGACCGATCCAGACAAGAGTGACAGGTGTTGATCGACTGGGTATCGATTGATTATCGATTTTGTTGCAGGGACAAGGATCCGCAGGAGTTCTCGAATGAGGGACCGATTCCCATGTACAGCACATCTACCAAGACAGCAGCCGAACACAAGAAAGAGAAGTCGAAGAAGGTACACAACCCCCCCCTCTCTCTCCCTCCCTCCCCCCTCTCTCTCTCTCTCTCTCTCTCACCCTTCCCTCTGCAGGAGTCTACCCGCACCGCGGAGCGTGTGGTGTCTGACGCTGAGAGGGAGCTTCCGTCGGCGGTGGAGCGTCTTTGGATCTCGCAGCGCAGTCGAATGGAGATGGACAAGGAGGAGAAGCAGTTGAAGGAGAAGAAGGAGAAGGAGCAGCGGGAGAAGGCGCGGCGGGAGGGGAAGGAGAAGAGGGAGGCGAGTCCGCAGGACACAGCCAAGAGTAGCAGCAGCAAGAGCAGCGCCGCCATTCCGTCTTATGAGATGCCATACAAGATATAGGAGAGGGAGGGAGGGAGGGAGGGAGGAGAATGATATAGGTTACAGTATGCATCGCTGTGTTGTTGTTAGTATATTACTGGATTTCGGTGTGTGATAAGGCGTTAAAATGTTTAAAAGTGTTGTTCCGGTGAATAAATGTATTTTATGATTTGAATTGTTGGAATGTTCTTGAACTCGACTGTCCACTTCGTGTCGTCGGTTACACGTCGGCTTCTCTTCGTCGGTTACAAGCACGCGCCTCGTCCACAAGTCATTCACACACGTCATCAATATCTTTGGCGCAAGCTCGCACTTGTTCCTTCCAGCACACCAACTTGCAGACATTTCCAATCCTCGTCTGCCGTCTATTACCTTTTGAGAGCTGTCAGACAATCGAATTCATTCTGTGCAGGAGAAAACTTTTCAAACTATTTCACAAAAAGTTATAATAACTGCTCATATTCGACTTCTTTAGTGAAACATGTTCATACTTTTGAAAGAAAGTCCTCAATCCCTCACTTTTATTGCTGCCCGCGTGAACCAAACAGTTTTTATCCTCTCTTCTCCTCCGGTATCGAATGTCCTTACATACCATAATGTATTCGTTTCTTTATCCTTTATCCTCGATTGTTTGAACGTTCTCTAGCCCTATTGTATGTACCCTTCTGCCCGCTACATTTCGAACTTGATGTTTGGCTCTCTCAATCACGCATGCTGCCAGGAGTTTCTAGAATCGCTCCTCCACACTACAATGTCACTCACATCGTCCCTCGCATGTTGGGCTGTTCTCGCACAGAGATCGCTTGATCCTTGACATTGACACATTGGGCTAGGATGTGCCGTACTCCTGATTTTCTTTCACTGTCCTTCTTTTCCACCTTGCAAACGGGATTCCGTCGTTTCATATGAAAGAGCATCAGTGGGTAGCAGTGGGTGTATTCGTTCCCCTCCTTCCAGCCGTCGCGGTCAACGTACTCGGTGAGGCCAACCGCTGTCCGCATAAGGGCATAAGTCATAACCGACCTTCCCCAATGTCTCTGTTCCGGCGCGGTCTGCTCTCCTCCCGCCACCCGCACTCGGTCGTCTGCCGGATAGTGTTCAGCCAGCAGAGCTCGCAACTCTTCGGAGGGCTCCTCATACTCTATCTCGTACTGGCAATGGGGGTAGGCATATGCCCCCACTTTTCCCGGTTGCCTGGGGAAAATTGAAAAAAAAGTGGGGGCATATTCGCATATTCCTACCCCCTGGCAATAGCCGCGCAGGTAGCAAACATTATCTCATTTTCCCCTCGGCCTATGCATACTCTTTGAAATTGTTGTGATTGCATTGCCATGTTCGCAAATAACTATCCCGGAGAAAACTGTGATTCTGACTGTAGCAAGCACACGTGATCTCATTCTCTCCAGTCGTTCTTCGTCCCTGTTCGATGGACGCTGGTTGTGGGTGTTCTGTCCACCGTCTGTTGGTACCTCTCTCCCTCTCTGCCGCGTGTCTCTCTCACATTGACGTCTCACCGAGTATTGTCTGCAAGGTGATACGTGGTATGGCGAGTAAGGTGAATACATCCCCGGATGGAATCACTCATACTTTCATCAAGCATACGATTGACACGATTGCAATTCCACTATCTCTTTTGTTCCAACAATCCGTGTCCGTTTGCGCAGTTCCAGATATATGGCGTCTGGGTTACATCAAGCCGATTCATAAAAGCGGTCCTACCCATGACGTGTCTAACTATAGACCCATCACTCTCACCTCTACCATCAGTAAGGTTTTGGAACGAATTGTTGTATCTCAGATCACTGAATTCTTAGAACACAATTGCCTCCTATCGCGTCACCAGTACGGATTCCGTAAAGGTCGGTCCACCGCAGCACAACTCGTGCAGTGTCACTCTCACTGGGCGCGCGACCTCACTGATGGAAAAGTAGTTGATTGTCTCTATGTTGATTACAAGAAGGCATTCGATACCATAAATCACTCTATGCTTTTTGACAAACTTCACTCTATTGGTATCCGTGGCAATGCTCTCTCTTGGATCAAGAGCTTTTTGTGTGACCGGACGACCCACGTTCTTATTGGAGATTCACTGTCTGCCCCCAGGCAAGTGAACTGTGGTGTGCCTCAGGGCAGCTGTCTTGGCCCTCTCTTGTTTAACATCTATATAAACGACATAGTGAGATCACTTCCAACTGGTATGCACTGCGTGTTGTATGCGGATGACCTCAAGGTCTATTTCTCGTTTGACCCGTCTGATGTGTCGGCGCACTCCGCCTTCCAGGCAGCAGTAGACGCGGTTAACAATTGGTCGCGCAAGTGGGGACTCACCATTTCAACCTCTAAAACGTACATTCTTCATTTGGGTAAAAGAAATCCGCGTTTTGTGTATTGTGCTGGCGGCACACCTCTCGAAGCCACTGTCTGCGTGAAAGACTTAGGTGTATGGATCTCTGACAGTCTTGGCTTTGACACTCATATCTCTCGTATAGCAAACAACGCCCTGTGGTCGATCAATAACTTTCTGAGGGCATATCACACGCGAAATCTCACTGTCTTAGTGAGAGCATATGTTACATATTTCCGATGCAAGTTGGAATATTGTACTGAGTTGTGGAACCCAACTAGCGTGCGTTTGGTGAATCTGCTTGAAGGCGTGCAAAGGTATTTTACCCGTCGCATTTGCCAACGAGCTGGTCACCTATCTCTTGGATACTCTGAGCGTCTCCGCCTGCTGGGACTTGAAACTCTCGAGTCCCGTCGTTTCATCAATGACGTCACGTTCATATACAAAGTCACTCACCGAGTTTTGCCTTTTGAATCTGATGGTGTATTCAATGTAATTCCAACATCCTCCAGACACTCACATAGTTTGCGCATTGTCCCTTGTTTTGATCCAGCGAACAGACTACTCACGAGCATTTATAGAGCACATAGTTTCTGGAATAGCCTTTCATCTGAAATCGTGGAGTGAGGGATGCGGGGCGGTTTAGAGAGCTCGTCAGGGCTGGTTCTAGCGGTTTCCCGTCGTCTCGGATTCGTGCATCATGACTGGAGAGTCAGGGCGTCTCTCACAACGTCGTCCCACCTGCACTTCTTGTGTCTCTTTTAATTTCAACGTGTATTATATGTGACCGTCACTCTGCAGTACCCTTGAACAAGGCGCAGTAGTACCTCATTTTGTTTTAGTTTTACCATTTTTAAACTTTGTCACACACAAATATCGTATTATCACCTATTTCGCCAGTGTCCATCCGCAATTTCTTGCATACTCTATCAAACATACATGCGATAAACTTATTATTATTAGTACCAGCAGTGTGTCATGTCATCATCACCAGCCTCAATCGTATGGTGACCACCATATTAAAGTTTGCATGCACCAAATGCAATCTTGCCGACATTTTCTAATAGTAAAATTATTGTCAGCGCGACTTTTATTTCAGGTACTTTTGCATTTGTCGCATGACGTCATACAATGTTGTGTTCACTGCTAAAAAGGTGAGAGAGATTAGATTAGTGGTTTTTTTCGTTCATCAGAGGAGAAGGGAGCTTTGACAAATTGTGTTCCTTTGCACAGACAGTCTTTTCACACTGTTCACAGTATTCCTTTTCC
>CAWZYM010000076.1:852500-855440 GCA_963966185.1 Rhabditoides inermis | reverse complement strand
TTCTATACATTTGGGCGTCGAAAACTTCTGTCACGGTCATCACTCTGCCAAACTAACCTTTGTTATTAACCTGTACGAGGATGTTTTGTGTATTGATGTTATATGATTAAACCCTTATTAGTCCATCACCTGATTCTGCTTTCAGTTGGTGTGCAGTGCCCTCGGGGGAGCTGACTGGGTGGTCCTCTCCCTTCACAACGGACTCCAATCAGCTGCCAGCCACTTCCGGCACGAACACAGCGCATGGTGGTAGATCAGTGTCTGTGGATCAGAACTGCACTGTACATATTCACTTAGTCCACATTGTATTTGTATTCGTCTTCTCGCATTGCCTTCATTGTGTTTATTCGTGAGTAATCAGGATCAAAAGATCGAAAGTCTTATCACATTATCTGATCTCCTAACCTCCCATACTAACCATCTAACATGTCTACACCAAATCAACGCAGTTATGAGCTATGTTCATGTACATTATAATCTCAGTTATTCGTCATTTCATTCATTAATAAACGCATTATATCCTACGTCTTTCCCTTTCTTCTTTTCTGGTGTTGTTGTTGTTGTTGTTCCATACGAGCCTCTTTTCTCCTTTCCCTCTTTCTTTGTCTGATCTAACCTAATTCCAGACACACAAAGACTGCCCCATTCTCACTTTTTACTGTTGCTTGCGCATTATTCGAATACGGCGTTTCGTGGATATCATTATTCCAGTCATCTTTCGTCCTTTCGTAATACGAATCGTAATTATCACTAATCTAGGTGTCGCATCAAATGATTCGCGAAACGTTTCTGATAATATCCAGAAAAGAGAAGTGATATTGTGAGATGTAGTGGTGATATGTCTGGTGTGCGCGGGTCCGCAGTCTCTCTCCTTCTCCTCCCTCTCCCCTTCTCTCTCCACCCCGCCTTGTCCCGATCCCGCCGGCCTCATTTGCATATCACTCTATCAGACCTTCCCACTTCCCCATTACTATTCCTTCGAGTGCATTTCGTTTTCGTTCCATTTTTGTCCCCGCATACTACCGCATAATAGCGTTGAGGTGCACTCGAGATTTCGCTGCGTATGTATTCCATCGCCTGAGTATCTGTCTCATTCCCGTAATCCTCTCCCAGCTCTGCACTGATCGTTTCAATTTCCACTTGCAAGTACATCAAAGATTTATCGCTGTTCCGATCCCGCCTGTGCTTGAATCAACCCCGTTCCACTCTTACAGTACTCTATACTGTGATGTGGGGTTCGCTGCGTAGCAGCCCCGGCGACACTACGTCCACCACTGCGGTGGGCAGCGACGCAGCCACCGAAGCGCCTCCGACGCCGTCGGGCATCCGATTCCAGCGACGGGCTATGGGAGAGACGGCAGCCAGCGGCCCACCCAGTCAGACTACTGCTGTGAGTGACACTTACCATCTGTGAACTGGATGATTTCTATTACATTCTATTCGTTGTCGCAACATTGGTATCTATTCGATGCGTGTTTGGAGAGAGCAGTATGGGAGTGAGAGAGTGTGAGAGAGCGGGGGGCGAAGCGCGCTATTTCACACTGTATTCCATTCGTTTCGGTTCTTGTTCAGTTCCTAATCCCTTTTTCTCCTTCGAACGCCCATTCATTTGACCTCCACTACTCATTTGATTAACTCCTATCAGCTGATTGCATTATCGATTGATGAGAAGAGGAGAGAGAGAGTGATAGAGAAGGGAGATGGTCTACTTTCAAGAGTATGATTCCTATTCAATGCCGCAGATTCGCCACAAAATGGTAAGTGACTGGTTTTATTGGCTTTCCATAGTTTTTGGGTGTGTCACATCTTCTTCTCATAGTAATAGTATCTTTTCGCCCTCTTCTTATTTGCCCCATATCACATACATGGTTCATGGCTGGAAAGTTTATGTAGTTATGATCGTTATGGTGGCGTTTGCATATGCTCTGGATTTTTTGAATGTTTATCTGTCTCTAAAATACTGAAATCAATCCAGTTTCAAATCAAGATTCTTACACCTTACAAATTGCTTTGTAATAACCATCTAAAGAACTGTGAACAGAGCATCAGAGAAGTCGTCAATTTTTTTTTCTTTCTCTATCACTCCATGTATCACTATAATCAGTATCGCTCCCTCTATCTATCCGGTAGTACATCCTAATCAATAGTGCATCGAGAGATGATTGATTTGTTGTTGTGGTGTGCCGTCGCCCTAGGCGGGAATGCGCAGCCAGTATAGAGAGAGAGACACACAAATCAGGTCAAGATCACCCGCAATCATCTCACCCTCTCACTCCTTATCACTCTGCCACTCTCTCCCACCCACCCACTCTCTCTCTCTCTCTCTCTCTCTCTCTTCCCGAATCGGACAGCATGTATCATGCCTGCAGGCGCCGTTCCAATTCAAATATAGTCCACTCGGATATCCAACCTGGAAATTGAAAACGGACGACGCAACAACGCGGGTCGATGAATTAATGTATGGATTGTAGACGGGGCCACCCCTACACAAGCCGCCTCCTGCCGATGGAGAGGAGAAGTACCAGTCACTGATGAGGGAGAAGCGAGGACGCGCCGAGACTGGGCGGGGCCTCGAGGGGCGGGGCTTGGCGGCCGAGAGAGTCAAGTCTCCCTCGCCTACGCCCCCGCCTCCGCCTCCTCCCAGGATCACTTCTCCTCCCGTGCCAGAGCAGGAGGAGAGGGAGAGGAAGAGCTATGTGGAGGTGGGCAGAGAGAGAGAGAGAGAGAGAGAGAGAGAGAGAGAGAGAGAGAGAGAGAGAGAGCATGTTGCTTCCAGGAGCCTCCTTCGGCAGTGTCGACCCTCCGCCGTCCTGCGAAGCAACTGGTGCAGCGGATCGCCTCCGAAATGCAGATGGCCCAGTACATTCAGAAGGTCGAGATCGGAGACCTCGCCAAGGCATACGGAGCATACACGCGTCAGTCTCCACCCCCTTCCTCTCT
>CAWZYM010000076.1:495000-847500 GCA_963966185.1 Rhabditoides inermis | reverse complement strand
CGCTATCTCGCATTGCTGAACAGCACTCGTCTAGCATAATGGTTAGCGTGCGCGTATTGCGTTCTAGCGGTCGAGGGATCGGTTCCGTTGGTAGACAATGATGGAAAGTCTGGAAGCCTGTTCAGACCTATTCTGATGAACAAACTCCAGATATGCTGCCTTCCTTCTGAGTCTAGTTTTGCCAAATTCTAACTTTCAAAATTGTGGATTACGGTTGTTTTAGGAACGAGCTGGTTGAGAGCATTCTATCGAAGTCACGTCAGTTCCGCCTCCCCGTCACTGTCACTGCACCATTCGTATTCTCTATTCAACACGATCTACAGGTTTGCAAACAGAATCACTCGGTGGATTCGCACCTGGATATTGAATCAATCACCTTACGTGCTCACCTCACATCACCTTACGACGTAATCAATCACCTTACAATCACCTTTCAATCACCTTACGGTCACAGAAAGCTGCTCGTTTTCACATAAACAAGAGTCGAAGGCGCTCAGATACAAAGCAGTTGTTTCAGGCGCTGTCGTCGTTCCTGTCGTGCTTTGGCATTATGCTAGTTGTGTCGACAGCCCTGTCTCTGCTCCTTCTCGGCCAACCCGCACTCACCCTGCTGTGCGTGTCCGGATCAGCAGCCACTCTCGCCGCCACTATCGGATACGCTGCGCATCTCTCCGTACCCCTCAACACTGTCACTTTCACAGTCGCTCTCACCGCCAATACTCTCACGACACTTCTGATCATCGTGTTCTGCTACAGCTACTCGATGTCGGGCAAGGGCCAGCAGCGTCCGCAACAGCGGGTGCAGTACACGTGTCAGGCGTGTCTGCTGCCTGCACTGGCTGCTTGTGCCTTGCCCACAGTCGCCTATCTGCCCCTCCTCGCAGTTGACGCTCCAGTCGTCATCCATGTGTGGAAGATGCTTCTTCTTTCCTCTGCGGCATCCGCCATTCACCTCCTCTTCTTCCTACCCAAGTAAATACTTTTTCTTCGTTTTTCGTCTACATTCTTTACTTTCAGCCTACTCATTCTGCTGTCCGAGCATCTCCCTATGTGCACTGCGCTCAGCTGTGCTGAGTGTTGCTGTGATATGGATGACGATTCGTCTATCTATTATATCCCTACCACCGGACGAGCTATTCATCCTGAAAAGTCAGAATTCTAATCAACACATACACATATATTGACGATATTTCAGTATCTATCAGCACGCGTCATACACGTACAGCTTGCCCCATTCGATTGCTCCTCCTGGTTATCGCCTGGCTATCGCTGCACCGGAGAAATCTATGCGCAGACGAGCAGCGAGCGAGTCGAGTCTCTCCGATGTAGAGGGAAGAGGAAGGACAACCATGCGTCAAGAAGGAAGACGAGGACGAAGGGCAGTCAGTCGAGATGACAGTATCTATGAAGCAATGCCGGTAAGCACTTGATTTGTACTTGAATACAAAACAAAAATCGTTCAGCAATCGCGAAACGTATCCCGCAGAAGCAGTCGGAGGGACGGCCATAATGAAGGAACACAGCAACCCGATTGGGGTCAATTCATGCAATCGCAAAGACACACCCAGAACCCTCCCTTTATGTTCTATCCCAATTACAACCGTTGATATGCTCAGTTCCCACAAATGATCTACATTCCAAACACAATAATAATGTTTACATGGTGCTCAATAAAAGATTTCTGCAACTGAGTCGTGATAAAACACGACAGATCTCACCGCAATGAGTTCTATAGACGATGTGCGTAAGTCAAAGAAGTTGCAGCTGAATGATTTGGCTGAACGCTTCCTACCACATCTACAAAGCGTCCATTTTTCATGTCAAATTGTTATTGATACTCAACCCAATATCAACGATAAATAACAATTGTTTAACAACAAACAACATTTTATTGGTTTGAGGATAACAACATTTAGGCCTGAGCCTCCGCTTCGGCAATGAAGTCCTTCTTGAGCTTTCCCATGAAGGCCTTCTTCTCGGCAGGGGTCTGGAAACGTCCGTGTCCCATCTTTGACGAGGTGTCGATCCACTTGAGGTTGATCTTCTCGAAAGCGAAGCGCTTGGTCTGGGTGATGAGAGACTTGCGGAGGGTGATAACACGCTTCTTAGATCCAATGACGGGGCCGCGGAGCATGATGAAGTCCTGGTTGACGATTCCGTAGTGGGGGAAGCCTCCCATGGGGTTGATGGTCTTCTCAGTCAGATCGAACTCGGTGGCTCCGTTCTTCTTGCCATCGGCAGTAAGAGCGGAAGCTCCAATGCGGTAGATCTTCTTGTTGATCTCAGTGCGGTGGTGGTATCCCTTCTGTCCAGCACGGGCAACAGTGAACTGAACGCGGGACGGATGCCAAGCTCCAATACAAGCGACCTTGCGAAGTCCCTTGTGGGTCTTGCGGGGAAGCTTCTTGGTGTGCCAACGGCTGGTGACTCCCTTGAATCCGTGTCCCTTGGTCACACCGATGGTGTCAATCATCTCGTCCTGAGCAAAGACGTTGTCAACAGGGATCTGCTTCTCAAGGTGGTCCTTGGCGAAGTTGACCTAAAAAGCAAATATAATAAACATGTATTATAAATAGAAAATTAAACGCACCTTGTCTTCGATGGAACCTCCGTTGAGCTGGATCTCCATGATGTGTCCCTTCTTGTCACGGCGTCCCATAAGCTTCATCTAAATAAAATTATTGATTACGTGATACTCACATGCAACTATGAGTAACAAACCTGGGTGTGGGCGATGACACGGATGCTGGAGCAATACTTCTTCATCTTGGCGAAGTCTCCCTCGATGGACTTCTTGCCATCCTCATCCTGCCACTTCTTGGCGTACTTGGTGAAGGCCTTCTTCTTGGACTTGCACCTGCAGACATAGGTGAGTTTGAACCCCTTTACACAACCCATCGGGGATGTGAATAGGTTCGTTTCCCTTCATGCGCGAGGCAGAGGAAGAGCTCATTCGACCGATAAATTGTCTCATGTCATTGAAATCACAGCGGAGACAACTTACGATCACGTAATGAGAAATCCATGTTCAGCAAAACTGAATTTAAAACAATAAAAACAACGAGCGTGGAATAACGGACTTACCAGTTCTTGTAGAATCGACGGCGGCAGTCCTCGGAGAGGTGCTCAGCCAGACGGACTTGAAAGGGCGAGGTCCGCGGGGAGTCTCGATGTATCCGACAACTCCGACGATGACCATGGGGGGAGTCTCGAGGATGGTGACGGCCTCGACGACCTCCTTCTTGTTGACCTTGGATCCAGGCTTATCGACCTGAACAATAAAGTTTATCACAGAATACAATTAAAAAAAAAGCTTACATCGCGGACGATGTGGGTCATGCCGGCCTTGAAACCCATGAAGCAGGTGAGGTGCACGGGCTTGGAGGCATCATCCTTGGGGAAAGCCTTGACGCGTCCACGGTGGGTGCGGCTGCGCTTCTTGGGCGTAAAGCCCATGTGTCCGTGCCTCGGAGCCGAGAACTTTCGGTGAGACATTCTTTTTTACCCTAAAAACAATAATAATAAATATTCGCACAAAATAGAAAAAGAATAAAACGAATAAACCACAACATACAAATGTACTGAATTATTCCTCAGCGGGGTCTTATTTTCGAAAAAGTAGGCCTAAATTTCCAACACTTGTGAAAAGTGTGTGCGCATACACTTTTGTAGAATCTAGCGCAGGGCGTGAAAGATATGTCGCGCCAGTTTAAAATTTTGTGGCATTAGGTGTGTGTTCCAAAGTATTTCTTTCGGTTTCATGCAGACTATGGATTTATGAACAAACGATTAAAGTTAATTGCAATTGAATTTATCAAGGTATTCATTTTCTCAGTTCACACGCGACTGTGTTTTTGGAAAGGCAGCTGGCGACTGCGTAACCCATATCGCGATGGTAGATGACACAAAGTCCACTATCTGTAAAAATATATTTTAAAGATAGATATACGACAAACTACCTTCTCCATCCTCGATTTTCTTAATCTCGGTAGGCATCTTTTTGTCCTGTGCAGTCTGCACATCCCATACCCATTCGCCCTGCTCCTCGAAATCCGTGAGAGCAGTCCAAGCCCATTCTGTATCACATTCGCCGTGCATGTAAACTTGTGATGGATTTTCACTTACTCGAAAGTCTGTAATCAGCATTCTTATCGTTCGCCTCGTTGGTTAGAACTGTGGCACGGGAGTGAATGGAGCGGCAGCGGAACCGAGCCTGTAAGTAAATAAATACCGGGAGTAATGCAAAGTATATCAATCACCTCAAAATAGTCGACTTCCTTTTCATCGACGAAGATACATCTGTTTGCAGAGTCGACTGCGAGAGTGAACGGATAAGGACATTCTCGGGCAACCACCACGTACGTAACAGCAAACAACAGCAGTAATTTCTATGAGATTATGACAATCAGAAAAAAATACTAGCTTCACTCACCATTGCAATTCAGTTCTGTCGAATGAGCGTAAACAACGATATGGACTGTTTGGCATGAATTGACAGTTTATTTTACACTTCTCTCGACACATAGGCTATGGTTTTCATGCTCGATGGACAGGTTCATTTATCATTTCCCTTTCTATGTTCCCCAAATCAATCGCACACCAATGGAAGACTCGCATGTTTATCTTCGACACATATATGTACAGCCCGGAGGCCAAGGCACTGACGCAGCGCTCCCCTCTTAGGAGTGGGCGGGGCCAATGGGGCGGGGGCTGCGAACAACACAAACTCTTTCAGCGATACAACATAACCGAACAATAGACGAGGGCCGTAGCCATAATAAATTACACCTCAATTGCCGTAGAGTCGAACTATGATACAGAGAGGCGAGCAAATATTGGGAACATTTGCAGATATTAGAAACTCTTTCTCTCTCATCTCACTCATCTCAACGGGCATCAAAACGTGAACGATTCAAACATGAAATGATCAAATGACATCAGCAAACTCAAACGTAATAGAGAAAAGGAAAAGAGAAACAAACAAGGAACTCGAAAAGAACACATTTGAGGCGCATCGATGCCTAGCGAGAAATCCGATTGGAGGGGCGAGAAGACTCGTTCTCACTCAGTCAGGAAGACGACGCAGCGACTCAGTCGGCGTGCGGAGTAATATTCAAGGCGACAAAAGGCAATACGGCAACTCTCTCTCTCTTCTCTCTCATTCTGTGTGGGAAGGGACGGGTGGGTGAAGGGAATACGGATCCAATGGAAGTGTTTGGAGTTTGGAGACAAGCTCACTGCTTAGCGGGGGCAGCAGTCGCTTCGTCTGCCTGGAACTGTCCGATGACGGGCGGCTGCTGCGCGTCCGTGTACTGCAACATTATTTATCATTCGTGTTCGTGTCTCGCGTGTTGCTTTCATTACTACTCCACTCACCACGGGAGAGGCGAATCCCTGCTGCGGCTGGTAAGGCATGTAGAATCCCTGCTGGGGAGGCATCTGCATGTCTCCAGCGCCGGCAGCCGAGCCACCGCCCATCTGCATGCCTCCCATCTGGTTCGTCAGCGCACCCACTCCCTGATCACCGCCGTATCCTGCAACACAATAGCGTTATCATGCTACATGTTAATCGACTCACCCTGGTAGACGGGGTACTGCATGTAAGGGGTCATCATGTACTGTCCGTACCCTCCGACGGCGGGGCTCATGCCGGGCTGGAAGCTCACGTCTCCGCGCATGCCGGCTCCGTACACGTATCCGTCGGGGAACATGCCATGGGGCGGCATGCCGGCGCGCTGCTTGGCACGACGCGAGCCGCTGTCAGCCAGCTTCACCAGCAGCGGCTGCTGGCAAGAGCCCACAACGCGGTTGTTCAGCTCGTTTATCACCTCCTCGCACTTCTCCTAAACACTCAAAATCAATCCAAACCCATATATTCCACAAGCTCTCCATTTGCCAGGTAGATCGCAGCACTCCGCGGCCGCGCCCACTTATCCACACCAACCACACTAGACTCACCTTGCTCTCCATGCGAGCGAATCCGACACCGCGAGAGGAGCCGTCCTGGTTGCGAAGTATACGAGTGCTGACAACAGCGCCGTACTTCTCGAGCATCTTCTCGAGGTCAGTCTCCGAGTACTCCACTGGCAGATTGGCTATGTAGAGGTTAGTGGGGTCCTGCTCTTGCTGCTGAAACACTAACACTCTTCACGAGCTACACAATCCCTGCCACAACTCATTGCTCACAGTCACATACAAGCTATCCAGTTCCACAAACAAAACAATTATGCAAGCAGCTTGCACCCACGCAAAGAACAACAAAACGAAAGGGAAATGGCACTACAACAGACAGGCGGCACTATGCCTCCCATCTCTATAGCTACGACTAGGGAAAGGAAAGAAGGAAGGAAGCAAACGTCACGCACCTTGTCGCTCACCTTGGCCATCTGTGCCTGGATGCCCTTGGCCTGCAGCGCCTCCACCGCCTCCTTGGCTGCCTCTCCGGAGTCGAAGTCAACGAAACCGTACCCCTTGCACTGCGAGGTAGCCTTGTCCATTATCGCCTAAAAAACATCATGCATCATTTAGCTTGAATTAGTGTGAGACAGTGAGGCTAAATGGCCTGCAGTGTTACCTTGGTTGAGATTATGTTTCCGAAACCGTCACACATTTCCCTCAGGCTCTCGTCGGTAGTGCTGGGCGGAAGTCCTCGAATGTAGAGGTTGGTCTGCAACAAGACGTCTCATCAGGAATAAATCGAGAGTGCACTCACCGAGCTGATCTCCCTCTGAGGGCTCTGCATCCTCTGGCCACCGGCGCCTCCCATGCGCATGCCTCCCCGGCCGGCACCTCCGCCCATGCCGTTTCCGTTGCGGTATCCGTCACGAAGCGGCCTACGTCCATATCCGTCTCCCGCTCCTCCATTCTGGTAGTTGTTTTGCTGCATGCCGTATCCGGCATACTGCTGGTCCATCGCCTGTTGCTGAATGGGCACTCCTGGCGCCATCTCTCCACCCTCCTCGCTCTCCTTCTTAGGACCCGAACGACGAGCGTCGCCCCTGCAATCAACGCAAGTCAGACCTGCTCAAGTATTGCATATCAATCACCCACACCCAAACCGTACCACTCCTCTTTCTTTTACCATTACGCTACGCTGTCGTGCGTGCGGCCTTGCTCACTGCTCGCAACTACTACGTCGGCCCTGCACTTTCAACACACAAAAAACAGTCAAAAACCAAGGCCCTGTTCTCTCATATCGCTGTTCTATTTCTCCTCAACCCTGCGTAATCGCTCGGCAGCTCGGCACACAACATCAGGCTGATAGCATAAAGCGACACTTGCGTTTCGACAGCGTCGTGAATCATGCAAACGTCTATTCCGGCAACAATCAGCGAAATATTTGGTAATTTGAATTGATTATCAACAAAAATAGTTCAATGCCAAGTGTGACGGGATCACAAAACGAAGTCGTGTTATAGTAACCCACTTGTTGTTTCTACGCTGAGTGGCTCCGCTTCCACCGGTAGAAGACCTGCTCGAGTCCGAGTGCTGGCTCTCCAACGACGGCCGGAGAGTACTCTGAAAACAATCTTACAGATTCTTGACATCATTTTAAACCAGGTACTTGAATGTCGAAAAGAAAAACTGAGGTAAAGAACGACACGAAACGGACTATAAATATATATTGGATCTGATAATCATCTCAATAAAAAGGAAATATTCAAATGGTCTGTCTTTATCATTTAGATCATACACGCGCGTACTCTTACGTCATTCTGTTGGCGGCCCCATTCCTTCACTGACTCTCACTGCCACATCGCAAACAATCAATGCTTGCACGGATGGAACGGAACGTGTGACCGAAGAGAATCGAGCTCTCCCCCCTCCCTCTCTCTCATTCCTATCCAATCCCTTCTCTGCCCACCCACACTCTGCAACAGCTAACAAATACATCAGAGTCAGCCAGATCGCGCGCGCTGTCATCCAATTTTTCTCTCTCACCCTCTCACCTCCCTTTTCACTGACCACTACTCTGCCACTCTCTGATCTCTACACTGATCACACAAACAGCATGCAAAACGAGAGCATCAATCGATGTAGGATATACCAGTCTCATAGTTAACCGGAAACGACGTCAGCGCACAATGAACGTTTTATGAGGGTGAATATTATACGGGATCAATGTGAGAGCGCGATTGGTGAGGAGGTTAGTCATCGACACTGTGACGCGTCTCAATCGATGAGTCGCGTGAGCAGGCAGGCAGGCGGGGAGGCAGGCAGGCAGTAGGCGGTGCGACCAGGAAGGGGGAGGGGGAAGCAGAACGCGGGCGCGAGTAGTCCGGAATAGGTCAGCGATCAATGATCACGCCGCCGCTAACCACTAGGTCCCTCACGTGGCAAGGAGGTCCCTGCACCACCCAAAATGACCCCACTCCTCACTCCTTCTCCTCACCTCGCGCACGGCACAATCACGTGCGCGGGAGACTACCGCCATGTCATTGACACTCCCTTACTCAACGCCGCCATATAGCGATGCAACACATAATCATGTCATCGAAAAAGTGACCACCAACGCGTCCGGTCAGAAAATCTATCAATTTCATCGATGTACATTAGGAAGGATCGCGCCAATTTTCAATAATATGCCTTTAGACAACTTAAACCTATGGTATCGTACAAGAAAAATAAAAACTTAAATTCGGGCTATTTGAAATCATTAAATATAAGCCAAATTAGGGAAAAACATGACTTATATGCGACAGAAAGAAATCAAATCATTTACATCTATGAGTTACTGATACTACGAAAAGCGCGACAAATAGATCCGGAAAGTGTCAAATCAACAGTAGAATGCCTGCACTTTCGAAGTCAAAACAATGGACCGGAAATAGTGAAAGGAAACGCGTGAGCAAAGTACGTGCATCGATGACTCGCTAGCACGAAACAAAGAGAGGCGTTTGAAAAAAACAACCTCTGATCTACCCATGATCCCGCGCATTCGTCCCTCTGTTCGCCCACACTCTCCTCCGTTCAAACACTATCTCGTGCATGGGCAATCTGCTACAGCGATATGTGACCGTCACCGCTGCTCCGCCCTGCCCGCTCCTCCACTCTGTGTACACACTTTCGCCGATCAATGAGCACCAACAATACCTACACGCCAATTCTTTAATTGAACCAGTATCAAATCACATCACATTCAACAATTCAATATTCCAGTTCTATTTGTTGAAACATTCAACCATCAACACTTATTATTGGTCCTAATTTAAACTTCACTGCCAAAAACACAATTACTCAAAAGCTCAGCTCCCAGGCTACATTCTGTTCCCGATCGAGAAGAGGCCGTATGCCATTACGAAGCGAGCCGATTTCGGGCGCGAACCCGCGAACTGTGATGATGAAGGTCGCTACCCCTCTCACTGCCTCTCCGATTCTCCCAGTCCCATTTGCGAGCGCTGAATCGAACCGAGAGACCCCCTCCACACCACAAAACATCAGCCTATATGTAACGAATTATAACTAAATGTAACGAATAATCTAGCTAGTTACTGGCACTCACGTCCTCCTTCCTTACATTCATAGAATTCTAACTGCATTGATTCGCTTCGGTCAAGATTTGTGCAAGTAAAGCAATTCAGCAAAAGAAATAGCGAGATGCAGGCAGAAAGATGGTGGTTGATGGTCACATGAAACGAGAGAAAGAGAAGGAAGGAGAGTCAGTGGAACTGAGGAGAAGGGATGCGGTGAGACAGCAAGCCAGAGATATCGAACCGCGAAGAGAATGCAGGCAAACCGCCCACCAACCTACATACAAAAGATGGCCGATCGCATGGCAGGATAGAGGGGATAGAGAGGCCGTGGCGCAACAAATGCCTTCTTGTACATTCAAATGCCACTTCCAATCACACCGTGATTCGCTATGCGCTCACTGCAGCATCCCTGTGCAATTGGACTGAAAAATAACATCCCTTTCGAAGTTGAGAAATACTCAATCTTCAAAAAAAAACTCGATGCATGTGCAAAACACATACTTTCTAGGTCATGGAGTGCAGTAGCCACTTTTTATTAGCATGTGTGTGGGCGTCATTTCGACTTGCCCCGCACCCACTCCCGCACAGCATTGCATAATCAGTGTCCGCGCCACAATAGCCCACTGATAACCCTTTGAAACGTGTGCCGAACAAAACTATCGCTCCCTCTTCGTTTTTCCACGTGTCAGTGTCACAAAACATCATGATGAACAATCGTAGGGTCTGAAGAAGAATACGACACAGGAATTTAATACAAAGACTACTCATAAAACGTCTCCGCAGCTACTATATAAGAATCATAACATGTAGGTCGTTGAGGACATAAAGAACAGCCACCCAGCATCACCATCGATTGTATGTGTAATGTAGTGTGGGAAACATCGCACATCGTCAACACCTTTGTGGGGATTTCGAAATAGCCCACGTTATGTGCAAATGCAATGGAGAGTGGAGTACTGATATCGTACTGAACAAAATATGCCCCAAAAATGAGGTGAGACAAACACGTGATGTATAATGTTGATAATGTTTGCGGAGTATAGCGTTATTATTACATTTTTTAGCTCTAGCTGTCTTGCACAAGAGAAAGAGAACAGAGAAGCAGCAGCGGCGAGTCGCAGGCGATCAGTGAAGTGTCCCGTAAGATCAAGTGCAACCGAAGCAAAACACGATAACATGGCTACGTTAACGAGGTCGAGAGCGGGCTCTTACTAATTCATCGCATACGTCGATATATCAACGAAACCTGTTCAACAAGTTCAGCTCTACTCACTGGCACCGTTCTTCTTTTAGTTTCAATCTCCATTCGCTCTCTTACAACAAACCCCATCTGTGGAGCAGCGAAATTAGTCACGCGAACCGAACATATTGTGACATGTGGTCAGTCACATGAACAAAAAAGTGATACAAACGAAAAAGATATACATGCCGGATTAAAGAATACACTTATATGAGTTATGTATGATACTATGGAAAATTAATACACTGAATAATTGTCAGTAGTAGTGGAACCGAATACAAATCGGTATGTAAAGAACATTGATAGTGAGAGTATAGGAGTCAAACGTTTGGACGGAGTGGGGTGGGGTGGTCACGCGCTCACTCCAGGCCAGGCCGCAATGCTGCGTGCGAGCGAGTGATTCGATGCGAAACGAAAACGACCAAACAACCACCCAGAAAGAGAGCGCGCACCACAGAAACCACACACAGGGCGAGGAATGCGAGGAGAGGAGGCTGACGGGTGAATCGAACAGAGAATAGAGCGGAGCCTATCAATATAGTTCATCGAATCAAAACAATTCGAAAGTAATATCATCACCACACAAAAATGATCATGACTGGTAAGGGACAAACATAAATATTATACATAGATGATAAACAACATTGAAATAGGAAGAGGGAACATTGGGTGGCAATGGATTGTAGGCGGAGCTTGGCGAGTGGCCAAGGGCAAGGGGGCACAGAATTGACGCTCGGTCAGTGAGTATGCGCAAAAGACACGTGAGAGGAGGGGCGAGGGGTAGGGGCTACGGGCAGGCAGAGATACGCATACGCAGAGAGAAAGAGAACGAGAGGCCGTTGCAAGGCCGAGAGAACCCATACATCTATGCTGGCCGCAACATTACATACGTGTCGACCGTCGCAGTCGAATGAAAATATTGGTGGTAAACATCCAAACTATGCACTATCGCTTCGCTATAACATAGTATAGTTCGTGCGGTATAAAAGAAAATTAATTTCTATATTAGTACTATATGAAACGAAAAGCATTATACAAAACACTCACAAAGCCGAGCAGGTTGTTGGAAAGAACAGAGTTGTACACGCGCTTGCCCTTCGTGACGGGAGCTTTCTTCTCAATAGGTGCCTTTTCGCGAGGAGAAAGCTGCTTCTGCGTTTCCTGAAATAGCATTTTCGATCAGACGAACTCAATACGAAGTATAATATAAACATCGTTTATAAATGCTTATGTCGTGTCATGCAGTTTAATATCCAGGATTATATAACGTACTACGTATTGCATACAATGCATTTTTGTATATATGGCTTAGTACTTGGTATGGTGAACGTCATATACATAATAATGTAATGTTAGGATGGTGAATATTGTTGGTGACTAAATATGAAACTGAACTGTAGAAAGAAAACCCCCAATGAAAATGGATTGTGAAAATAGAAAAAAAAAACGAAAGATGTTTAGCAAAATGTAATGACGATGTATCATCAGTGCGTTTAAGAATGCATTCTGCAAACGTTTAAAATGCATGCGAGTTGACATACCTGTGTGCCATCTTCCTGAGCTGCAACTTCATCCCAATGCTTGATGCTCAGATCGCCCTTCGGCGCTGCCACCACACCCCACGCATTCATCTTCGACTGAACATACATTGTAGTCACTATGATTTGAATAGAACGTCTACAAAATCTTCTACAACTTACCTGCACTGGAGTCCGCTCCACAATATGCTCCGTATGGTCCGCTCCGTCCATTATTAATAGATATCTGTGTGATGTGTGCAAGTGAAAAGTGCAATAGAATTCTTCTGATCTCTGCTTGGGTATACCCTGAAACGAATAATATGTTAATGATTACAAAAAACGAATTATACATTGTTGCGAAAAAACAAAATGAGCGCGACAGTAAACCGGCAACAAATTGAAAAGAATCGATAGAATCCCATCGCATAGAGAATTAATAGGACGCGTACCACAGACGAGAATTGATCAGATATCTAGCGACGTCAAAGAAATGATAGTGAGGTGATAAACATGAAGGTGAAAACCGGAAAATCAATATTTTCGCTACACTTCGTCGTAGTAAAACAAATAAACATTTTATAATTATAGAAATACACATATCACTGTCAGGGTTACTTAGTTACATATAATATATAAATAATACACCAAAACAACATTTTAAAACGAATTTAATTGATAAAATACATTAAAAATGAATAGTCTAAAACTAAAGGTAAAATGACGAATATCGGTAAAATCTAAAATTTTAACGTCAAAATCCATAAAGTGGCGGGAAATAATCGAGCTGGTATTTGTGTTTGTTTTGAAAATGTTACATTTGCACGTTTTTTGAACTGTATCATATGATACCATCACAGGTATTCCTTTCTAGAAAGTTTATATCTGATACGCGCAAACATGCTTAGTGTTTTTTCATCAAGTTTGCTTCTTCTATTATGTTGCCGAGTCTGCAATCCATTCATATTGCTGTCGCGTGATCGGATAATGTCTTGACTTTCCATGTATGAATAATGTTTCTGAAACCCTGTTTATCAGACTTTCATGTCTTTATTTTATAATCGTGTAAGTTCTATATGATTGTATGGATCATCATTTCTCTAGTAACCTAATGATGCATGCCTTTAGTTTCATGATAGATTAGCTTGTTTTCCGACCTGTACACCCAATATAACTTTACTGTGATGCGCTATGTAACACCGGTGTTTCAGTGCGTGCGCGATCGAGGATGGATGGTGTGCCCGGTAACGGGCTGCCGTCTGGCTCGCGGCTCGCCAAGTTCTTTCCCAATTCTGGCAATGGCGGCACTCCGCCCGCCCGAACCAGCAACTCCATACACACCATGTCACCTAATGTGAGCTGTTCCCACAATGTAATGTAAATGTATTTGTGTCGTCTAGGTGCCATCGTTTGTTCCGCAGCAGCAACTCTCTCAAATGAGCCTGTCCGATGTTGGAGGTGACCGGTCTCCCTTTGCCGCCCACAGACAATTCCGTATGTATTCCTATGTGTCATTAAATGACACTGGTTGTTGCAGCCAGTGGAAGCAGTGGTCTTGACCACCTCGCTGATCACAATCCCTACCAACAGGTGCGTCCTTATCCGTACTCATGATTTTGCTTTACTGGATTGCTGCAGGAGAACATCAGTGGTACGATGTACTTCTTCTCACCTGGCCAGGGCGCGCACTCTCCGCAGCTGCCCGTAGGCGGGGACGTGGAGAACGGACCCGTCTTACCCGAAGGGCACACACTCGTGGTAGGTCGTCATCCCTTCCCCACTCTATGCATGTCATATCAATGTGAACATCGTCGAGATGCTATCAATGTGAAGATATATACATGAACGTCTTTGTTAGACGACGAACGGCTGCTTCGCGTATCAAGGCGCAACGCCCCACATTGGCCGATTTCGTCCCAAGAATGCAAGCAACAACGTCGCCCAATTTATTACTCCCGAACTCAAGCTGGTTCGTCTTTTACATGCTCTCCATTCACATTCTGCAAAATACATGTTGTGTGTATGCAGTATACGTGTTGACATTGTGTTGCAGGAGTTGGTCCACCGTCAGTTGGCCATGGAGGCTCGCGCCGATCCCGCCGCCTATCCCGACCTGCCTCAATCGGTGAGGCGAGGTGGCGAGGGAAGGTGGCGAGGAGAGAAGAGTGCTTTTGCAGATCGAGCACTTGAATGACTGGGTTCCGCTCGAGCCGCCCCCGCCTCCGCAACAGGCCCATGCCACAATCGACACGGTCTACAAGGCTCACTCAGTCCGCGACGGAGTGCCCTACTGCGTGCGACGGGTGCATGGTGAGTGTGGGATGGAGTGGATATGGCGTGTCATTACAATGTGTAGATGTTCGCCTGGGTTCGCCCAAGCAGCTGCAGCCGGCCGAGCAGTGGAAGAAGCTGAACAACGTGCACGTCGTGCAGCTCAGGGAGCTCATCCACACGCGCGCTTTCGGAGACAACTGTGAGCTCATTTTTGTCACAACGAAACTCGATGTCATGCTTGCAGCGCTGTTGTTCGTGTACGACTATCACCCATTGGCTGAGACTCTCCGCACCCGCCACTATGGAAAGAGCGCTGGATTCATCGACTCTGCCAGTGAGTGAATTGCGGCGGCAATGGGTACGTGGATTGTTGGATGGATTGATTGTGTGTGCTTGTAGGTGGGTCGAAGATTGGCGGTATGCACGCGTCGCACCTGGGCGCGGGCGCGGGAGTGGTCGAGTCGCAGCTGTGGTCGTACATCGTGCAGCTCTCGTCGGCCCTCCGCGCCATCCACGCCACTGGACTCGCAGCCAGATGCGTCGACCTGAGCAGGGTGGGTGAGACACAGAGGGGAGGGGAGGGAACGGGCACGTTGCAGATCCTGGTGCACGGGAAGAACAAGCTGCTGCTGGGAGGGTGTGCCATCCAGGACGTGGTCCGCCCCGACCCCGCCCCCATCCAACAACAACAGGTGAGTAGGAGGGGAGGAAGCGACGGGGATGGTGACTCGTTCCAGACGGATGACCTGCACGCATTCGGACGAGTGATAGTGTGTCTGGCTACGGGAAATGCGGCGGCTCCCAGGAGGGATCTCATCGCACAGTCACTTCAGTACATTGCCCACAACTACTCGCCGGACATGAAGAACCTCATCAAGTAGGGCACAGTCTGCATCCCCCTCCCTTGCACACCATCTCCCCTCTTGCAGCTTCCTTCTGTCGCCGGCGCCGAACGGGCGCAAGTCGATCAACGAGATCATGCCAATGATCGGAGCCCGCTTCTACTCGCAGCTGGAGACGGCACAGATCAGGAATGACATGATGGAGAACGAACTAAGCAAGGTAGGGTGAAGGAGAAAAGGGTCGCGCAGCACGCATTGATTGATTGATTGATTGATTACTTGCAGGAGCTGGAGAATGGACGTCTGTTCCGTCTGCTGTCCAAGCTGAACACTATCGTCGAGCGACCGGAGCACAACCTGGACCCTTCGTGGGCGGAGACCGGCGACCGCTTCCTGCTGAAGCTGTTCCGAGACTACGTCTTCCACCAGGTGACGGAGAGCGGCAAGCCGTGGATGGACATGGCCCACATCGTGCACACTCTCAACAAGGTACCTCTCTACTGCTCCCCCCCCCCCTGTCTACCCGTGTCTCTTGCAGCTGGACGCGGGCGTGTCGGAGCGCATCGAACTCGTCTCCCGCGACGGCGACAACGTGATCATCGTGTCGTACGCGGACCTGCGTCGCTGTGTCGACAACTCGTTCCGGGAGCTGTGCCAGGCGCAGACGGTCGTCCCCCGCCACCCACACCACTGACTCCTCGCCACACTAAGCGCTAAGCTCCCGCCCACTCCCCACCCATGCCCTTCCCCTTTTTCCCTGTCCCCCTCTCCCTTCCTCCTCTCCCCTCTCCGGTTTGCATGTTCGTACAACGTCGAGCATAATCTCTCGACACCCGCCCAGCATGTATTTTGAGTTCGTTGTGAGTTTGTCGGTTGTAGTTTTGTATTGTTGTTGTGTGCTGTCTCTTATCTCTCCTCCTGTCCCGTCGTGTTGGGTGTGTATGTGTAGCTGCTGCTCTTGTGGCCGGCTGGCGATTCTGCGAGGGTCCTCTCCAGTCCTCTTTCCCCCGCACCGTCCACCCTGTTGTTGGTTCGTGTCTGTTGTGCATTCTCACACTCCCCACTCACCCCTCCCTAATACGGTAGCTCTATCTCTTCTATTCCCCCACACACTTTCTCTTTGTTGTTCTAGTATTACGTCGTTAGCGTTGTTCCATGCTTGTACAATCGCCAATTTTATATTTGTCATCATTTCATACAAAAACATGAATAAAATTGGAAAATTACTCGTCTTATTTTTTTGTGTTCACTGGACCGCTCGCATGCATGGCGGCTGTAGTTTGAAGTCTAGTGATCACTGCGTGTCTGTTCACTCTCGTCGTCTGCGCCTGATCGACCGGGCAGTGTCGAGCACATTCTACGATGCTCGTATTGGACATTAGCATAGGCCGTGCCCTGCGTGTGTCCTCTAGTAGGTCTACGAATGTGATTTGAGGCATATTCAAAGTAGTTAAGAACACAAAAATTGTTCATTCTGTATTAGTGTTTGTTAGTGTATAGTGTTGATCTCTTTTTTTTATCGTGACGTCATCATTCATTTCGGTGGTCATGTTCTTTTCAATCGTACTGAATTTCTTTGTTGTACGACGTTGAAATTGTTCTTTTTGTTTCGTTAGTTTGCAGGTGTTACCCCACCCCTCACTGTATAAATGGTGCATATGCACGCACACCTTATTTCGTAGGACACCTGATTTTCCTATTAATTTGTAATTTACAATTGAAACTTTTCGTTTCCGATAGTGTATCATATCGATTCTTGTAGTATTATAACACTGGTTATGCATTGTAGCCCCTTATGAGACGGTAGTAATCTTCATAGCTTCTCACTCTCACTCAGTCTCAATGGTCGGTCATTTCGGTTTCTAAGGTGATCTTCGTGTGTGGTTGCGCACTCTGAAACGCTTGTCCCCTTTTATCGTAAAAATGGAGCTATGATTTCGTAATAGAGTTGGGTTCGTTTTTTAATATCCCTCCGCACCCGATACGAATCGACAATCGACCAATCCGATTGCTAAGCCAATTCTCACGCGTCCGTGTCCGTGACATGTACTTTTTGAGCCGTATCATTCTTCTGTGTTGTAATAATGGTTTGTGCAGTGAATGCGCGTTGCGTGGCTGCTAGTTGCGGCCGTCGCCGTCGTGGCCGTACGTGCCGACGACGAGGACAAGGTAGGGGAAAGGGGAACATGCTGGAAATGCTGGAAGATCTTCATGAAGCTATTGTTACAGGAGTCGTTCGTTCCGTCCAAGTTCACTGCACCGTCTGTGGAGGGCGAAGTGAACTTCTTCGACTACTTCCCGTCGGCATCGGATCTGGGCAAGCGCTGGGTGCCGAGCACTGCCAAGAAGGACGACGTCGACTCCGACATCGCCAAGTACAACGGTACGAACACATAGCTAGCACGCATAGATCTCTTTTTATGACTTTGCAATACTGGTTGTGTGTTGATGTGGGCCGGTTGCTGGCGGGTTGAATGCGTGCGCGGATTATAATTGGTTGGGATTGCGGGTGAGTGAGTGGCCCCGATATGCATATGCCCCCGCTGCCGCACACTCGATCCCAATTAGGGGCACCGCCACCGAAAGTGCCCTGCCAATTTGCATATCTAAGCGTATAGTGGAGCGATGATATTTCAAATGGGGGATACTTGTAGGAGTGTGGGAGATCGCGGCTCCGTCGGAGGTGTCTATCGAGGGCGACCTCGGACTGGTTGTCCGCAGCAAGGCCCGCCACCATGCCATCGCAGCCCGCCTCGACAAGCCCTTCGCATTCGACGACGATGAGAAACCCCTCGTTGTACAGTGAGTTGTACTTTTACATACAGCAAGTATAGCGTATTCATGCGTACGAAACTCGTGCAGGTTCGAGGTGAAGTACGAGGAGGGTCAGGAGTGCGGAGGTGGCTATGTGAAGCTGCTGTCGTCGGGAGCGGAGAAGGATCTGGCGGCGTTCCAGGACAAGACCCCCTACACGATCATGTTCGGACCCGACAAGTGCTCCCCCACTGGAAAGGTGAGCAGCGTCTTGTTGAAGTGGCACTCCTGACACTGGTACTGTTTGCCTTGAAATGAGTGAATCGTGTTGTTTGAGGTGCACTTCATCATGCGCTACAAGAACCCGAAGAACGACACCGTGTCCGAGCACCACGCTGCGCAGCCGAACGGGCTCGGATCATCGTACTGGGACGACCACAAGACCCATCTCTACCGCCTCGTCCTCCACTCCGACGGAACCTTCGCCGTCTCCGTCGACAAGGCAAAGATCATGTCGGGGAACGTCGTCAAGGTGCGTGCACAACTTGGCTGTGGGTGGGTGTGACGGTGTTGTGTTGCAGGACCTGGTTCCGTCGCTGACTCCGCCGCAGCAGATCGCCGACCCGGAGGACCACAAGCCTGCCGACTGGGACGAGAGGGAGGAGATCGAGGACGAGTCTGCGGTGAAGCCCGATGACTGGGACGAGTCGCAGCCCAAGACTGTCATCGACGACGACGCAGTCAAGCCGAGCGACTGGCTGGACGATGAGGTGAGTGGAAGAGGGGAAGAGGGGGAGGGAGTGTGTGGTGGTTGCAGCAGCCGCTGCTGGCGGACCCGGAGGCAGTGAAGCCGTCCGATTGGGACGAGGAGATGGACGGAGAGTGGGAGCCGCCCATGGTCGACAACCCCGCGTGCGCCGGGAGGAGCGGCTGCGGAGAGTGGAAGAGGCCCGAGAAGACCAACCCCCTCTACAAGGGCAAGTGGCTGCGCCCCCGCGTCAAGAACCCCGCCTACAAGGGCGTCTGGGCGCCCCGCATGATCGACAACCCCCACTTCTTCGAGCCGCAGCCCTTTGCCGGACTCGATCCCATCGCAGCCATTGGAATCGAGCTGTGGACGATGAGCAACAACATCATGTTCGGTGAGTGGAAGGAGGGGGAGGGAGGGGCGTGATGAATGAGTGTGTGTTGCAGACAACGTGTTGGTGTGTGGTAGCGAGGAGGTGGCGGACTCGCTGGCCCAGCAGACGTATGCGGTGCGCGCGTCCGAGGAGGCCCGCCTCGCAGCCCACAACGCACCGCCCGGCATGCTGCAGGGAATCGTCGACGCCACCAAGGTACGCCCCCTCCCATCCCCCCTCCCCCTCACTGTGGGCCTTGCAGGAGCGGCCGTGGCTGTGGGCCGTGTACGTGCTGTGTGTTCTCATCCCCGTCATCCTCATCTCCATCTTCTGCTTCGGAAAGAAGAGCACGAACAAGGATCCCCTGGAGGGATACAAGAAGAAGACGGACGAGCCGACCGAGGACGACGAGCAGGTGCCGAACCTGGTCGACGACAGCGAGGATGTGATCGAGGAAGAGGAGGACAAGGAGCAGCAGCAGGAGGAGGAGGAGCAGAGGGAGCAGGGCAGCCCGGCCAAGGGAGGAGCGACGCGGGCCGACATCGAGGACGACTCCGGCTCGGACTCTGAGCCGGCGCCCGAGAAGGAGAAGAAGTCTCCTGTGGTGACGAAGAGGAAGGTGCGCCGCGCGGACTGAGCCCCATCCATCCATCCATCCATCCATCCATGCCCCCTAGTCCCCCTCCCTCCAACGCGGTCCATTCCCTCTTTCACTCGCACCCCACAGGTGACGACCAACTGTTGATCCATTTGCACATTTGCTAGGTAATTTATTCAATATTTATCGGAGCTCAGTGGTGTGGCTCGTTTCATTGTTGATCTGTTTTTGATGACGATTTGCGAAAGATGATAAATTTTGTTTGAGTGGTTGAGTTTGCGGAATTGGGATTTGCATTCGAGGGTGGGAGGTGTGGTGTAGGAATGACGACTATACTGCGCCAGTCCTGGAGTGTTGGTAATAGGAGGTGGCCGGGTGGTGTAGGCCCCGCCCTCTGTGACCACGCCCCATAATGGACGACCTACAACCAGACGCCGAGTGGAGAGCGAGTGCAGGGTGAGTGGGTCTCCCTCTCCTCATCCACCCTCTCCCATTCAGAGTGGATGACAAGAGTGGCAAGTCAGCGCCCAGGGAACTGCCACCGCCACCCAAGGGGTTGCTACTCGCAGGTAGGTACGAGAGTATCGATCGATTATCGATTGATTCAATTGCAGGCTCTGGTACGGCGGACGATGACACACTGAAGAACGTGGCTGAACTGAAGACCGATCCAGACAAGAGTGACAGGTGTTGATCGACTGGGTATCGATTGATTATCGATTTTGTTGCAGGGACAAGGATCCGCAGGAGTTCTCGAATGAGGGACCGATTCCCATGTACAGCACATCTACCAAGACAGCAGCCGAACACAAGAAAGAGAAGTCGAAGAAGGTACACAACCCCCCCCTCTCTCTCCCTCCCTCCCCCCTCTCTCTCTCTCTCTCTCTCTCACCCTTCCCTCTGCAGGAGTCTACCCGCACCGCGGAGCGTGTGGTGTCTGACGCTGAGAGGGAGCTTCCGTCGGCGGTGGAGCGTCTTTGGATCTCGCAGCGCAGTCGAATGGAGATGGACAAGGAGGAGAAGCAGTTGAAGGAGAAGAAGGAGAAGGAGCAGCGGGAGAAGGCGCGGCGGGAGGGGAAGGAGAAGAGGGAGGCGAGTCCGCAGGACACAGCCAAGAGTAGCAGCAGCAAGAGCAGCGCCGCCATTCCGTCTTATGAGATGCCATACAAGATATAGGAGAGGGAGGGAGGGAGGGAGGGAGGAGAATGATATAGGTTACAGTATGCATCGCTGTGTTGTTGTTAGTATATTACTGGATTTCGGTGTGTGATAAGGCGTTAAAATGTTTAAAAGTGTTGTTCCGGTGAATAAATGTATTTTATGATTTGAATTGTTGGAATGTTCTTGAACTCGACTGTCCACTTCGTGTCGTCGGTTACACGTCGGCTTCTCTTCGTCGGTTACAAGCACGCGCCTCGTCCACAAGTCATTCACACACGTCATCAATATCTTTGGCGCAAGCTCGCACTTGTTCCTTCCAGCACACCAACTTGCAGACATTTCCAATCCTCGTCTGCCGTCTATTACCTTTTGAGAGCTGTCAGACAATCGAATTCATTCTGTGCAGGAGAAAACTTTTCAAACTATTTCACAAAAAGTTATAATAACTGCTCATATTCGACTTCTTTAGTGAAACATGTTCATACTTTTGAAAGAAAGTCCTCAATCCCTCACTTTTATTGCTGCCCGCGTGAACCAAACAGTTTTTATCCTCTCTTCTCCTCCGGTATCGAATGTCCTTACATACCATAATGTATTCGTTTCTTTATCCTTTATCCTCGATTGTTTGAACGTTCTCTAGCCCTATTGTATGTACCCTTCTGCCCGCTACATTTCGAACTTGATGTTTGGCTCTCTCAATCACGCATGCTGCCAGGAGTTTCTAGAATCGCTCCTCCACACTACAATGTCACTCACATCGTCCCTCGCATGTTGGGCTGTTCTCGCACAGAGATCGCTTGATCCTTGACATTGACACATTGGGCTAGGATGTGCCGTACTCCTGATTTTCTTTCACTGTCCTTCTTTTCCACCTTGCAAACGGGATTCCGTCGTTTCATATGAAAGAGCATCAGTGGGTAGCAGTGGGTGTATTCGTTCCCCTCCTTCCAGCCGTCGCGGTCAACGTACTCGGTGAGGCCAACCGCTGTCCGCATAAGGGCATAAGTCATAACCGACCTTCCCCAATGTCTCTGTTCCGGCGCGGTCTGCTCTCCTCCCGCCACCCGCACTCGGTCGTCTGCCGGATAGTGTTCAGCCAGCAGAGCTCGCAACTCTTCGGAGGGCTCCTCATACTCTATCTCGTACTGGCAATGGGGGTAGGCATATGCCCCCACTTTTCCCGGTTGCCTGGGGAAAATTGAAAAAAAAGTGGGGGCATATTCGCATATTCCTACCCCCTGGCAATAGCCGCGCAGGTAGCAAACATTATCTCATTTTCCCCTCGGCCTATGCATACTCTTTGAAATTGTTGTGATTGCATTGCCATGTTCGCAAATAACTATCCCGGAGAAAACTGTGATTCTGACTGTAGCAAGCACACGTGATCTCATTCTCTCCAGTCGTTCTTCGTCCCTGTTCGATGGACGCTGGTTGTGGGTGTTCTGTCCACCGTCTGTTGGTACCTCTCTCCCTCTCTGCCGCGTGTCTCTCTCACATTGACGTCTCACCGAGTATTGTCTGCAAGGTGATACGTGGTATGGCGAGTAAGGTGAATACATCCCCGGATGGAATCACTCATACTTTCATCAAGCATACGATTGACACGATTGCAATTCCACTATCTCTTTTGTTCCAACAATCCGTGTCCGTTTGCGCAGTTCCAGATATATGGCGTCTGGGTTACATCAAGCCGATTCATAAAAGCGGTCCTACCCATGACGTGTCTAACTATAGACCCATCACTCTCACCTCTACCATCAGTAAGGTTTTGGAACGAATTGTTGTATCTCAGATCACTGAATTCTTAGAACACAATTGCCTCCTATCGCGTCACCAGTACGGATTCCGTAAAGGTCGGTCCACCGCAGCACAACTCGTGCAGTGTCACTCTCACTGGGCGCGCGACCTCACTGATGGAAAAGTAGTTGATTGTCTCTATGTTGATTACAAGAAGGCATTCGATACCATAAATCACTCTATGCTTTTTGACAAACTTCACTCTATTGGTATCCGTGGCAATGCTCTCTCTTGGATCAAGAGCTTTTTGTGTGACCGGACGACCCACGTTCTTATTGGAGATTCACTGTCTGCCCCCAGGCAAGTGAACTGTGGTGTGCCTCAGGGCAGCTGTCTTGGCCCTCTCTTGTTTAACATCTATATAAACGACATAGTGAGATCACTTCCAACTGGTATGCACTGCGTGTTGTATGCGGATGACCTCAAGGTCTATTTCTCGTTTGACCCGTCTGATGTGTCGGCGCACTCCGCCTTCCAGGCAGCAGTAGACGCGGTTAACAATTGGTCGCGCAAGTGGGGACTCACCATTTCAACCTCTAAAACGTACATTCTTCATTTGGGTAAAAGAAATCCGCGTTTTGTGTATTGTGCTGGCGGCACACCTCTCGAAGCCACTGTCTGCGTGAAAGACTTAGGTGTATGGATCTCTGACAGTCTTGGCTTTGACACTCATATCTCTCGTATAGCAAACAACGCCCTGTGGTCGATCAATAACTTTCTGAGGGCATATCACACGCGAAATCTCACTGTCTTAGTGAGAGCATATGTTACATATTTCCGATGCAAGTTGGAATATTGTACTGAGTTGTGGAACCCAACTAGCGTGCGTTTGGTGAATCTGCTTGAAGGCGTGCAAAGGTATTTTACCCGTCGCATTTGCCAACGAGCTGGTCACCTATCTCTTGGATACTCTGAGCGTCTCCGCCTGCTGGGACTTGAAACTCTCGAGTCCCGTCGTTTCATCAATGACGTCACGTTCATATACAAAGTCACTCACCGAGTTTTGCCTTTTGAATCTGATGGTGTATTCAATGTAATTCCAACATCCTCCAGACACTCACATAGTTTGCGCATTGTCCCTTGTTTTGATCCAGCGAACAGACTACTCACGAGCATTTATAGAGCACATAGTTTCTGGAATAGCCTTTCATCTGAAATCGTGGGAGTGAGGGATGCGGGGCGGTTTAGAGAGCTCGTCAGGGCTGGTTCTAGCGGTTTCCCGTCGTCTCGGATTCGTGCATCATGACTGGAGAGTCAGGGCGTCTCTCACACGTCGTCCCACCTGCACTTCTTGTGTCTCTTTTAATTTCAACGTGTATTATATGTGACCGTCACTCTGCCAGTACCCTTGAACAAGGCGCAGTAGTACCTCATTTTGTTTTAGTTTTACCATTTTTAACTTTGTCACACAATCGTATTATCACCTATTTCGCCAGTGTCCATCCGCAATTTCTTGCATACTCTATCAAACATACATGCGATAAACTTATTATTATTAGTACCAGCAGTGTGTCATTGTCATCATCACCAGCCTCAATCGGTATGGTGACCACCATATTAAAGTTTTGCATGCACCAAATGCAATCTTGCCGACATTTTCTAATAGTAAAATTATTGTCAGCGCGACTTTTATTTCAGGTACTTTTGCATTTGTCGCATGACGTCATACAATGTTGTGTTCACTGCTAAAAAGGTGAGAGAGATTAGATTAGTGGTTTTTTTCGTTCATCAGAGGAGAAGGGAGCTTTGACAAATTGTGTTCCTTTGCCACAGACAGTCTTTTCACACTGTTCACAGTATTCCTTTTCCAGGTGCTTGTTATTCTGGTATTTGGATGGGCGGTTTCCATCGGTCAGTCACGTCAGTCATACTGTAGTGTCGTGCTGCAGTGTGAGGCCATGGTGAGAAACAAGAAGGGGGGAGGGGGTGAGTCTACTTTCCTCCCAGGTACCCGGTCTACACCTTCTTCTATCCGTATACAGACTCTTTCAACTATGTTCTATACACGATAGACACTCCCCTCAATGTCACCACATCTCTCATCTGCATATTCTGCTATGTCAGAGTGAGATAGTTAGGTTACGTCTTCGTTTTATTGTTTGTTTCCAGATCCTGTACGCTATATTCACGAGGCTGGCGGAGAGTTCGAAGAGAAAATCGCAAAACGTGCGATATGTGAAGCAGGCGATTGCATAGAAACTTTCTATCAATTCTAAACGTACCAACTTTTCAGTTCATGTTCATATCTCTTCTCTTCATGTTCTCGTGGATATTTTTCTTCTGCTTTCCCATGATCATACAGACTGGTGAAGTATTGATTGTTACTCTTTTTATATTGATTTTCAGAATCCCCTCTTCCCTTCATAGCCACTCCGATTTGTATGATAATGAACGCGCTGCTGAACTCATCCATGTTCCTCATGTTCAACAAGGTGAAACTCCGCCCCTCTGACTCCGCCCCCTCCCCCCCCCCCGATTCAGGAGTTGCATCGCGGCAAGTCTTCCTCTCTCGGAAACTCGCTATACGATCGATCACAATCGAATCAGCCCAGAAAGAACCGAGTCACCACGAAGACCATCCTGCACTAAGCCCCGCCCACACTGGCTCCGCCCAATCAGATACATCAGTTTATATCTCAAAATATCATACATACCCGTGCATAAAGCAATAGATTAGATACCTGTTGGCCAAATGAAGGAAGAAGTGTGAGATTGTGGATGATTATCTATGGAAGTCTATGCTATTGATTTGAGTGGTGTAGTCTCTTGTCGGAGGGAGTCAATGGGACAGAGTGAGTACTGTTCAGCGAGATCCGACCGCCGACCCGCCCCCTCACTCTCCTCCTCACCCAGACGGCCCACCTAGAAACGACACGGGTTAGCCCCGCCCCCTCTCGCCCCGCCCACTCACCCGGAAGTACACGCCTATCACACCGACGTTCGTGGCGAACGCCTGAAATCAATAGTGGTTATTTTCAATAGGAATGTACATTTCTGAAAAGTTAAAAGTACATTGTACATGATATCCCTCACCAGTAAGATCATTGAATGAAACCAAAAAAATGCCGTATTATCATTATCATTTACATTTCTTGCTCGATATAAGTAACGCGACACCAGTGAATGCGGGAGATGCTATTATAACGGTCTAAACGCGGTGATAATCCACGCCCCCGGTGACCCCGCCCACCTGGAGTGCACTGGTCTTGCGGGCGAACTCGGCCATCTTCCTATCCATGATGGATGAGTGGGCGGAGCGAATGCCTCGATTGACGGCGGTGAGCATGATTGGGTACACTGTGCACGAGACATAGGGAAGGATGTGAGCCAGCATGCAAAGAATCACCACGAACCTGCAAACCAGTCTATCTCTCTCCCTCCCTCTCTCCCTCTCTCTTACCTGGACACAGGTATGATGGAGAGTAGCCAGAAGAACACCCAGTAGGGCGACCAGCAGAGGAGGAAGACGGATATGAAGGCGGTGACAGTGCGTCGGATGCGCACCAGAGAAGACGGATTGATGCGCTGGCGGGAGGCTGCAATGCGAGGAAATTAAACAACGCAGAATCAACAACGGTCATGATCAAATTATATCTATTGGTCATCGCACTGATGACAGTGTCTACAAAACACAGATTGTTTTGAAAACTGCTGAATGGCTAATATGTGGAATGATTGCTGTACTGACTGAGGTGTGTGGATGAGTATCTCCTCTGCAGTCGGAGGGGCACCGAGATGTAGAAGTACACATAGGCCGCCGTCGTCAGAAGATACCCAACGATGAACGCGAGGCCGTTGAACAGGTACACTGAAAGAGTCGATGTCGCCCTTTTAACAACAAGTACACTTAAATAAAAAGTACACTTAAATAGTATATATCACCCGCGCCCTACTATTGCTCTCAATGAATGTATATTATTTATTACTGAAAGCTCTTCATGGAAGGAAAAAAGAAAACTGACGGAATGCGGTTGGTGGGTTGAAGTTGCATATGGTGGTCTCTTGGAGAATTCCTGCCCGGCGGACTGTGAACACATTCAACTGAGAGAAGTAGACGACGCACACCTGAACGGAAACCCTCTTTCTCTCCCCCCCTCCCCTCCCTCTCACCAGCAGACTGATGACTGTGGCTCCCGCCACGACCCTCCCCGTTCCCTCCACCCTCCTCAGCCATGTTGTCTTCTCCCCCACTCGACTCCTCTGATTGGATATGATTGATATCTGGACGAGTGTCAGTGGAATCACGAACTTGTTCAGGATTTCGATCCCGTAGAACACCTGCAAAGGAATGCGATAGAATACAAAAATATACCTAATATTTAAATGTAGACATCCTTTATTCCTTTTTAATCATTTTTTCTCCTCAGGCATATATTGTATTGATTTTTGTGTTGGTTCATTATTGTTTTTATTACGTGTTATCATTCAACAAAATGTTTAATTGTAGTTAATGATTAATCGTATGTTCATATTTATTTATAGACGTTTAAAATCATGTGTCTTTTATACTTGATTATAAATCTAATATTTTATCGAATAATATATTCAATTGTATTCAGTATTTATTTGTATTCAATAATTAATTGTGTTTAATACTTAATTGTACATATTTATTGTTTATGACGTACAATTAGATAAATATTTTTATATACAGTATGTTATATTTAATTCTAGACACTCAAAATAATGTGTTTAGCCAAATACAGAGGATGTTATCATTTTATTAGAAGTTTGTGTATGTTCTCTATTCTGTTGTTTCCGTTTTTCTCATATGGTGACTGGTCAGTTTTGCACTATAGTGTATGTACTATAGTGATATATCCATTTACATACTTCTCGAAAGGATACTGTAATCATATGTGGTATACTATTTATACTACATTAATTTCATTTCGTTTTCAATAGCTCTAAATTTTATCATGCGCTAGTCTTTCGTGAGTTTCATGATAACATCTGATGATGTCATCATTTACTTTCTCAAACAATTGGCCGGGCGACTTACTCAACTGGTAATCAAATGCATACGCGAACAGTCGTATGATTAGAGATACGATATGTGAGTGATTTCCTATGTTTTGTTATTTGTCGTTATTGTTCTCCATACCACACTATTATCTGTACATTAGTGTTTCGTGTATAGATCATTATCTGTCAAAGTAGAAACTGCGTTCCATCTGTTTAATTTTTTCTGTTTATTGTTTTAAAAAATTGTTTCAATTATTTTACAATAACATTTCGATTACGGTAATACAGGCTCATTGTCTACGTTTATGAAATTTGTCAAACACAAAACACAAGCCATTAAAAAAATGCAATACAATGTTATAGGAATATAATACATTTGAATTGTCTAGCGCAATTTATACTAACTATTCGCTTTTATCAAGAACTTTTATTATTTAAAAAAATCCACTTTTGAGATTTTTCATCAAGGAAGTTTGTCACATATCCAGCATAGGTTCTAGAACTGTTATTGTTATAATAATGTAATGTATATTATCGAGTTATGTTTTTTTTTATTTGTATGTTTTTATGTTGTATGTTTTGGTTGTGCCTAAGTAAGTGGCGGAAACATTTTTTTTTTTAGGTCAATATAATTTACTGTAACTGTAGATATTTGTACTGTACATATATTACATATCTTGACTTGTTTCAATCACATGTATGTATGTATGTATGATGTATTGTTATGTGTTATATCCACTCACTTTCCAATGTAAATCATATAGTCGCCGCCTAGAGGATAGTTTCTGCTATTGACAGCCGGGGTCAGTTGGCGAAACTCAGCTGCTATTGACAGCCGGGGTCAGTTGGCGAAACTCGCGAAACTCGAGAGAGGTCAGACGGCGCGAGAAAGACTCGAGTGTGTCGCGGCCTCTTTGATTCGCATGCCGGCTTCTTTGATCGATATTAGCGTTTGAATGCGCGCGCTTGGGTCTTCTCACGACTAGAAGGTAGATCGAATGCGACAAGAGGGCAGATCAATTTTCTACCGTGACCCGGCGAACTATCTTTCTGAATAATGTTATAGTGGTGTAGAGATTTGTAAATCCGATTGACTGGAATGAACACATATTGCATGCTTTTCATTCGATCATGCCTCTTCATCTCACATGTGCCTGAGTACATTCCATATTCTTCATTAACCGTAACTGTAGTTGTTTGTACTATATATTTGTTATTACATATCAGATATCATGACTTGTTTCAATCACATGTATGATGTATTGTTATGTAAGTGCTATATCCTTTCACTTTCCAATGTAAAACAGTAGTGTAGAGTTTTGTAAATCAGATTCACTATGCGTGTTGATATAGTCAGCAGTAGTGTAATGGACACAGTCTTCATGGTTACCTTTGATCACGCCTCGTTATCTTACGGTTGTGTAACAATAATATTGTATTATGCTTCATCAGACGTCGCCTATAAACTCAACCATCCTGTGATTTTTCCCATTTCACTTATTTCAGAAGCATGTCTCCGATGATGGAACATCATTTTGTGGCCATCGCATTCACAATACTACTCATACCATCATTCTTTGTCTGCATCCGAGTGCTCTGTGAGTCTCTCTCTCTCTCTCTCTCTCTCTCTCTCTCTCTCTCTCTCTCTCGCTCTTCCTCTCTCTCTCTCTCTCTCTCTCTCTTCCTCTCTCTCTCTCCCTCTCCTAACTGCCCTTTAGACGGCCTGATCCGGCTTGGAATGATGAGACCCTCGAAAGACAACTGTGTCATGTATCGAATCGTTTTCTGTCAACAAGCAAACGATCTGGTGGGAGCGCTGCTACTACTGTACCTGGATATTGCCATTTGGAGGCAGGTACTGAGAGAGAGAGAGAGAGAGAGAGAGAGATAGAGAGACAGAGAGAGCCCTTGCAGAGTCATCTCATGCCGGACCAGTACACTGTCATACCTGGCTACATCGCGCAGGCCTGGTGGTACTTCACATGTGCCATCATTATAATCATCGCCGTCAACCGGTACGTTTCGCGTGTGTACGTTTCAATGGATACGTTTTGCAGATACGTTGCGATCTGCCTGCCGCACTGCTACTCGTGGCTGTTCTCCGTCCGCCGTATCAACTACGTGCTGGGGAGTACGGTGGTGGCGTGTCTCACACAGGCCGCTGTCTCCCAGTTCGTCATTCCATGCTGCAGCGTGCGCGTATGGTATGTTCATATAACGAGAAATTCAAAGAAGCGGTGTATTGAGAGTCAGTTACACATTCGATATCGGTCCCTTTCACCAGACCGAATGTGTGAACCAGTGACGAGATATAACCGGGGGATGTAAGAGTCGTACATTACGTACCGCACGTAATCCTTTCAGGTACCCCGCGTACACTTTCGCATACCCATTCCTCTTCGATTTCAACTACACTCTAATGTACGTCGACCTTTCTGTCAACATCTCCACTACTATCATTTGCATATTCTGCTACACTGCGGTGGGTGAAAGTGACGTCATAGTGATTACCGTACTTTTCTAGATCTTCTACCGTATCTGCATAGCGTCTGGGAAAGTGCGGACCACAAGCACTCGAAAGGCGAATGCGAATGTGCGATATATGATACAGGTAGTTTTTTGTTGCTATTATTGAATACACAAAACAGCGAATAGCATTGAATTTGCGTTTTGCAATCATTGAAATAATATATTCGCAAATGTACTATAAGTGATAAGTATGTAGTAGTCTACGCCAGAAAGTACAATTATAGTTATAGTATTCTCCTATATTTCAGTTTCTCACCATCACTATCCTTTTCCTTTGTGCTTGGGTATTCCACTTTCTGTTTCCTATGATGGTTCCTAAAGGTGAGACGCAGTTTTGGTGTTGTTTGTTGTTTGTTGTTGTTGTTGTTTTGATTACACACAATCGTTCAGGCCAATCAGCTGTTATCTTCGCAATCATAGCATACACTATGGTCCTCAATGCCCTCCTCAACTCGTGTATTTTCACCTTCTTCAATAAGGTAGTAGCAAACTACAGACTACACAACACACACTACACAAACCACATGTTTTCCAATCTACTAGTTCCAATACCATTTGCCAGAGTGGAGAAAACAAGCGTTTGTCCTGTATTTGACCTAACAACCTAACATGCGTTCAGGAATTGCGTGGTCGATTGTTCGTGTGTGGGAAGAGACAGATTCGAATCGGACAGACGTCGACTGCGAGACGAGCCTCGCTCTCGAATGTCCCCAGCAAGGGCACAAACGCTATTGCGATCGCCTGATTGTCACTAGTTCCATATGAACAATGAATAAACCGGTAATACAACAGTTTACACGACTAACACTGCGTGAATAGATGAATTGCTGTCTGATTGAATGGTAGGAAACCAAACACACGTTTGACACAATATTATGGATAGTAAAACACATTCTAGAATGACTCAGGGAAATACTCATATCATGTATTTTTCATTCGTCACTCTGTTTTTTCTTCATGTTCTGTATTAGTCTCTTTGTACTTGCCCTAACAACAAAACGATTATGTTCGTACAATAGCAGTAATCTATTGAATGGAAGTTCACACGAATCATTTATCACAATGGTTATGAAAAGGTATTTCAGTTCATTCGGTTGGGAATCTTTGTTGCTGTCGTGGGGTCCGTAAGTGAATATGAATGAATGAATGTCTCCCGAAAGCTCTACCACCCTCAATCTACAAGATTATTTTCCCATTCACGTAGTTTGCATGTGTCACTGAGTTTCCTGTCTCCAGTCTATCGAATCGCGGCATGGGTTGTCAGTCGTTTCCTTCTTTCATATACTTCCGCACCATGACACATTCTGTTTTGCGTACGAGTAACTATAGCTAGGTAATAAGTAACATCCGTTCTCTTCTGTGTCAGACTGCGTATACATAATTGAGTTAGAATTTGTGAATGATGTCAGTGGTGAAAAGCATAGATCACAGACATCGCACGCAATTCCGGAGAATTCAAGATTCAACATAAAAATTAAAATAAATTAATCAGTTTGTATAGTGTATATTTTGTGATCATGATGAGAAATGGCGATAAATGATACACATCTTATTTCATGTTGTCGTACCTTGCAGCATGCCTCTCCAAACCTCCAGTTTCCGTGTAGATAGTTGTCAACCAGAAGAGCCAATGCGGAAAGAACCAGAAGATCCGCGATACAAAGCACAAGAATGCACTGGAAAATCAATAATGGTGTAAACTATTTGATATGAATGAATCCATGAAGCAGGTTTTTTTGCATATTGTCTAAAAGTACTTGTTGCTAAAAGTACGAGTACACCCACAAAAAATCACAATAGCTGTACCTTTATAATGGATCTCGGAACGGTGGCTGCGAACGATCTGCCGAACACAATCACTATTCCCACCTGAAAGAGGAGTAGTACACAAGTGTGCCTAACGAGGAGTCCCAGGAGGCGCACCTTCCAGACCACCCATATGTTTCCGACGCCTCCGATCACGATGATGAACATATACGCGAGTATGTTGACTATCTCGATTGTGCTCCGCTCGAAAAGACCGAACAGAGTCGAAGTGCCGTTCATTTCTACAAATGACGTGTGTTCATAATGAGGCTCGCGAAATGCGGAGGCGATTGCAGACTTTGGAAGACTTACAATGAAAACTCACCGGCTTTCCGAGATTGTTCAAGTACACAGGCTTCACGTAGCGAAACGCATACTGAAAATAGCAAAACGTGGTAAAATTAAAAGTTTACTTGTTATTTTTCACGAAAATGTGATTAAAACACGTAATATTGCAATACAATCTCAAAAAACGGAATTATTTGTGGCAACGAAATAAATAGAACTCCAATCCGGGTGAGAGTGCAAATGTGATATACAAACATATGTTCACGTTTATGATATTTATAGATATGGCTATGGTGTCAAATATTAACGGAAAACGGTCAACTAGGAGAGGTTTGAAATTGAAACATTGTGATTTCTAATGTTCACAGTGAATAGTGGTTACATAAAACTAGTTTGGTTTCATTGCACAGACGTCAAACTGATGACTATTTATAGATATCCCATCTTCTCTAACCATCCATATGGATGGATGCTATGCGTCTCTTATACGCTTGCACACAGTATGCGAAATAAATTCATTCAAAGTATTGTCGTCTATAATTTTCTGAAAGTGCGGGCCATACTACTAGGAAATGTATAAGACATCATTCCATTCTTTATTAGTGGTTAGTAGTAGAGAAGAGAACATGGACAATAATACTTGCAGAAAGGGGGCAAAGGGCAAGAGGAAATAAATGGGGAGGGAGTGTCTCAGAATATGCACGAAAATACATGTTAGAATGTATGCCAAAGAAATTATCATATGAACATTGTTTACAAGTGCTGCTTCAGAAAGTAAATACAATTATTTCAGATAATAGGGACACAAATTTTCAACTATAACCAGTTACACATGCCAGTCTAATTACGAAGTGCAGGTCAGAGAAAGAGAGTCACGTCTGAAGACTTCTAGATGTTTGGTTGGTGAGATTGTTTTGCTTTTAGGGTATACACATCCCTGTCATCCCTCTCCTCTCACAACTTTTTACATATGTGATATGTCATTGGAGCAGAGAGAAACAGAGATTGAATTGTGCAGTGTGAGCGGTTGGAACGTGCAAGACAAGAGAGAGAAGAGGGATTTGAAAGAGTAGGACAAGAGAATGGGGGAAGAGGCTTGTAACACAGTATAGTTTCCAGCACCCACACTACCTAGAAATTGTGTTTTCTCGCGTGGGCAGCGGTAACTAGCAAGTAGCAAGGGAGACAGAGAGTTAGTTACAAGTACACACACAGGACACAGTGTAACGCTGGCGCATCACGTAGTGATAAGGAATACGTGATAAGGGTGTGATATAGATCGGTTCAGTGTGCCGCCAAGAATGCACCAGATACTAGCCTACTGCGTATGCAACCTACTGGGATTCTTCCTGTTTCTATTCATTTGGAATCGACTACCAAAGGTTAGATTCAGAAGAGTATCTCATAGAGTGAATCAATGTGAAGTCATGCCCATTTGTGTCCTAAAGAAACCACTGATGGTAGGAGGAGATAGAGAGAGGGAGGGGAAGTGAGAGAGAGAGAGAAAGAGAGAGAGAGAAAGAGAAAGAGAAAGAGAAAGAGAAAGAGAAAGAGAAAGAGAGAGAGAGAGAGAGAGCGAGAGAGAAAGAGAGAGAGAGAGAGAGCACTCAAACCACATCGGAAAGCCGCGCCGCGCACACTTCCGGAGAAATGACGCATTATCTCCAAAAAAAGGAGATCTGTGGGGAAATGTGGATTGTGGATGTTGCAGCCGAGGCCTTTCGATTACACCACCATTCCCGGACTGAAACTGTCAGTAGAGGTGGGTCGATTGTGGAAAGTCGAGAAGAAAGAGACTGAGTTGCAGACAGCAGATGAAATCCCTCCACTGTCCATTCGACCAGGGGAAGAGAAGAGACTGCGGGAGACAAGGGGGCACATGCAAGATGTACAGAAGTGGGTGGAGAGAGAGAGAGAGAGAGAGAGAGAGAGAGAGAGAGAGAGAGGAAGAGAGAGGGGGAGAGGAGAGAGAGAGGTTATTTCCAGGTACTCTTCGTTTCGTCAGTTTCTCGAATACCTCTCGCTCTGTTTCGGACCGTTGGCGTCTTTCTACTGGGGAGCGCGATATGTGGTAGGGTAAGATAAATCAATCAATAATCAATCAATACTCGCAGGTGAGCGTCTCTCACGTAAAACACGTACGACAATTGGCCGCTTACGCGGATAAAATGCGTGAGTGCGGAAGAACAACACTTCCTTTTATAGCCCTCCAGAACAATACTGGAACAAGAGACACATACGAATGCATTGCTCATTCATTACTAAACAACTAAACGATGGTTGCGATTCGGAAGTTCTATGGAAATCTATAGAATTTGATGAAAGGAGATGAGTGATGAGGATGACCTTAGAGAGAACTAACGAAAAGACAATGCAGGCATCAATGAAGATAAAGTGAAGTGAAGGTGAGGAAATAGGGTGGTTCTTGAGCTTTCGCGAAAGGAAGGAGTTGATCCCTTATCCCTTTAGAAGAGACCTCACCCCGCAATTTTGAAAGCCGTCTTGACGCGACGAAAGTGAACTACGCTTATTTGATAGGACGAGTATGCAAGAAAAGGGAAGGGGGAGAGGGGGAGAGAGAGAGGGAGGGAGAGAGGGAAAGGAGACTGAAGAAACGTTAGGGAGGAAGAGAGAGGAGAGAGAGGAAGGGAAAGCGGGAGAGAGGATGCGAGAGAGATGAAAGGAACGAAATGTACTCTATCCATGCTGCTTGAATTTATTTGCGTCCGTTCGTTAATAATACCATAAAAGATTGTATTAATTACATTATAATCATGCTTTTGTGCTTTTGAGAAGCATCTTCTATAGTTGCCAGAATGAATATCTCACTATCCTTCTCTCTCTCTCTCTCTCTCTCTCTCTCTCTCTCTCTCTCTCTCTTTCTCCCCTTCTCTCAATTCTCACTAATAAGCACTAATCTTAAAATTACCCAATTTTCTTTCGGGAACTATACTTGTTAAAGGGAGTGTACACTCTGAATTTCGAAGTTGAGTTAGCACCGGGATGTGAAAATATGTTGAAAATGATGTACTTTTGTCATTGCAACTATGTGTCGGAGATACCTATAAGTCGATGAAAAATTCTGTTGAACATTGAAAATTGGCACCAATTGGCACCAATTTCTGCATTTTGATACATTTTGCGCTCAATTTTCACCAACTTGCAGACATTTTCAGCAAATAGTTGTATTGACAAAACTGAGTCGTTTTCAACATATTTTCACATCCCGGTGCTAACTCAACTTCGGAAATCAGAGTGTACACTCCCTTTAACAACGAACTAACAAGAGAGGAACCACATGTATAAGTGAAGAACTGTAGTGAGCGGATTGAATTAGTCACAAACTTTTTCAAACCTTTATTCTACATTTCTCCTTCTTCTTTCATCACACTCACTGTATCTTTCCCTCTCCGTCACCCCTGCTCACTAATAGTTGGTCTGCTTATTTGATCATTTTGACATCACTAAAAGAAAGCCAAAACGACATTAGTAGAATATGCAAAGAGAACATCGACAGACCCCAAACAATTGTTAGTGTACCAATAATAGTATTAGGTATTAGGAAAAGGTCAAGGGAGAGGGAGATGGAGAGAAAAAGAGAGAGAGAGAGGCAGAGAGGGAGGGAGAGGGAGGGAGGGAGGAAACGTTAGGGATTATGAGAAGGCGAAAAGGTACATGGTCATGGGGTTGCCAACTCCTTGGATTACTCTCGGTTGGCGAGCAAAAATGCAAAACGACGGAAGAGAGAACGCCTAACCGCATTTCGAGCGCGAAGAATTGCGAGACTATTTCTGGAGATAGGAAAGGAGAAGGGGGAGCGTCTAGTTTCAAGAGAGAAGACAACGTGGGAAAGGGCAACAACAATTATGAAGAAACGTACACACTTCACTAATCATCAACCAGTGATAGCAAATAAGAAGAGAGCTGGAGAAGAAGAGGAGGGGACATGTGTTGTTTTGAGTGGCCGTCTGTCCTCTGGCGGTAGGATCGGTGCTGAATGGAGATCCTGTTTACTTCCACCGAACCACGCACTCTTCCATCGTTCTCGGAGGAAAGGAATGCGGGGGAATCGAGAGAATGGAGGAAGAGGTGAAACGTCTAAAAACCAGAAATGGAGAAATGGTGGGAAATGTGCAACCATGATTCTAAACACCTTCGTTATAAATTGAGCTTATCATCGTTATTGGCGGTTTTTTTCTCACGCAGTTTTGAAATCTCATTGTCTCCTCTGGCCGGAAAGAATAGCAGCGTGGAAACGTATGTATCCAGTCTACCCTGTACGTTTCAGCTGTCGGACACGAATCAAAACGCACTAGTGTTATTGGGACCGAGGAGAATTGCAGAGGACAGACAACCAGCCGATGTAGACGATATAGTGAGACAGATGAGGTGAGTGTGAGTCGATTCCACTCTTCCACTCACTATAAAACATATGCGACAAACAACACTCTCGAGAAACAATAGATGACAGACGAGAGCAGGTAACAAACTCTGTCTAACGGAACGTCACTCAAAGCTGAAGAGGTAATGGAGACAATCCTCTACTTCCACCCCCTCTCTCTCTCTCCCCCCCCCCCCTCTCTCTCTCTCTCTCTCTCGTAAAAGAGGCCACTTGTCACTACGAATTGCCACATATTTCGAAAAACGTCGAAAACAAATCAGAGAAACGCATAGATTTCAAACTCTATCCCGAATCGCAAAAGCCACGTGGATGAACAAATAATTCAATTCAATTGTTTATCATTGCGTATTCAGGAAACATATGGGGACAAAATATATGGCTGTAATAAGTGGTGCAACGTATTTGTGATTAAAATCAAATCAAAGAATAGTAAAACAGATACAAATGCGTATGGAACAATACAACAGACATATGTATATGAAATGAATGTGCTCTGTTGCATATACTGGGGAGCCCGTGCCCGTATCGATCAGGAAGCGCGGATGCGAGATGGTTCAATCATGCATTTTCTAACCTCCTCTTTAAAAGAACCGGTGTCTCTGATAGCTATACTGTTAGATGGTAAGGAATTCCATATTCTAAACTTGCGGTGAATGAATGTCTGCGTTCTAACGGACGGATCAAAAGAGGGTACGATTCGGTGGCAGTGAGAGTGTCTCGATGATGTGGAAATGATATTATAGATGGCAGATGAATCAAAGACGGTGCGACCGTGTACAATTTTATGTATGTAGGCAATATCATTGACTGCTCGTCGTGACTCGAGAGTCTCCAATCCAAGCCTAGCCTAGCAGGCAGAGTCTGGCGGAGTATCCTAGATTGAAAATGCCATTTCTATGGCAGATTCGTCTGGTGAAGTACCGTTGAACGCCCTCAATAAGATTCACTGAGCGCACATCGGAGGGATTCCAGAGCTCAGTACAGTACTCCAGCTTACAGCGGTAATATGTGCTGCGTTCATAATGCTGCGTTCATGTCCATATTTCGTGTTTCGGGTGCGTTTCGGTTGTCCGAAACGCACACGAAAGCATACCGAAATCGACACGAAACGGTCGGTTTTGGTCGTGGTTTCCGTTTCGGGCGTTTCGTTTCCGTTTCGCCACCGTTTCGGGCGAAACACACGAAATCTACGACGAAACCCTCCCGAAAGACGCCCGAAACCGTTGTCCGTTTCGGCGAAAGCTACCCGTTTACTCATTGCTGGGCTGATTTCGAGGGTGACCGGCTGGTCTGTGTATCATTTCAATTTTAGCCTCGCTTAGCAAATAGAAAACACTAATTTATTCAGCAATTTTCGATTCATCATTTCCGTAAAGTTGAAGAGAGTGAGCGGTGTCCGTTAAAATTTCTGTGTCATTTCAATGTTCTAATGATATTGACGTTTAAACATTCAAATCAACCTCATTTCGAGCCAGCAGAACACCAGACCGACCGGTCACCCTCGAAATCAACCCAGCAATGAGTAAACGGGTAGCTTTCGCCGAAACGGACAACGGTTTCGGGCGTCTTTCGGGAGGGTTTCGCCGTAGATTTCGTGTGCTTCGCCCGATACGGTGGCGAAACGGAAACGAAACGCCCGAAACGGAAACCACGACCAAAACCGACCGTTTCGTGTCGATTTCGGTATGCTTTCGGGTGCGTTTCGGACACCCGAAACGCAGCCGAAACACGAAATATGGACATGAACGCAGCATAAGCCAGACGCGAGAGGGAAAAGTCTAAATGTTTAGCGACCAATCACGCCTGTAGATCATTTATCGGGGGTTGATCAATCAAGGACGCCATAATCTCTACAGAATGACTCACTGACTGGGCAGAATTAGCCAGGGATGGAAACTCAGAAACACACTACAAACACGTGTTTTGTGAGAGCAAAAAATAGGCGAGGCGCAATTAACACTACTCTAATTGAGGATGAAACTACGATGCACAGTGAATGGAGAAGTTTCTTGCAGACAAGTCCAGCTTCACTTCTGATCCAAGGACAGACCTTCCAGGGAGACATTCTCCCGACCTCTCGTCGTCGTATTCAACGAGGAAATCGACGTCGACGCCCATCCCATACCAGCCTATGTATGATCCCCTCCCTCCCTCTCCCTCCCTCTCACTACCCCTTCTAGGTGCCGATCATCATCCACTCTGGCGGTCTAGTAGCTCGCTGGTCTACCGCCGATCTACCCGCGCAATTCGAGCGGGAACTTGGGTGGATTCCCGGACTGTCCGGGATTGGAGACGTCAGCGTCCAGTAGAAATTATGAAAGTATGCAGATGCGGTCTCCATCCTCATAGCCAACTGATGTTGTTTGTTGTGTGAGAGTGAGATTCAGAGTCAGAGTCTGCGTGAGTTGTGATTGCGAATAAAGTGACGGGTTGGTCCATTCATACGCACATGTGTGGAAAGCAATTCTATCCGAATATTGACAGAATAGTGTTGACATGGATGGCGGGAGAAGATTGTTGGCTATGTACATCTAGAAGAGGGGCAAAACACAAAACACACATGTACAGAGAGGCAAGCAGTCACTAGATGGTGGTCGCTAGTCGAACAATTGAGCACAAGTCGGATCACAGTGGTGAATTAGACTGCGGAGCAGTGGGAGCGGAGGGAGAATGGGGGTGGAGAAGGAGGAGGAGGAAGAAGAGGAGCAGTCTATCGCTTGAACGGCAGAGATACCATGGCGTTCGCAGTCGGCTGAAAACAGAAGCATTACTACTGTAAGTGCAACTACAAACAACTTCAATTTCTGGCACACACATAACTGTTCTTCGGATATACACCAGATTCAATTATACAATTATCTTCCTTTGTTCACATCTTCTTTCTACTTTCTCTCCCTCTCTCCTTTTTTCTCTCTCGTACCTCCATATTCTCCAGTGTCTCTATCCAGGTGAGGAGGGATCGGGTGATGGTAGCGTAGTCCGACGTGTTCACATGCTGCGAAAACGATGCGAAACAGTCATCCAGAAGCACTTGCAGCTGAAAAAGGAGAGCATACTGTAATTTGGTTCGGTGTAGTTTTTTGTTGATACAGTACTGATACGAGTAGTTTATGTGGATGTGGTGATGGAACTAGTAGTTACTCGTATGATATATCTTTCTGGCGTCTCTCACGTGTATATTGTACACCTTCCATTCATCTTCTCTTAATCATCTCTCTCGAGAAAGACACTGAGAAAGCGACAACGCAAAACAACGTGAACAAATGTAATCATATTATAATATTCTAATATTATATACATAAATGATTGAAAATGGATGGGCACAAGGGAGCGTAAAGTCTTTGTCCGCGAATACATTCATTAATCTTATTGGAAAGCCTGACCATTTGTGCCTGTACAGATGTGTTCGCTGCGGCGGGCTGATCAGCTGCCATCGACTCGTACTGATCCGCGATCAGCTGCAGTGCAGACACCTACAACGAAACCATATAAATCAATCGATAATATTCAACCGATAAATAGATTCAAAGTTCGAACCTGTGCTTCGAGCTGCTTGATCTCGTTTTGAGTGGCGGAGAGACCATCGTTGAGTTGTGTCATGTAGTCGCACGCCCTGAAAGCAATTCAACAATTCACTCATGTTATCAATCACTTAAACAAACAATTCAAACAGATGAAATCAACGATCAACCGTTTAGATTACAATATTACAAACAGCACTCACCTGAACAGAATGGCGGCATTGGTCGTCTTGCATCCGAGTGCGAGCATCGACGGAGGCAACAGCTCTTTCAGATCCTGGTAGCCGGACTGCAAATATTCCATTCATATATTTCACATGTTATGAATGATTAATGAAGTGTAATAAGCATGGACCACCCACGTTGATGGCTTCTCTCCTCTGTCGCTCGCATCGCAGGTGCGTGGCCTTCTTCCTATCCATGTGCTGGCTTGTCTCGTCGGACCCACCGGGGGAGGGGGAGTCGTCGACGGTCGAACGGGTCGACGTCGGGGCGGCTGTGGACGACGATGCCGACACGCGGCGCGGCATCCTTCTGCAAAGAGTTGCGGTTACAACGCACCGCGCAAAATAATCCACGAGATAAGTGCAACACAACAATACTATCCGCGGCACATGGTCACGATCAGATGACCATAAAAATACAATTAGAGACGCGAGCGTATGATATCGATCGATATTCATTGAATTCAGAGCGGACACAGATAAACGCGGGCTGGTGGCGCCCAAGTGGGCTGGTGGCGCCCCACTGTGGCCCCAGTAGCGCGCAAGTCGAGGGTGCCCCATTAGCGCCCAAGTGGGGCGCTAGTGGACCGAGTGGGGCGCTAATGGGAGAGCAGTGCTACGGACTATTTTCGAAATCATATCAGCGGGAAAGTCGAATTTTTTTTTTTGAAAACATTTCAATTTTCATATTTATTGTCATGTGTTATTAATTGTTTTTACAGACGACGTACGCAGTGGCTGTTATTAAGTGCTTTCTTTTAGAGTTTAACACTGCAAAGTATATGTCTTCGTAATTCGTAAAGTAATTGTTCGTGAGATGACAAGATTATGACTGCCGCCATCTGTGCGGACGTGGTGGCGATGGCTCACTTCGGAGGCGGCGAGATGGCGCAGGGACCGAAGGGTCGACGAGCTCATCTCGCGCACTTAAGCAGCACCGCGTGGAGAAGGCGGCCGCCAAGGACGGGATGGTGGAGAAGACGGACAAGCTCGAGATGCTCAAGAGCATCATGAAGAATTCGCCATGCGACCCGTTGGTGCGGCCAAGGACAGCTGAACATGCAGGTGCGGTTTTTTTCTCGTTGGTTTTATTTAATTACTTTGTTTATGATTGTAATATATAGTCCTTCGACCCCCTCCGGAGAGTGAATTTCTTGAATCGAGGGGATATATTTACCTTCACCTATGATTGTAATGTACGTTGTTGCTTTCAGACGAACGCTCGTCAGCACCGCTCGGCGGACGATGACGAGGCTATCGTCGACCACAAGAAGATCGAGCGGAAGAAGAAGGGATTCACTGTTCAGTTCGACGACGACGGTCAGCTCATCCAGAAGGGAAAGGTGCGATTTGTTTACCTTCTCGTTTCTATTAAAATAGAATAGTTTATTTTTCAGTGTTTATTATGACATACAAATCGAATAATGGAATAGTATAGTACAGCTATGGTATGTTTATGTTACAGGTGGAGAAAGCTTTCGTGAAGCGAGTGCGCACGGATTCGGAGGAGGATGGATCTGATGAGGAGGATTCGGACGAGGAGGAGAGCGGCAGCGAGAACGGAGACCTTGACGACATGCTCGTCGGAGACGAGAGCGACAACGAGCCTGGAGAGGTAAGGTATTTCATTTATCATGTCATGAACATTTCTCATGTCTAGAATGACGAGGAGGAGGACTTTGAGGACGATGGAGTTCCGGCTGCCAAGAAGAGCAGGGTCGCCGATCAAGGTAGGCATGGTGAGTGAGCGCATTCGAATGGATTGCTTGCAGACTCTGACGTACCGTTTGTGTTGCCCATGCCGAAGAACTATTCGCAAATGAAGAAGCTGTTCGATCAGCACAAACCCATCGACACACTCGTTATCATCGAGAGGTGTGGAATTGAGATTCTTATTTATTTGGATGTTTGGATTTGTTTATTTGTATTTGTTGTCCTCCGCCGCTGAGTCTCATCTCTGATTGATTGCATAGAAATTGCCATATCTATAAAATATGAAAACTTCAGGTTGATGAAGTGCCACCACCAGTCGTTCCAACCCGGCAACAAAGCTCTGCTGGTGAAGCTGTTCCTGCTGTGTCTGCGCTACTTTGACGAGACGAGCCAGCTGGCGCCGTCGGTGGATGTGCAGACGAGACTCGCCTTCCTCCACAGAGAACTCACAAGCTACTCAGGGTGAATCAATGACACGTCTATGCATACTTATTGAATGCTTGCAGCTTGACATTGAGTTTGGTACGCGTTGCATTCGCGCGCTGCTGCGTCAGCTGTGTGGAAGAAACGCTCGGCGGACAAAAAGGTGGAGGAAGGGAAGGTGAGTATTGAAAGTGAGGTACATCGACGTGCAAATAGTTGTATACTGACCGCTACTTTAGTCGCAGCGCGCGCCCGTCGGCTACTGTGTGGTGGCGGCGGTGCGCCTCGTCGCCGCCATCTATCCTGTCACTGATGTGTGGCATCCCGTCTGCACGCCCGCCTTCGCCCTCGCCACTGCCGTTCTCACTTCGGTCCAGGTGGGTTGGAATGTCATCACAAGGTGGATTCCATATTTGTCATCATGTTAAGATCACGTCTCTGACGGTGCTTGCACGACAACTGTTTATTGCTACCGCTTTATGCGAGTATGTGGAGGAGCGCAAGAGGTGAGTGGAATGAGAGAGGAGGAGAGGGAAAAGTTCCACAATGCTGTCTGATGTGTAGGGTGATCCCCGAATTGATGGCGTTCCTGACGGGTGCTCTGCTGTGTGCAGTGGAAAGTGGCGACAAGGAGCGTGCATCGAGCAACGTCTTCCCCATCTCGGCTCCGCACAGACATCTTCTGCTAGTCAACAAGGTTTGTGAAACTTGAGGGATGTTTTCCCCCACTTGTTTGCGAATTGTTTCGAGTTCGAGATTTGAGTAAGCGAAGCGAACTCACGAGCTTCCTCCGCGCGCTCGTCGCTGTCCTCCGCGCGCTCGTCGCACTCACCCAGAAGATGGTGAATATTTTGGCGGTCGTCTACTCTGCTCATTCACTGACGTACAACGCGATGGTAAGTATTAATTGATCGGCGTTGTGATGAGTTTGTTGCAGTCCCATGTTGACTCTGGTGCATCATTTTGAATTTGTATGCTGTTGTAGGATGATGAGGAAGAGGACTTTGAGGACGACAAAGTGCCGGTTCCCAAGAAGAGCAGGGATGTAAGTTGGCAGTGGTTGGGCTGCGCGCACTATTAATGGAGAGAGAGAGAGAAACAGAGAAACAGAGAGAGAGAGAGAGAGGATGCGTTGGTTCGACAGTGCGCACTGAAACATGCGTTTACTCATATTCTCGTAATGATTTATTTGCAGGATAGACGTTCGCAGGTCCTTCCCGATCGTCAAGGGCGTCGACAGCTGGGTGCTGGCTCCTGGGAGGAACAAGCCGGGTATGATTTTGGGTCTGCGAGCTTAGTATTTATTTATTTATATCCTTTGCAGCGTGATCACCGTACTCACCCACTACTCGACTGCCGACTCCCGCCGCATCCAGATCAACATCTACATGGTTTCGGATCTTCTAGAATTTAATCTTGTGCCATCTGTCCAATGTTGTTATTTTCTCGACGTAATATTGTTGCAATGTAGCCTGTTCATGATATCATTGTTTGTTATCATAATCTTCTATGTATCGTGTTGTTTGGTGTTTCAAATCGATCGTTTGTTTAAGAATTGTTTTGTTATGATTCCCCTACAAAGAGTACAAGAATAAAGTATATCAGAATGACCTTGGATTGAAGCCAATTGACAAAAACAAAACAAAATAAAACACCAAATTCACGGAGAGAGCTACCAACGAGGCGACTCGCCATGATACTAGCGCGTCAGTCGTGCCCCAGTAGCGCCCCAATTGCCGCACTGGCGCCCCAGTCGGACGCCACTAGCGCGCATACAACCGCTAGTGGGGCTGGAGTGGGGCGCCAGTGGGGCTCTACTGCCGCGCTAGCGGAGAGCAGTTATCTTTGTAGCGCGTGCATTCGAAATTGTTCGCATCGGGTCACTGTCTCCATCTCTCACAAATTTGAATTTTATGATTTTACCCGCGACCGCTGCGCGCAGTTTGTTGCTGTTATTGTCGTTGTATATATTTTCACATTTTATTTGTTGTTTATAGTGTATGTATCCGAGTGGTGGCGGGCCGTCTGCTGGCGGTGCGTACAACGCGGCCGGAGTCGCGGCGGGCGCAGGCCAGTCGGCCACCGATGTCGCACAACAACAGGCCGCATACGCAGCCGCTATCCAGGTGGGGTGGATTATGATAATATAGCACAGATTGGCTTGCAGCAAATGATGAGCTCGAACCCGCAGCTGGTGGCGCAGTATCAGCAACTGCTCCAGCAGCAGCAACAACAACAGGCGCAACAACAACAACAACAACAACAACAGGCACAACAACAACAACAACAACAGGCACAGCAGCAGCAAGTACAGGCTGCGCAGGCTGCACAAGTGCAGGTGAGTGGAAGACAACCTGAGGGTTATGATTTTAAAATGCTAGAACCATACGATGCTTGCAGAGTCAGCAGCAGCAGCAACTTCAGCAACAACAGCTCCTCAACGCTGGCTACACACCGCAACAGGTATATATTTATAGTTGAAATATTTGTATAATATAAGTATTTCAGGTGCAGCAGCTGATGCAGCTGCAGCAGCTGACACAGCAGGCTCAGCAAGTCGCGCAGGTACAGGCCGCCGCCCAGCACGTCCAACAGGTGGGTTTATTTATTTGTTTATTGATAATTATATTTTCGATTTTGTGTTTATTTGTGTTTATTCAATTTTCACATTGCAGGCGCAGGCGGCGCAGCTCCAGCAACACCAGCAACGAGCCACGCAGTCTCAACAGGTGCGTTGAACACTCTCGATTTGTTTTTTACATAATTATTTTGTACGGTGGAAAGTGAGAAGGATAAGGCATATGAAACAGTGGTTGCTCGTGTGAGTGGGCGATTGCATATGTCTCAGGTGGCGGCTACGTCGGCGGCTGCGGTGGCGGACAGACAGAGGAACACGAACGACATACTCACTGCCGCCGCACTCATGCAACAACAACAACAACAACAACAGAGGGTGCGTCGCGTTTACCTTTGTTTATTCTGTATCAGAAACATGTGAAATGTTACATATTTGTTATTGTTATCATATATTTTGTCATTGTGTGTGTCTAGGTGTCGGACGACCTGCGCCGTCGCCCATCTCTCATGTCGAACATCTATGGGAGTGGCGGCGGCAGTACTCCTGCTCAGCCCAGCACCCCCGTACCCTCCATTGGCGCCACCCTTGGTGCGGTTTGAACTAGTTTTATATTCAAATTATGTTAAATGTGTTTTAAAAACAAAATAAAAGTGAATATATTTACATGAAACATGTACAGACCCTTCGTCTCTCCTCCGCGTGGACACGCACTCTTCGTCGTCTACCCCCGCCCCCGCACATCCCTCTGCCTCGTCTGCACTGGCAGGCTCGAGTGGACTGGCCGCCGCCACTGCGGGAGGGGGCGGGGCTGGCAAGGCGGAGCCATCGCCCGCCCAGCAGGCCATCACTCAGGAGGAGGAGAGTGTGGAGGTGGGACGGTGTTTCCATCAATGTGACGGTGTTGACTGTATTATGTTGGCAGGCGGAGAAGAAGCAGATCTCTGGCAACCTGGAGAGGATCGAGAAGGAGAAGAAGGCAGTCGACCAGCAGATCACTGTCCTCCAGAAGCGCAGCGAGACCATCAACGTACGCTTTCGATTATTGCTCCATTGATCTGCTTATGTTTTATCGTAACTTTTCAGAATGTGATAAAGGAGGAGGCGATGGAGAATGCGCGCGGGAAGAAGGTGATCGGTGAGTGAATTGAACCAATTGAATTGATAAAGTATTGATCGTTTTGTGTCAGACGAGCACGAGTCGCATCCGTTGACACTGGCTGAGAAGATATATGCGGAGAATCGGAGGAAGATTGCGGAGAGAAACGCGCAGCAGCCAGCCAGGGCAGCCATGATAGAGAGACTGGAGAAGAGCTACCAGGTAGGGAGGGAGAGAGGGGGGGAGAGAGAGAGAGAGGGGGGGGGGGAGAGATGGTCCGTTTGCAGCCGCTCTATCACGAGCCCTTCGAGGCGCCCGGCACCCGCGAACTCGCAGAGAAGAACCGAATCTTCCAGCCCACACTCATAGAGATGCTGCGGAGGAGAAGGGAGACAGAAGTCGCTCTCAACAAGGTAACGGAAGTGACGTCACCATACTATGACGTCACCACCCTCTCCAGGCTCACGAAAAGAAGTACGAGAATCTGGTGAACGAGTGGGCGCGTCGAGTGGAGAAGTGGGAGAAGAGCAAGGCGAAACAGTGAGTATTGATTGAATATGTTGCGATTTATTGTTGTTCTCATTGTTTGTTCTTTCAGACAGCGCGACAAGACTCATCGTGCCATCTTCGAGAACATATTCCCCGAGATCAAGAAGCAGCGGGAAGACGAGGAGAGGGCGGGGCGAGTGCAGCAGGTGAGAGGGGTATTGATCTATTGATTGTGAATGCGTTGTATTGTAGGATGCGGAGCGTCCATTGGCCCGGGCCGGCAGCCCTGTGCCGTTCCTACAGGCGCCTATTGTCAGGGTGAGTATGAGAGGGAAATGGGTGGGAGAGAAAGAGGGAGGGGGGAGAGGGGGACCACTGCATCACAGGATGACGACGACCGTAAGATGCGCAACTCTGTGATCCTGCCCCCTCTGATGGTGACTCCCCATATGAGGAACAAGGGCTTCTTTGACAACACGTGTGCTGTGCTGGAGGACGCGGCAGAGATCTACAAGCAGCGGTCAGTGGGGGGGAGGGGGAGGGGTTATGGAGGGGAACATTGATGAGAGTGTTTTTGTGCGTTGTACGATAGACAGACATCATCAATGGAGTGAAAAACCGTCGCGCATTTCATTCTTGCAAATAAAATGTGATCAGTAGGATGCGAGAGTTGAAGATGCTGTATGTATTATTTTTATCAGTTGTTGTTTGTTTTCAGTCACGAGTCGTTTCTTGCGAGCTGGTCCGAGGAGGAGAAGGCTCTGTTCAAGGATCGACTGGCTGCCTACGGAAAGAACTTTGCCGCCATACAAGTGTTCCTAGAGAAGAAGGTGGGTGTTGGTTATCGATCATGTTATTGATTGTCTCTGATTTTAGACTGTGAAGGACTGTGTTCTATTCTTCTATCTGACGAAGAAAAGGAACAACTACAAGGCTCTGATCGGAAAGAAAAGGAGGAAGGCAGCCAAGATGTACAAGGCGCCGCCCATGCCGAGGGAGGAGGAACTGGCCACCTACCAGCCAGTGCACCTGGAAGTGGCGCCAGGTGAGTGAGAGAGCGCAGAGGGAGAGAGATGGAGAGGGAGGGAGAGATGCTTCTCTCTTTGAGTGATGGCCGAGGAGAGTGTGTGCGTTGTGTGCCAGCTGACGATAGACCCGGCTACGAACCCCGGAGGAGTACTCACGAGGGCTGCCTACGAGGTGAAGATACTGTGGAGGGTACCACGGTTACGGTACTTTTAGGTATACGGCGTGGATGCGAAGAAGGCTGGGTCGGGCGATGTGAAGATCTGCAGCAAGTGCAGGGTGGAGGTGGTCAAGCAGAGGAACAGCGGGTTGGTCGACTCTCCTCTCTTTCTTTACTGTACTTCTCTCTCTCCCCCTCTCTCTTTCCCCCCACTACCTCCCCCTTGCAGCAAGTGCATGGTGGCCTCGTGTTCTGGGGGTCGTCGCAAGGCGAAGGCGACTCGTCCCCTGCCCGCTAAGTGGCGTCAGACGGACACCCACCAGCGCTCCTTCCTCCTACACCTCATCGGAGTCCCGAGGGAGATTGTCAAGTGCTGTCCCGCCTGCTGCAAGAAGATTGGCAAGAAGCTCGACCAGGTCGGCACATTGTTGTTGTTTACTTGTTTGTATTCATTGTTGTTGTTGTTGTTGTTCATGTTCGCGTGTTTCAGTTGTTCTCCGGCGAGTTGGATGAGGAGATGGAGTTGTGGGCTGCTGGCGAGAGAACGGCGTGGGAGGGAGACGAAGTGCACAGACTCGTCCAGCTAGTCGCCCAGCTAGGTGGGTGGTCTCTCCCTCCACCCCCCCCCCTCTCTCTTTATATGTATGTCCTTCCCTCTCCCTTCCCTCTCCCTTGGCTTTTGCAACGCTATTATGCATTTTGCAAGTGCGAGCGAGATAATGAACCTACTTATGATCTTTTTTTGGTTTGAAGGGGAAGATGAGTGGATATGTGTGTGTTTTGCAGGCACAAACTGGGTGTGTATCGCTGACCGAATGGAGGGTCGGAGTGCGGACGAGTGTCGCAGTGCATACGAGTCGCGGATGAAGGAGCAGGAGCACGGTGGAGCAGTGGGAGGAGGAGTAGAGGGGGGAGTGCATGAGGTGGAGAAGGAGGAGGAGGAAGAGGAGGACGAGTCGGAGGAGAAGCCAGACATTGGAGTGGACGAGTCGCCTCTGGACGATGAGGCTACGCAAGACGCCCCTGAGGAAGTGAGCCCCGTGGCCGTTGAGGTTTGTGGTTTGTGTTTTGCCCCCAATCTTTCAGCTTCTATGTGTTTCTATTGACGGTCGCTAAATTGGGCGGTTGCCATGCTTGGTAGATGTGGAATGGAATGAGGAAGAACACTGATGGCTTGGAGAGAGAGAGAGGGAGAGAGAGAGAGAGAGGGGGGGATCCGTGGCGACGCAGCCTCACTCTTGCAACTACTACGTGGAAGTGTGGGGTAGCGTATTCGGTTGTCTCTCGTCGACTGGCGATGACGTGTCTCTTTCCATCGGTCGCCCTCCCCTTCTTTCTGTGACTGTGATCGCAATCACGAGTCACCCACCGTGCGGACACTGTCTATTCAACGCCCATCGATTGTGCACTCGCTCTATTCAACTGTTTCCGTTACTGTTCCCGATTCAGAAGCAGGAGCCAGCAGTGGTGAAGGAGGAGCCGCCGTCGACGCCCGTTCCCCCTCCAGTCGTCGACACCCTCGAAGACGACGACGACGACGAAGTCACATTCATCAAGGTGACGTCACACCTTCGTGGGTGGTCCTCATCGATCGGGTGTTGCAGGACGTGGTGAAGACGGAGGAGCGTGCGGCGTCGCCATCGGTGCTCGGACTGGGAGGAGGAGTGATGAAGGGCAGTCTGACACAGGGTGAGTGAGGAGAAGGAGAAGGTGATATCGATTGATTAGCCGTGGATGGATACAGTTGGTCGGTCGCTTCGGGCATGTGTCTTTGCATCGTGCTTTCATTCCCACGATTTACGCGTTGCGCTGGGCAGGAAGAAGAGTGTGCATCCAGAGTTGTTGTATGATTTGTGGGTGCGAGTGAGAATGGCTGAGTCACAAATGACAATGCTTGTTGTTGTCTAGGCACTCCGATGGGACGCGCGCCGTCCGTGTCTTCGGAGGCAGCCTCGACAAGTGGCCTGCAGCTCGGAGGACTCGCGGGATTCGCAGCACTTCAAGGAGGACTCACCCAGCAACAACAACACTTACTCCTACTCCAACAGCAGCAGCAACAACAACAACAGCAGCAGCAACAGTTGCAACAGCAGCAGCAGAGCCAGGTGGGCGGAGCTAGTGGGGGCGGGGCTTGACGGTGTAGTTGTTTTGAGGGCGGCGCGGAGGCGTACAACATGCTGCTGCAGGCGTTTGCCCAGCATGGAGGGAACAATGAGGATGTGAGTGTGATGCCTGCAAGAAGAATCGAGATGACGTGTTAATGTTAACCATGTCTTCTTCCAGATGATCAAGAATCTGATGGTGCAACTGCAACAGAAGAACCAGCAGCAGCAACAGCAGCCCGACACGATCCAACAGTACCTCATGGTGAGTGGAGGGGGCGGAGCGAGAGGGGCGGGACTTGCACGGATGTGTTGTGTGTTTAGATGGCAGCTCAGCACCACCAGCAACAACAACAAGCGCTTCAGCAACAGCAGCAGCAGGAAGAGCGTGAGTAGGCGTGGTCTAGATGGGCGGGGTCAAGTGTGTGTTGTTGTAGGCGCGGAGCGGGATAAGCAGCAGCGGGCGGCGACGGCTCTGCTCTACCAGCAGCAGATTCAACAGCAGCTGCAGCAACAGCAACAACGCCTCGGGGTGAACAGCCTCGGACACGGGCTGTTACAGCAACACCATGTAAGGGATGAAGGGATACACTGCTTGGATGGGATTGTCATGTTGATTTTTTTCCAGCAAATCCTGCAGCAGCAGCAGGCGCAACAGCAGCAGCAGTTGCGAGAGCGACAGGAGCAGCTACGCACCATGTCCCAGCAGCAGCAGAAGAGGGTGAGTGGGCGGGGCCTGTGGGGGCGGAGCTTGAACGCGCTGTGTTGCAGGTGTCGGAACAGCAGCAGTATCAACAGCGTGTTCAACAGTTGGAAGCTCAGCGGAAGCAGGCGAACGAGCAGACCGAAAAGGCCAAGCAGCAACAGCTACTCGTACAGCAGAAGTGAGTCGCGAAGGGGGCGTGGCTTGGAGAGGCGGGGCAAATGGCTCTCGTTTCAGGCACAACCACAACCTGACGCAGATGGAGGGTCTCCAGAACGCGCTTCGGATGATTATTGCCCAGCCGGCGATGCAGGCACAGATGCCACAATTCCTCACTCAACTACAACACTTCCAACAGGAGAACGACGAGTACCAGCGGGTGGGCGTGGCCACAGCGGGCGGGGCGTCATGTTTGCCATTCCAGGCGAACAACCAGCTGATCCAGCAGCAGCAGCTCTACCAGCAACACTGTCAGCAGCTCGACCAGCAGATACTCGAGGCCCAGCATCAGATCAAGCAGGTGGGCGGGGGAAGAGGGGCGGGGCTTGAAGGGGCGGCGCATGACGCTGTGTGTGTTTCAGCTGAATGCGCAGATTGCGCAGGGCCAGCAGGCGATCTCTGCCCTGCAGGTGCAGGTGAGCACGGCCGCTCAGGCAGTGGCTGCGACGGCGACTGCCTCCTCCCACGCGGGGTCCGCCAGTGGACGGGCCACTCCCGCCACTGGAATGCAGGCACACAACACACCACAACACAAGGTACGCGAGCGAGAGAGAGAGGGGGAAGATGAGATCAAACGGTTTCGACTCCTGTCATCTGTGTAGTATACATTGTGGTTCCAGATATTCGAGGAGTACCAGCAACACTTGCAGCAGCAGTTGCTCAACTCGCACCAGGTAGCAGTTGGGGGAGGGAAGAGGGATCGACTTTTTCTATGAATGTGGTGTAGTTGCAGCAGCAGCAGGCTCAGCAGCAGCAGCAGCAGCAGACAGCCGTCTCTTCTGCCGCCGCCGCCGCCGCCGCCCCCGCCGCTCCTGCCGTCGAAGAAAAGTACCAGAAGCTGCGCTCGGAGTACGATCAGGTAGGAAGATCGAGGATGGATCCGCACTGTGCTATTCGCAACATGTTGTGTACATGTCTCTTTTCAGTACGACCAGGAGGTTCGTCAGAGTGAGAAGGAGCTGGAGGAGAAGTTGGAGAAGGAGAAGGGCATTCGGGAGAGGCTGGATGTGAGTTGTCTGGTCGTTGCCCTTTGATCCCCCTTTCCCGTTGCAGAAGCTCACCTCGGAGGCGTCTCTGTCGCAGGCTGTTGGTGTGCCCGTCTCGGAGGCCGTGCGATCTGAGATGCGCGAGTGCGAACAGGGACTAGCCGTACTCGAACACATCATCAAGGGAGTACGCAAGACTGTCGACGAGAAACGCATCTGGTGAGGAAAAGACTGGCGTATCGAACGGGTGTAAGCTTTGTGGGCGGTGTGAATGAGTGTTTGTTTGAGCCGCAACAACACGGGGGCGACTCTGAACCGCCTGCGCGCGACGGACTCTTCGGTGATAGTGAGGGCGGTGGAGCGGGGACTTCTCGCAAAGGGCGCCTCGCACGCAGGCGCCCTCGGAAAGGTGGCACGCATTGGCTCATTGATCGATGTGTGTTATTGATTGATTGTGTTTAGCACTGGTCGCAGCAGCAGCAGCAGCACCACTCTCCCGCCGCGTCGTCGACCCACTCGCACTCTCTCCTCTCGGCGACTGGCAGCCACTCTGTGCCCTCATCTGCCCATTCCATCCTGGCTGGAGGAGCAGGGGGAGGAGCAGGAGGAGGAGGAGGGATGGAGAAGAAGATGTTCGGGTCGATTGTGGAGAAGGTGGGTTGGGGTTGGTAGAGGTGCGGGACGAGCTGGACTCGTTGTAGGTGGTGCAGGAGGATGCCGTGTCGGAGCAGTCGAGTGGCTGTGGAGGGGCCGGCGGACACGAGGTGAACAAGCGCAAGAGCGGGCTGGAGACGGTAGTGCTTCCTCCGGCCGCGCCCTCGCTCCGCCCGCAGTCGATGGGACGGCGCAGCGGCACGCCCTCGCAGACTCCGCCCACGCACACCCCGCCCATCGGGGGCAGTCGCCCGGCCAGTGCGCAGAGCCACCTCCTCCACTCACACACACAGCAGCTGCCCAGTCCATCGGTACCGACAGTTTTCATGATTGTAATGTACATTTTGATTTTCAGATTTCGCAGGTCCGATTCCTGCAGCCGGCGACGTCTCAGTCGGAGGGTTCGGCACCGACGTCGCAGCCCCGCCCCTCGGAGACACGCCCCCTGCAGGATGCTCAGCAGCCCCCTCAAGCGAGTGTCGCTCCGCAGTCGCAGAGAGTACCGGAGGTATGTGAATGTGGGGAAATCTGGAAATATTGGATCGAGAGTAGGAAATTGAATATGCGAACTTTTTATATAATTTAATTTTGTACTGGGCGTTAGTTGGGTGAAATTGAATGGAATGCGAAATGTACGAAACCGATAGATTTGTGTAGTATGATGGTGAACAATTTGAATTTGAATAGAATAATTGATGGTGACAGATTGATGAATGGAATGGCAGATGTAAAATAGGGATTAGATCTCTCTCTCTCCCTCTCTCTCTCCCTCTCTCTCTCTCTCTCGGACGATTCTGATATCATCATAACACAAGTGATGAGGCGATGATGTTCTGTGTTGTGCCATTTTCATCGCATGCCATTTGTTTCCACCGTTTCCTTGATTGCGTTATTTGAATCGAAGTGAGTATTTGTATTCGCTAAGTATCTTGATTCAAGAATGGAACAAATGGGGCTCGTGTGGTTTATGTTTTGTACACCATACAAACTGAGGTCGTAATAATACTAGAAGAAATCTACATGTGGTTGATGATATTTTAGCTATGATGATATAATATCATGCTTATTTTTAATGAGTGATGTGAGGTTGATGCACGCAGGCGTATTGCAGATGATAAGCTCTTTTCCTGTATGCTCAATGCTCATTTATCACACCGTCTCTGTAAGAATCGGACACTTTTTGGGCATGTGGTTACTAGGAGCTATGCCGGCGCATACAAGGATTATCGCAGGTCCTCTACAAGATGTATAGGGTCGTTTTTGTCAAATATGCAAATTTGGCCCATTAAGGGACCACTACCTCAAATCGGTCAATTTTTGCCAAAACACTAAAAATAAAAGCTCGTTCGATTCCTTATCAGATTCTAAGAACTTTTTCATATAAAATGTTTTTCAAAAAAAAAGTTTAAAAAAGTTATGATCAAAAAAATGAAAAATTTGCATTTTTTCGATTTTTTGAAAATGTTGCTGACCTGAGAAGCAAGAATAATTAACACTATTTGAAAGAGCGTGTTTTGTTTGATCTACATGATTTTTATGAAGAAAATCAATCCTGACATCATCTGCCATCCAGACGGTTGAAAGTGGTCCGGAAAGCGAATATTCGGCATTTTTCGATTTTTCGCCCTGTGTCACTGCGAAGAAGCAAAAAGCAAATACACCATGATAATCTACGCACTTTGTTTAGTATATGGACGTGTTTTCATGAAAATCTATCATGACGTCATCTGCCATCCAGACGGTTGAAAGTGGTCCGGACAAGTTTGCAGTTATTGTGCACCTTTAATTATCATTTCAAACTATCAAAAAGATATCTCAAGATCCAAGATTCTCGCTCGTGTGATTCAGTGCATTCCCGTTTGCTGTTTTTGTTCGCTATCCCGCTCAAGTTTTTCGTTGACCCATATCCGTTGGTTGTACTGGATAGTGCAAATGCAACCGTCTGGATGGCAGATGGCGTCATGATAGATTTTCATGAAAACACGTCCATATACTAAACAAAGTGCGTAGATTATCATGGTGTATTTGCTTTTTGCTTCTTCGCAGTGACACAGGGCGAAAAATCGAAAAATGCCGAATATTCGCTTTCCGGACCACTTTCAACCGTCTGGATGGCAGATGATGTCAGGATTGATTTTCTTCATAAAAATCATGTAGATCAAACAAAACACGCTCTTTCAATTGGTGCTAATTATTCTTGCTTCTCAGGTCAGCAACATTTAAAAAAAAGAGGAAAATATGCAAATTTTTCATTTTTTTGATCATAACTTTTTTGAACTTATTTTTTTCGAAAAACATTTAATATGAAAAAGTTCTTAGAATCTGATAAGAAATCGAACGAGATCTTATTTTTAGTGTTTTGGCGAAAATTGACCGATTTGAGGTAGTGGTCCCTTAATGGGCCAAGTTTGCATAATTGACAAAAACGACTATTTGCATCTTGTAGAGGACCTTCGATAACCCCAATGTGCGCTGACATAGCTCCTAGTAACCACCTCGTCCGATTCTTACAGAGACAGTGTGTTATATTTCTGTGCACGACTCATTCACGCATTGCCGTATATGCAATGCCATTCATTAGTATGACACGGCAATGAAATCAGAAGTGAGTGGGGAGGGGGAGGCTAGTGTGCTACGTCGGGTAACCGGTCCCGTGACTGTGATATGGTTATGTGCATGCCCTCTAGGTTGTCTAGGGTTCAATGATGTTGAGATGAAACCACACCACCCATTTCAGTGATTAGTGGACGAGGCGAGTTTATGAGCAAGACACGCGTAGGCAGTGTGTGTTTGGCTTGGGTTGGGAACTTGCATGTATGTATGTCGGATGTATCCCGCCTGTCTGTCTCCCCTCGTATCCAAGCGCCATGTGTGGCAGAGATTGGTGTGGAAAAAACTTCATTAGCCATTGATACGAGTATGTGGGAAATGGTTGCAGGCAATGTAGACTGCAGATGCAAGTTGCAAGTATGTTGAATTCAGTTCCTAAGTGGAAAGAGATCGAAAATGACTTCCGGGTCTTCGTTTTTTGAAACTAACAATTGAACATCGCTGGCCGTCACTAGCGATTTGCGGACGATACTGTTTGAAAATGTCGTAGATAGTAATTTTCCATGTTTTTGAGATTATTTCTTACAAATTGCGCCTTGTGTTTTGGTGTTATCTATGAATGTGCTGTGGGAAAGTCTATGGATTCTCTGTCATTCGTCTGCTCTTTAGTATGACGTCTCTATGGGGGACTTCTTTCTTTTTCACAGAGTGGGAGAGGGGAAATTGGTGACCAGCTCAGGGTTATCGACATTTCACACCTCTTTGCACCTACTGCGAGGGTGGATTCCATATAACCCTCATGGTCTCTCTCTCTCTCTCTCTCTCTCTCTCTATCTCTCTCTAGCTCTATCCCTCTTTCTGTCTCTATCCCTCTTTCTGTCTCTCCCTCTCCCTCTATTTCCTTCCTCTCTTCCTCTCTAACGCGCGTTGGTGACCCCTTTTTCATATATCTCGAAAACTTGAGTTAGTTCGAAGTTGAGTGGAGTGACGAAGTTTCATGTATTCTGCGTTGTCAGGGATTGGAATAGTTTGAGGTGCATGCATAGCGTAGGCTAGAGTGATGGGATTGTGGTTGTGGTAGTGAAATGGCTCCGTGTTTCTCTCTCCATCTCTCTGTTTTGGTTTTGGGTGGAGTGAGGGTAGGGTCTTTGCCTTGGTGTTTGGTGTTTTTGGCAATTTTTTGATAAGCGTGCGATGGGAAAGCGAGTATGAGGATTGAGGAAGAAAGAAGGGAGAATGGTAGGAGGGGGGGAAGGGATTCTATTACAAGAATCGTTGGTATTGGGAAGTGGGAAACAATAACAATTGTGGACAGTCTGTGCTGACGTGGATAGACTCGAGTGACATGATGCATGCACACATTATTCGAGAGAGAGAGAGAGAGGGGATGACTGTCCTATGACGTGTCGTGATTTCAGGCTGTCGTGCAGCCTCTCTCCACTGCTTCCTCCTCTCCCGTCTCCGCTGCCCCACCCGCCGTCACAGCCAGCACTACTGCGCCCACCAGCAGCGGCTCCTCGTCGCTGGCCCCTCCCCCTCCGACCACGCCCCTCGCCCCGCCCACGTACGAGCCGCTGTCGCCGGAGGGAGACGAGGCCATGTTGTCGCCGGCTCCGCGTTCCGAGACCAGCATCTCCAGTATGAGTGGAGCCGCAGCTGCCGCAGGTTTGTGCTTTGTAGTTTGATGATTTGTTTTGTATCACGTGTTTTCAGCGGCGAACCGCCAAATGTTCTCTATATTGGACCTGGACTGCATGCCGGGCGCGGCTCCGCCCACTGGCGCCCCGCCCCCTTCGCTCGCCCGGCCGCCGATTGCTCTGTTGGGAGCCGCGAGTGCCGGCCACGCCCCTCTCTCCCAGCAGCCAGCATTCGAAGACCTCTCTGACGACGACTGAGCGGCTGATTATCAGCTGATCCCCTCCTCACTATCAGCTGATCACAGTCCTCCTTGTATCCCCTTCTCTTTTGTCCGTTGAGATCTCTTTGTTGATACGAGACACGGTTTGAGATACGATGTGTTGTGTATATAACCCAAACGATTATAGTTTCCACTTGCGCATGTATTTCATAGATATTAGCTTGAATGGAGTGAGTACTATGTGCATTTTATAAAGGTGTGTTGTCATAGTATCAGGTTTTGAGTTTTGAGTAGTCTGCTGGATTGAACGTTCATGTACGCACGTTCGTAGTATCCTGGGAGGTACGTGAAGGAAGAAAAAACTTGATTTTCAGTGTCTGTATTTTTGTCGTATGACGCGTGCGAAGCATGCCCTAACGATGGTCGTTGATAGGTTCTCGGCATGTAAACGTATTGTTTTGTACTGGAAGAGTCCAACCCATTTCTCCGCGGCTGTTTCTGATATTGTTTATGAATGGGTGGTTGCGAGGTGACGTGTATGGGGAGAGAGAAAGAGAGAGAGAGAGAGAGATCCAAATGGGTGGCAGGTCTGATTGCTCGGCAGAAAAGTGGATGTAGTAAGTAGTGAGTGGGCTCGCAATCGAGATCTCAATCACTTCTGACCACATTGCATGCATTTGTTGTCTTCCGATTCCCTCTGAAAGAACAATGCATGTGCAGATGACGAGAGATTTCAGATGTGTATGAACTATCTTTCCACTTTTTGTATTCGTCTCCGCGAGTCTTACTCATCCCCAATTCACTCACTCCCCCCCCCCCCCGAAAACTAATAGTGTTTGTCTCCTCTCCCCTCCTCTTCCCTCTTCCCTCTTTCTGTCTAGTTGCGTAGATGGGTAATCTGATTCAGTATACTAATAATATAGTCTATATAGTGAGTGACACATGTGTGACTTCTTTCACATATACAAGTATGACGTCTTCACCCCCTCCCTATCGCATTTCATTCACACTTTTTCCATTGATTTTACGGTGGCTCTCTTTGGTGACCCGTTGCTTTTCTCAATTGAATGTCGAGTCATTTCGCGTTTTAATCCGTCGGATTCATCTCCCACTCACTCACTTTTTGATCTCACTATGAGTGAGTGAGTGTTAGTTTCTTCTTGTATCTAAAGAAGACCCTTACTGTATACATCATCCGCCTGTAGAGAAACCTGGAGACTGGAGACAAAAAAGCGAGAGTTGTGTAAAAGAGATTGGGGCTCGGATATATAGATACATTTGGAACGAATATTTGCACCTGTCACATAACGGTCATATCATTACGGGAAGCAGCTGAAACTTGTTGTCTTCTCTTGGCTCTCTCTCTCTCACTCTCTCTCTCTCTCTCTCTCTCTCTCTCTCTTTATTTTTATCTTTTCTCTTTCAATCATCCCTGTCTTACTGTAGCGTATTTCACAGAGCACATATTATGCTCACAAATCTCTACTTTTCATTCCCTATCGCTACCCTATAATTCTTTGTTCAGCATTCATAGTTTCAACCCCTTCATTCACGAAAACGCGTTCACTTTTACCCGTGTTTTGATTTCTGACCCGATTTAGGTAATCTCTATGTAGTATTATGTATGTCTTCGTTTTCTTGTTTTGTACAGTATCCTGCAACGTAGGGAAAACGCAATAACCGCCATTTCCCCTCCGTGGTTTTGTTTGTCTTTGTTTATGGCCTGCGTATCTTATTAGATTCCTGGACAGCGTCGTATCCAGAATATGTTAACCAAAACCAAAGCTATTCTACCTTAACTCTCTATATCCCCCTCTCTCTCCTTCCAATAGTTTGGTGTTTGGATATGTTGTCTCTGCTCTCTGGAGCTGTATGAATACAATACTAACCACCTGTTTGAGTGACCTCAAAATGTAGTCGCGCTTCTCAGAACCTGTCTCCGTTTTTCGAAGCTGTCTCTAATTGGCTCGGCTCTGCTCTGGAGAACCAACTGACGCGCAGAGCGCAACAACTACAACTAGCGCACAGACGCCGATTCTTTCATTAACAAAAATGCTCCTTTTTGATGTTTGGTGAAAAAGCAATGTAATGGGCGGTTGTATGCAAGTGCTTATGGCTAGAGTGTATTCTTTCTTGCAAGGAACAGTGTGCGTCTAGTAGTGGGGGTGTGATCAGTCCCTATCATCTTCCATCTCTTTCTCTTTCATACGTGCGTCAGCCATGACATGACAGCTTTGCATTTGCCCCTGACATTTGGAGTGTTGCTGTTGCCCTGTGGCTTCCGGCCACTGCTGGACTAAGCCCCGTCCCGGCTAAGCTCCGCCCCCTGATCGGATAATTTGGAATTAGCTATAACCAGCTATATATCCACGAATCGACTATTATGGGGAGTTCGCGCGACGTCTGTTTCAGTAGGGCAGTAGGTAGGTTTTCCAGAAATCATAGTCATGAAGTCATGTTTCTGTTTTCGCGGCTTTGGATTACACTTTTCTGAAGCTGCAGCTTCTGAAATGCCAACGCATTCGCAGAGTTGCGACTTCTATTATACTTTTCTGATATATAGGCATTAACAAAGTGGCATCTTCTATACTATACTTTTACTTTTCAGATACTGTAGTTTCAATCTCTCAACTCCGTTTCGCTTATCTCATTATAGTAATTCGCATGAACGAATTCGCGTCAATATTATGTGTTTCGCCCTACCACCTTCCACTTCTCTGATCTCCAAACAACCGTAAAATTGAGTAAATAAATGAATCCCTGTTCCTTGTGTCGTCTCTTGTCTGGCTTCTTTCCACTCCCAGACTCACTAATGCAATGTTCAATAATTTTTATGCTAATCAGCTAATCACTAACCGGAAGTGGGAGCGTAGAAGTGATTCGAGTGATAGTGGTTTTGACCATGGCAGATTCACTCAGACCCATCCGTTTTCCTCCATTAGCTCTCTCTCTATTTTGCTCATTAGTAGTTTTCGCGAGATCTGATTCCAATCAGAGATTCCCGCGATTAAATTACGCCACATGCCGTATATCATAAGATTTAAACTCGCCCCGTCACCTTGGTTTTTTTCACCTCCCTTTCCCTCCTTTCCGTTTCTCCCTCTCCTCTCTCTCTTTCTCTCTCTCTCTCTCTCTCTCTCTCTCTCTCTCTCTCTCTCTCTCTCTCCCTCTCCCTCCCTCTCTCTTCCTCTCCTCTCTCTCTCTCTCTCTCACCCTCTCCCTCTCTCTCCCCCCTCTCTCTCTTTCTTTCTCTCTCTTTCTCTCCTGTCTTCCACCTCTTTCCGGGAATGAGGATTTCGACAATCCTCGTTTTCACACGCTCCATGTACTCTCTGCCGACACTTGCCCTGATTGATCGGCCGTCATTCCTGATTCCTTCTTTCCTTCTTTCCTTCTTTCCTTCTTTCCTTCTTTCCTTCTTTGTTCTTATCCCCTCCCTTCGTCACCACCTACTCACTATCCGAAAATAGTAAATCTGTTCACTTCTCAAAGTAGGGTTATATCACTTTCAATCCGCGTCTTTCATTTATCTCTCTGAGTTTGTATATACTTTCAGTTTTTCCTTTTCTCATCTCTCATCTATGTTTCGCTTATCTCATTGTAGTCTTAGCTAATTTTGCATACTTCAGGTAAATCACACAGATGAATTCCCTGTTGTGGATTTCATCGATTCTTCTTTGGGCAAACGCCGAGTCGTTTATGGTCAGTTTTTCGAATATTATATGTAATATCACGGCCCGGATAGTTGCACAGCGCGCCTCACACAGAGAGCGGCTGGCGCGCAGGCTGCCCCGTTTGTGAATGAGCGCGTAGCGATTTCAAGCGAGAAATTATGGCGCTCAACCGCTTGCTGGCAAATTCGCAAAAGAGCACAGCGTCGCGTGTGTGCGGCGCGGTCGTGGGCCTGACCGCTCTCGACTGTGCAACTATCCGGACCGTGAATATGTACATATTATACAGAAAATTCATTATAGTCTGAGCAGCGAGGTATCCTTGTACCCTATCCAATATCCTCTCCCAGTGACCTTTGCATCACATGACGTCATTCGCGGTTTACATACGCTTTTTGCTGCTTTTGCTGCTTGTTCGAGGGGCTTTCTGGCAAGTCGGTCTTCCCAGTCGGATTGCCTCTTACCCTATAACCCTATATATGCAAATTAGTGTGTCGAAAATGGGTGTTGGCACGCGGTCACACGTCGACTGCGACTGGAATGGAAATGTTGCAAGCGCACAGCGGTCACACATATCCCACGTAACTCAATATATGTGCAAATAAACGCCTTTCTCTAATCGCATATTCATATCATAACGGGAACGCATGAAGTCCATTCCGCGAACCACGCAAAACTGTTCCAATTTCCAATCATACTTTTCGGCTTACTCATACTGGTCCGGGTGCAAGCTGCCAGACTCACAATTCCTCGAAAATCTCCGAGTGTTGCGGAGCGACGTAGAGGAGCGGATAAGAGAAGATCATGAGATCATTGCAGATACTCGTTCACATAAGCCGACATCATACAACATGATGTCTGGTTGAGAAAGTGCTCACATCCCCCCTCCACTCAACTATAATGTGTGGACATTATGTCCCAGACTCAGACCACCCTTGATATCCGCCAGCACCAAAACACAACACACAAGATCCGAGAACTCCGGAAGACATTTTCTTTCGTTACGTAATCGACAGCGTGTGCGCGCATGAGTGTGTTATGAATTTATCAAATCATATCGCAATCATTACGAACAGGTGATGTGGATATGTGGTCTTTAAAACACACAGTTACAAAACAAAATTTGAAATTATGATGTATTCTAAATGATGTGTTGAGGAAGTGGACGTGTGTTCTTCTCTGGTGGAAGAGCCTTCGATGTCTTTCGAGCGACCGCTGCCAGAAGAGATGGTGGTGCGGAAAGGAGAGGCCGTCAAGCTAGAGTGCTCCGTATACGGAACCCCACAGGTAAGCGTCGTCTCTCTCCCCCCCCCCTCTCTCTCTCTCTCTCTCCCTCTCTCTCCCACTCCCTCTTTTTACGAACGTCTAAACCTCTACACACCCCCACCTCTAATTTCCTAGTTTCCGCTGCATCACACAACTTGAACAGTTGAACACGAGTCTTGATCATCTCCATTTCCCTTATTACAAACTTCCGACTTCCCCCGCAATCCGTCCGTTGTGCAAATCTGCGACTGAATCGAATACGGAATCAATCTTTTACTGAGTGTGTATCTAAAACGTAATCTAATCCAGCTACTCTATGACTCTATCATATAATCACATCACAGTACTGTACTTTGCTGTACAAAGAGACCAAGACCATTCTTTGCTGCACAAAGAGATCAGAAATTTTCTGGTCGCTGCGTTCACTTTCGAACCCGATTACATAAGTGTTTACGAGAATATCCATTACAACATCTCTTTCTGGTCAAATGACTGCGCGCCGATGAAAAAAAGCCTTTCGTAACGTCAATACACAAAAAAAATGGAATTCGCCTATCACATTTCAAGCTAAGCGGATAGAAATACACTAGGGCAACCGCAACTTTCACGAGAAAGAGGGATTCAAATATAGCTGGCTATGCTATACGTAGTCAGATATGTAGTCAGGCGGAAGTTGGTGGTGGAAGAATGAGCATGGTTGTGAACGTCGGTGGAAGAACAGTGGAATTGCAGGGTGGTCAAGTAGCGGTCAGTCGCTTCAAACAACCCCCAAAATGTTTTCCAACAACCTCCGAAATGAAAATGCTTTGCAAAACATTTTCCAACTTGCCTTCCAACTACTTCAAATTCAAGCCAACTACATCGAAAATGGTTTCTGAAATGCTTGACCAATCGTTGGTGACACTCATGCAGGCTTCTATCTCGTGGCTGCGCAATGGACGACGCGTCTCCTCGCATCCAGCGGCAGAGGTGAACAGAAGAGAAGAGACAGGAGGACACAGACAGTGTTCAGGTGGAGGCGTCCCTTCCCGGAAGACGGCTCGGGGCAGGACTAGTGGAGAGCAGCCACGACATACAATGCGCAGACGAGAAACACGCAGGAGTGTGAGTGGAGGAGAGAGAGCGAGAGGGAGAGAGAGGGGGGAGAGGGAGAGAGAGAGAGAGAGAGAGGGAGAGGGAGAGGAAGAGAGGGAGAGAGGGGGAGAGAGTTCCTCGCAGGTACGAATGCGTGGCGGAGAACGCGTGTGGTAACGTGGTCGTCTCCATGATGATACTCGTTGTCGTCCCCGCCGAAAACAAGGGTACGTCCCCTCTCTCCCCCCTCTTTCCCTCCCTCTCTCTCTAAGTATCTCTCTCCCTTCCTTTCCTCTTCTCTCCCCCCTCTCCTCTCTCTCTTTCTCTTTCTCTCTCTCCTCACTCCTTCCCTTACAGTCGTCTGCTCCCCCGCACTCCAGTCTGCCCCGATCATTGGTCTCTCCACCGCCAGTCGACTCGAACTCGCCGGAAACCCGGTGAGTAAAGCACAAAGCACAACCGATCGCAATATCAAACCACAACACAACACACACGTTCAGGTGCAAGTGATGTGCCGCGCGCACGGAAACCCTCAACCGAAGATTGTGTGGCAGAAGATAAACGACGACGACTCGGCTGTCAACGTGGAGAACGACGCAAACTTCATGGTACGGGAGAGAGAGAGGGGGAGGGAGGGAGAGAGAGAGAGGGAGAGAGAGAGGGAGAGAGAGGGAGGGAGGGAGGGAGGGAGGGAGGGAGGGAGAGAGAGATCCTTTCCAGCACCTCTCGAACGGAGATCTTCTTGTTCTCGGCGACGACAAACTCATTTCTCTGTCGGTGCGATGCATTGCCGAAAACGAACACGGGAAGGTGAATCTACTTTGACATTCTTTTCAAAACCTAATCCCATTCAGGCTGAAGCCGACTCGAGCATCGTGTTTCTGGACGAGTGATCGGACGACCGCCACCAAGCTCCGCCCCGCCAAGCCCCGCCCACTGTCTAGCTACTCACAGATCTCACCAGTGTTATTTATCTTGAACAACTCATACTCACAATAATAAAAACGTGTTGATGTTATTCGTCTTGTGTGCACTCAGTGTGTTCCTCTATCGGAGGAAGACCGAACATCGCACGCACTTCCAAACCGCCTGTGCACAGAAAACACTCTCCCATTCCAATCCACTCCCACGGTACTGATTGCTGTCTTATGGCAGCCGATGCCTAGCCATTCTTATCTTGCTATTCGAGCGCGCTCTTTTCTATGGCTTCTGTCGAGAATTCCTGATTGCATTGCGAATTGTGCTTAGTAACGCATCCACGACTGCGGGCGATAGTACGCAAACGTATCCACATTTCTTGAAATTAGTCTTGAAACTCTCATCGCGACGTTTATGCTCAAACACGTTTCACATTCAATGAAAATATAATACAAACTATGTACCGGATCACGATGAAACTCGATTTACGAATTTGGTAAAAATGAGTACAAGCACTCACAAAATGAGTACACACATACGAAAACACAAGAGCAATGAAACAATGGGGGATTCAATATCATCAGCATACTCTGCTGACCAGCGTAGACGCTTTCAATCAAAGTCCCACTGAGGTATATTGGCAACAGCCGCCTGGTCCTTCTGGTTCTCTGAAATAGTGGCATTTGATCACAAACTCTCTTTCCCCTCCCCCCCTCTCTCTCTCTCTCCCCTCACCGGGCGCCTTTCCGTCCCTCGGCCTAGCCAGGGGGAGTAGTTCGAGGAGCGTCCGCCGACGCCGTCTGATGAACGGGTGCGCGGACAGCTGGTCGGCACTCGGGCTGAACACACACTCATCATCAGACACATACAGGTCCAACCGCGTACCGATTGGCTGGGTTGGTGCGAAGGCAGAGGTCAGTGACATCGTGGAAGGAATCAGCCAGCAGACGACTCGCATGGAACAACTCGGCAGAAGTAGACGTCGACGCAGTCACTACAATCTGAAGGGTGAGGAGAGGAGGCATGCTGGGAAGGCGAGAGAGAGAGAGAGAGGGGAGACCCACATCCGATAGGCATGGTGCTGCGGTCGAGGAGACGCGGCGTCGTGCCCCTGTGCTTCTCCAGCAACATCGCCAGACGTTCCATGTCTGCAACACACCAACACTATGCCCCGCCCCCGCAAGCCCCGCCTACCCGAGAAGGGCGGGAATCCGTTGGCCAGTTCACAGAGGGTGATGCCCAGCGAGTAGACATCCGACGCCACTCCGTAGCCACACATCTCCTGCATTCACTCACTTACTCTCTCTCTCTCTCTCTCTCTCTCTCTCTTTCTCTCTTTCTCTCTCTTTCTCCTATTCTTCTTTGACTTTGTCCCATCAAAATTGACAATCATTGAAAAAATCGAAAACAGAAAAAAATGCTATCAATGTAAGGTGACTTAAACAGGATGTAGCAACAGCCGTCTTTCCAACTCAATACAGCGCGGTTCAGATTGCTACCTGTGCGAGGACCTCCGGAGCGAGCCAGAGCAGCGAGCTCTCGAGGTTCCAGTCAAACTCGGTGGTGGTAGAATGGAGGGCGCGGCCGTGCGAGGGAGCCTGGGAAATATCTCTCTCTCATCCTCCCCTCTCTCCCTCCCTCCCTCACGTCTAGTTTGATCATGTATCGGAATCCGGTGAGTCGCACCCGCCCGTCGCCGTCCAACAGAATGTGAGAGGCGCGGATCGAACTGGAACATCCATGCGACAATCAAGAACCGCACACTTCAGGCATCATCACTCACCGGTGGATGATCGCCTGCTTGTGCAGGTATGACATCGCCTTCAGCAGCTACAACACGACCAAGATAAGCACCGCCCCCACTAGCCCTGCCCACCTCGCGTGCGATCACCGCAATCGCCTTCTCGGGCAGACCGTTCCTGTAGAACTTCTCCATGATCGACAGAGCACTGCCTGCCAATATACAATAAATAATCAAAACCCTCATTCCCAAATCATATTGACAATCTAAGCACATTGACATTTCGGTAATCACATCTGCTTAAATAGTCAGGTTTCAGGTATCTACTATGGACAAATGATTGATCGATTGATCGATTGTATGTGGTACCGAGTGTGGCTAGAGGAAGAGAGAGGCAGAGGTGTTGTCCGGCGACGAATGCGCAGTTGAGGTGGACGCAGTTGGGGTGGGAGATGGAGCGACAGGCGCGCACCTCTTGCTGGAAGCAGCCAATCACACCATCCACTCCCCACACACACACACCCCACCATCCACTCATTGACTGGCAGTGCCTGTTTCCTTCTCCGTCTCTTCTCCCCTGCACCCACCACGATCTCTGCCCAGTCCATCGTGTCGTCCAGACGAATCGTCTTCACAGCGCACCTGCAGACAGACAACTCCACTCACTCCTTTCCCTTATAAGTGCCCACCTCTTTCCTCTCTGATCGATAGCCTCGAATACGTGTCCTAGAAGGCAGAAAGCAGTGCCTGAACATCCAGTCACCCTGTCTCTTCCGGAATCTTCCAGTCTTCCCACTGCTTGTCCACTCACCTATCTCTTGCTGCACCACATACCCGCATTGTGTCAGATCACTGATTATCATTCTGAAAACGAATGCTACTAATACACATCAATTACGGTACTGCAAAATATTTACAAAGGTTTACAAACCCATTGCATAACATCGCACACCATTAAAACAATTATTAAACATTTTTATGCATACATCGTTCAAAACAGAACAGCTTAGACGGCATAACATACAAGTGATCAAATAAATACTGGGTTTGTAATTACAACGAGATCAACATCTATTGCGAAGCCTCTCCAGTCTGCTCCTCTTTCACTTCCTGCTGCTCCTTCTGCTCCTTCTGCTCCATCATCATTGGCTTCTCCTCCTCCACCACCATTGCCGCCTGCTCCTTCACCTCCGCTACTCCCTCCACCTTCTGCTCCTTCTGCTCCGCCTCCTCCTTTGCCTGTCCTGCAGCGGCAGCAGCCTGATTCCTCGTCTCCGCGATAATCGACTCGATCAGCGGCCCGACGTCACGAGTCTCCTCCACAGGCTGCAATCATCCATAGTCTCTCTCTCTCCCTCTCTATCTCTCTCTCCCGCTCCCCCCCCCCCTACCTTCTCCTTCTTCCTCCTCTTGGGTGGTGGGGGACGCGCGGCGGCGGCGGCCGTCGGCTGCTGACAAATCGTCGCCCGAGCCGCCTGCTGAAAACACACAACACTCCCTCATTTGCCTGTCACCCACGTTCGAATCTCGGCTCTTCTGCCATTTCTCGTTCGACTCCATCAAATGTCGTCAGTCACAGTCCCTCTCCGCCAGTGAACAGTCGAGTCATGGCTACGTGAGTCCCTCCCCCTTCCTCCTCTCTCTCTCTCTCTCTCTCTCTCTCTCTCTCTCCTGACCCCTTCCGCTTTGCAGCAACGCAGACGACATGGAGATGATGGAGAAGCACTTTCTGGGCGGATGCACGGCGCGCGACGCCGGAAAGCGCATCCAGGCACGTCCCTCCACCCCTATCCTCCCTCCCCTCTCACCACTCTCTCTTTCAGCGCAACTCCATTGGCCTCTACTATCAGATCCCCGGAAACAACTACATCGAGTACGCCCCGCCCCTCTGCATCGCATACAAGAGCACCAAGGTACCGTAGCTTACCGTATACCTAGCAACTGTAGCGTACACAGGACGAGGTGTACCACTTCCCTGTGTTGATGGACGTGCGCCAGCACTACTATGTCGCCTACGGGGACAAGGAGGCGCGCGTGTTCCAGCGAGTCACCGACCTCGTCAGGTACCGTATGCCTACCGTACCCCTCGCTGACTACCGTACACCAGGTACTACGAGCAGCACTCGGTGTCTAACCCGGCGGACCCGCAGGAGCAGGAGGCGTTCCCTGTGTGGCAGGACAACCTCCAGCCACTGCTGTGAGAAGACAACAAGAGAGGCGGGAGACGAGCCCAGCCGCCCACAGTCGTACAATAACCACAGCATTGTCTTTTCATAAAACGCGAGTTTCGTAATATTTCAATAAACCCCCTTTCACCTGCTGAGTCTGTTGTTGTTGTTGTTGCTGTTGTTGTCTGGCGGCGGTTCCGTCGTCGTCCGGAATCTCTAGATGGGCGTTGATGAACTCGTCTCCGTACATGGTCAGGCGGTGGCACAGCACGCGCTTCAGACGCTTCAAGTACGAGATCTCCTGCAAAACGATGTTCCTCTTCAATGATTATCGGAGACGCGCACCTTCTTGACGTGGTAGAGTCGGTTGCGCAGTCGACTCGAGCTCTCCTGTACGTACTGGTACTTCTCCAGAAGGTACTTGTGCTTCAGCTCGTAGTTCTTCTCCTTGAGCTCCTCCGCAGATGCCACATCATCCTAAACAACACGGTAAGAAAAGGGAAACAAGATGGAAATGATTTTTCTATATAGTCAGCTCACCTCGTCATCTTCTTTCTGTACGCGGCCCATCAGCTGATCCACTTGTTCTGTCAGCTGCTCCGGACGAGCCAACACGTGATCGTCCATTCTGACAACATACAGTATACATTACAAAAAAACACCACAGTACACAAATCATCAATACATCAGATATCGCATCGTGTTAGCAACAAGTTCAATTATCCAAATAATCATTACAAAAACGTATAAAAAAACTTTATAGAGCTATAACAAACATATAAAATCAATCGAAGCGGAACACAACGTGTCACAAAATGCATGCAATAGAAAATCTGTAATAAACATGGAATATAGGGAGTACTGTAACATATCTCAAGACAAACAATATCATTCAAATTCAGTGTGTACGTAATGTAAAACTCGATTGAGGGAAAGGCGAAAGAGAAGGAGCAGATGAAACAACGCAGAGAGCGGAGAGGAATCGTCATCTTGGTTATATGTACACGTCACTTCTCCAATGGGAGAAATCTCGCGCTCTCACGGCCGGCGCGTCTCCAGTCCGCCCACAGAGGGAAGAGGACCAGACACGCGCCACCATGTATCACCTGTCTATATCACACTATCACAATCACTACTAAACAAATCGCAAAACTAATCGGTGCATAATGTGCGTGGCAGCCGTAGCACACGGTCGAGTGCGTGGAGGGTGGGCAGCTACGCAGCGTCGCCTCCCTCGATCTCCTCGATGCGCTTCTCGACGGCCTGGAGCTCTTTGAGCAGACACGACTGGGTCGTGCGCGCGTCCAACGCGTCTATCTGCCGGTTGTGGATCGACAGTTCCACCCTGAATCACCCATCATCACACGGCCTCCCTCCTCTCCCTCACCTGAGCTGTTGGTTGAGTGCCGAGGACGCGTTGCCGGCGCTCGTCTCGTTCAGCTTCTCCTTCACATCCACAATCTTGTCCAGAGTGGCGGACACGAGGTGCTGTGGGTCGGCAGTCTGCGCGGGCATCGGTCGAATCACGCGCGGCAGACGAGACGGGTCAGCCAACACCGCCGAGCCAACTCAAAACACACATCACTCAAACAAACTGCATCAACGGACGGGCCACACAGTGTTAATGGACCTTTTTTCCGTCATCGTCGATTTTCATTGCTGTTGTTTTCATTGTCATTGTTCACATTGTTTACCTTGCTGTGCTGCGGCGGGCGCTGCGGCCATGTGGCTGGGTTGTATGCTGGGAGTGGGCAGGGGCTGGCGACCGACGAGCGAGTCGGACACGCGCATGCGGGTGCTGTCCGCCTGTACTGTCGCCGTCGACGCCTGCACTCCGCCGCCTGCACAACACATAGAGTCGAGTCATGGACAGGCACCTGCCACTCACCGCAGACGAGTGTCGTGGGGCAGACAGTGCGGACCGAGCTGGCCGCCGCACACGACACGATGCACACAGAGCCGGTGCGCACCCGCGGACGGCCCTCCCCCCCTCCTGCCACACTCACCCCCACACTCATACCCACACTCATGCCCACACTCATACCCGACATACTCACACCGGACAGCAGTCTGAAACGGAGAGTGTCGTCAATCGATATCCCATCCAGCATCACTCACATTGTGTCCTCAATGGGCGTGGCGAGCACGGCGCTATAGGATATGGGAATGGGCGGGAGCTCGAGTGGGATGGGCGTGTGATTGCCGAGCTCGCCGAACCTGCAACAAACAGCCATCGTCCCCTCCCCTCTCTCCCTCTCTCTCTCCCTCACCTGTCATCGAGCACACTGCTGGCTACCGTGTAGCTCACGTGGCCCAGCCCGTCCAGACCATCGTCGCAGTCGTCGTCCATCGACAGAGACAACGGAGCGAGTCGGCTAGAACACCACATCATTCTCGTTCATTGGCAGTCTCCATCCACCACCTACTTGATAATCTCCTCCCGCTTGATGTGCAGCATCTCCGCCTCTGCCTCCGCATCCAATCTGCAACTACTCACCACCATAAACATCACTCATCACTCATCACTCACTTGACAACGTGATGTTGCACAGCCGTGGGCTGAATCATTGTCGTCGTCATGGCCGCGGTGCGCAGCCAGAAGTCGTCGTAGCCCGGCGACGACGGAATCCACACAGTCTGACTGCACTGCTGCGGGGGCGCAGTGACGGGCAGCATGTATCCCCCTCCTCCTCCTGCACCTCCAGTCGGGGTGGACACGGGAGTCGGAGACCACACCACTGGAGCGCCCGCTGACGGCGGCATCTGCAATAGTACACCATCATAGCCAATCCTCCACACATCCACTACTCACCACAATGACTGGTCCTGACTGGGGCTGGGGCTGAGGAGGGGCCATCATCTGCACTGGCTGCTGCATCGGCATCATCACAGGATTCGACGCGCCTGCCATTCCGCCGTTCACTGAAGCAACAACACGTCATCTCAACCTCAGTGTGTGTGAGAGAGGGTCGGTTATACTCACTGACGACCGGTTGAATGGGATGAATGGGCTGTATGACGACCCCACTCGGCGACTGCATCTGCTGCATGGGATGGGGGTGGTGGTGGTGTGGTTGCGGGTACATCTGCTGCTGCAATCACCCATCCTCTCCCGTCTCCCCCTCTCTTCCCTACCATGTGCATGTGATGTGTCTGCACGGCGTGCTGCTGTGGGGACGGTCCTCCCTGACTCGGCGCGCGCAGCTCATCCTTGCTGTGCGCGTACGTGCACCGATTGCCGCGCGGACAGCCGCGAGCCGAGCCCACGTCCCTGCACATCCTCGTCTTGAACCTCCGCTGTCCGGCCACGGCCGTCGCCGCTCCGCCCGTCCTCTCGTTCCCTCCACTCGCCATCCCTCCTCCTCCTCCTCCTCCCACTCCCACTCCTCCACTCGGCAGCATCCCCGCCGCACTGCCTCGTCGGATTGCCTGCTGGATAGAGTGCGAGCGCTGCTCGTTCCTGCAAACAACCACATCACAACCACTCGTCCACTCGACCCACCTCCTCGTGATATAGGCCGCGTGTAGATCCAACAACTCGCGGCCCTTCTCCAGCAGGTCTCGCATCCGCGTCCAGCTCACCGTCTCTGCAACACACACACCAGTCGGTCCCGTTGTCGAGTCGCCACTGACCGGCATGTGTGGGGTGGACTGCTTGGAAGGCTGCGATGAGGGGCAGCATGGCCTCGACGTGGCTGCCCGCCTCCCCTGCCGCCGTCGCCGCGCCCCGCAACTCATCCACGCCCTGCTGCAGAGACTGCGGCGACTGGAGACGGTCTGCAAGCCGTCCGTCCATTCCAGCCACCACTCGCATGTCCACTCACCAATGATACTCTGCATGTGGCTCCTGTGCGACTGGTCTCCGTAGAGGAGGGACGACCACTGGTCCGGTGAGATGCGCAGACCAGCCTCCAGAGCCATCTACAACACACCACGCATGACCAAACAACAACATTGGTTTCAAAACAGAATAACAATCTTACTTGCACAATCTGCGCGTCGTGTTCTCTCCGCAAAGAGTCATAGGTACGGAACTCCTCCTTCAACTGCATCAGACTCGACTCGCCGTCTCTGAAACACAACGAGTGAACTGAGTTTGACGGACTGATTTACTCACCTCTTGAGGACGTTGAAACACGACGCCCTATAGAGCAACTGCACCACGTGGCCCACACACGTCTTCGACACCTGTAGATCATCATCGTAAGTACATGTTTCACTGTCTCCATTCTCACCTGAGGATAGTCTTCTGCGAGCATCTGCACCGCATACATGACCAGGGTCTTCCTCGCAATCAGAGCGCCCTTGCCGAGCGTCAGCAGAATCAGCTTCAGCACGTCCTCTTGCATCGCTGAAGCCAACAACATCATTCTCACACTCGCAGCTCTTCTTACCTGGTCCAAGGAACTGGCATCCTCTCGCTCTGACTGCCATCCAGAGATGAGTCGAGAGATGGTGCGAGTTCTGCAGCGCCAACAGCAGCTCGGACAGCACCTGTGACAACACACTCATCCTTCCTGTCCCGTTCCTCTGTCACTCACCCTCTCAGCGATGGCCCTGGCAGTGCGAATGGCGCGCGCCCTGCCGTCTCCCTCTGCCAACTGCATACACAACAGCGACACCAGCTTGCGCTGCAGTGTTCGCGACAGCACCTCGCTCCACACACTCCCTCCTCTCTCAGAGTCGCATCTCCGCAACAGACTCGCCATCGCCAACAGGGCGGCGTCGCACTTGGCCCTCTCCTCCGCGTCTTTCCCTCCTCCTCCTCCTCCTCCGCAATCCCTCTTCCCCTCCACATCCACTCCTACTATAGACAGCAGAGCCGCGTTGACGGGAAGATCGCGCAATGCAACAGTACCCGCAGTCTACAAAGCAAAAGATTACCCTCAAGATGAAAGCAACGGGTGACCTGATCGAGTGGACACGCGTTCTCCCTGAGTTGATCGCAGCACGGGCGACACAGCGAGTGGCCGCATAGCAGGTTCACTGGCTGACGAGACGCGGAGAAGTGCTAGAGAATAAAGGTAAGTTGATAGAGGATGATGTGGGACTCACATGTGCGCATAGCGGGCAGCACAGCACCTCGCTCCAGTTGAAGCCCTGTCCGGCCGGCGCCATCCCTCACTCACTCTCTCACTGTCCACACACTCACTGCTCGCGTCCTCTCACAGCTGCAGCTATATCCGTGTGACGATTACACACCATGGAACATAATCTGAAACAAAGTATGACTAATAAAACAAGTAAAAATGGGAGAATGCACATCGTAATGCAATGTAAAATAGATAAGATCACCAGAACGTGTGATCCGAGCGCAAGGCAACTTGCAACTCTTCTACTTCTTCAAAATTATCAGCAAATCACATCAAATATGAAATAAACACATTATTTTAACAAAAAACATCAACAATGTACAACAACTATATCACTAGGATAAACTCTAACAACGCGAGAAACTCAACAATCAATCCAACGAATACAAAAAGAAGACAAGTATCCTAGCGTGTGCCCTGATTCAGGGATGCTTGAGCGTCTCCGCCTCGTAGTTGGCGAAGCAGGCGAAGTCGTTGGCGAGGTTGTTGGCGTGCTTGGGTGCAAACACACACCTCTTCATTCCGAGCAGGCGACCCGCCTGAAGAAGGCATCAGCAAAAAGCACACATTCAAGCCCCTCCCACGACCGACGCTGATCCATCGTGACAAGCACTCGGTTCAACGTCCGACGCAGCGCATGCCACATCTTCTTTTTCGCACCTCCTTCCGCGCGACACAGGAAGAATATCAACGAGATAACCATCTACTGCTATGAGCGAACACCCTATATAGAGAGCAGAACAAAAACAGCACCAACAACCAACATCATTTCAGATACCAACCATACCATCATTAGACCGAGACATCGAGAAACGCTCAGTTACAACTGCTAGAGACAGGTCGGGGGCAAGGTGGTCGGGGGCAACATGTGAATGAAGAGGTGTGAGATGGAGGAGAGAAGACGCGCGGAGAACTGGATGTATCAATCACTCCACTCGCCGCGTGCTCTACTCATTGCTGTCGCTGCCCTGCCACCGCACCCAAAAACACCAATACTGTCTCACTCCTCTCACCTCAATCTTCGGCACTTTCTCAAAAGGAAACTCATAGCAATACGTAAACAATAATAAAAATCGCACCATCTCCTCCATAATGGCTCCGGTGCATAGGAGGAGCTTGGCGTTCTTCTTGGCAATCAGCTTGACAGTCTGCGCAGTCTTCACCAGACACTCGTCCGCCCTGCAAAGCCAAGCAGAGTCCCTCGACCCTCGCCCTCCTCTTCTCTCACTCACAGGAAGGGCGGATCGGCGATGACGACGTCGAACGTGTCCTTGAGCTGATCGGCAACAGCCAGCGGCTGGCGGTAGTCGTACTGCACAAACTCGGCCGGATAACGCCGTCCGAATCTCAACACACAATCAATCCAGCACCATTCAGCCATTCACGCTGGACGTTGACTTACCTGTCGTCAAACTCGAAGACGCGAACCTGGATGCGGCCAGATTTGTACTCCTGAAAGGAAACACCATTCATTAAGTCCACAACGTGTACGTCATCCGTTGTTCGACACGTCGACACGCAACTGACACGCAAATTCGTATCCCACTCTTATGCGCGCGGCTCATACCGGCACACAATGTACTCAACCCAAACATTCAACTGACCAAAGCACGCGACAAGCTGTCTCTCATTTCATGAAATGTACAAGTATGCAATGTATGAAAACCTTGTACTAAAGCACAACACTCATATGCTATCTACGGACAACGACAGAGAATACATGGGTGGGGGTAATAACCCAACAGGTTCATCACGTTCACACGCGTCAGACCGGCGTCAGACCATGCTACAAACGTTATCAATTTCCGTTTTCCTGTCGATTCTCAACTGGAACATGAAATGGCGAGCGGAACTGCTACTGCTAGAAATGCCCTATCCCTTTCTCCTAATGCTGCAGCCTAGTCACCACCCATAACCCAAATGTCATTTCCTATTAGAATATACATAAACACAATACAACTACGATGCTTTCAACTACGATGAGACAAAATGTGTTTTGATCAACCACGGTTCAAAAAAGGAAGAACACACACGTTTTTTTTCAAAAATCATTCCATCAACACAGTAACATCGATAATGAGTACAGACAGGGTCGCAGGGTCCAGCTCGAGGCTGATAATAAAGCACGTGAATAAAATCACAAATATAATTCTAAAAAGAGCAGACGCACCTCTCTGTGGTGGAAGGACGCGATGAGTGTGGGGCTGGAGATGCAGGCGACGACTCCGCCGTCCTCTCCCAGCACACGACACGCCTCCGCCACAAGACGCTCCGCCGTCTCGCGACAATACCAGAACTGCGACAGCTACAATCAGGCAATAAAGCCGTCATTTGGAACAAGTACACCGCTTAATGACTCTCACGGGAAATTATGAAACAAATAAGCATGGCTCGCCTGCCAGTCCTCCTCGACCTCTTCCTCCTCTAGCTTCTTCAGCTGCTCTGCATGGAACTGCTCCAACAAGGCCAGCGTGTCTGCCGGAAGGCCAATCAACTCGTCCTCCATCTTCAACACACGTGCGTATAAAGAACAAAAAGAACAACGTGGGATGAAAAATGTGCAAAGAAACGCGGTGCAGATTTGGCTCGATTTGAGAGATATTCGCTTCAATTCAACAAATCAACGCGGCGCCCGTCCAATACGATTCTCAATCGTTGCTGAACCTTTGAACTGCTGACGTCGCGCACCGCGTGCCCGTTTTTCGAAGAACAGGCAGGCCAAGAGAAAAAAACACCATAATCATCCATAATCGAGAGGTGTCGACGAGGTGAAGTAAAGTGAACACATCGCATTGCAAAAACGCCACACGCGTACATCCCGTTATCATTAACATAATGAAAAGTCGCGCGTCCATCAATCGAATGCATAAAATACAAAACAATAACTACATCAGTGGACCAACGTAATCGCCTATCTATCGCCTTATATATGGCAGACGCAGCAGAAGAACAGGCGCGTCACCAGTCGCGTCACAACATACAGCTCGCTACAAAACTATTGAACCTCAGCATCAGACGAGGTGCGGGTAGGTAAGTGCAACAAATAGGACATGATACAAACGAAACAAAGAGAAGGCAGCGGGTGCTTGAATGGGCGCAGAGTGAGGGAGCGGGCAGTGAGCGCGCGCGAGGAGAGAAGGCAGGCGACGGCAGACAGCGAGAGAGAGCGCGTTGCGCTCGGATCGTGACCACCCGAGCCGTTCGGTTCGTCCTACCGCGTCCCAGCAAACACTAATCCGCGACAACACATTCATCCACAAATAATCAACGGCCAACAACCGCATAACATGATCCAAAATAACATACAATCAATTGACACACGTTTATACTTTACAAAGTGAACATAGAAATAAATAAATAAAATCAAGTCGTGCATGGGATAAGTGGTACGTCACAAGCATATGCTAAAACAGTGATGTACACACTATTGCGATGACTTGAAAAGCGCTGGAGACGTGGAAAAGGTATTCATAGTGCATTTGAATGTCAGGTGAATGCGGATTCGACGTCTCATTACGCATTACTACACCGGTGTTTCTGTAGGAGCATTTTAATCTCCTAGTACTGCCTACTACTCGCTGCACGCGGTCAGTCCACGCTCCGCAACAAACGGCTTCGACAGAATCTTCTTCACCTGTGCAAGCGCGCCCCGGTGCTGCTCATCGTCCTACAAAACAAAGCGTACCAACGTGAATACGTTTGTGTAACAAAAAAACCCACCTGTTTAGCAACAGCACTCTCAGCGGAATATGGAGGCGCAACGACAACACGACCTCCGAGAACGATAATGTCGGCTCCCTTCCAAACTACGTCGAGAGTTCTCTTGAGCTGAACAAACGCCTTCTGTCCCTCGAGCGGCACATTCACTTCCATCATTTCAGCCCGACGCATTTGCTCGGCGCGGCGCACCCGCTCCATGATCTAAAACACCAAATGCGACAAAACATTGCGTCGTTGGCACATACCTGCTGAGGATTGCTAGCGTTAGTAGAGAACATGTCGAAAAACCCATCAACCGGTGCAGACAGCTCTTTTATCTAAATCAAGTATATGAAACCGTGACGAAAAAACAAAGTGACGGTACTTACATCGCTAACGTGGGAGAGATTGAAAATTCGCATAATCGGCTTTCCAGACGAGGTATCCTTGATAGACAGAACCTGGAGTTGGATAATTAAAACGTACACTATCCAACTCGCTTACCTTCAATGACGCATCAAAACAGACAACTTGTCCTTGCACCTGCCCGCCGCGAATTGTTTTGAACTGAACCGTCGAACCAGGAGGAAAGGCGATGTCTCCTGCAGACACTGCAGCAGAACTAGCCAGAGACACCATCTACAATATTCAAATCAAATATCCATAGAACATCAATAAAAAACATACAAGCGCTTTATCCCACACACACCAACACAATGATGCGCGCTAACACTAACATCAAGCAAGCTGTGCGTAATTATAGTAGTTTGCGCACGACCATCCACCAGCGACTTTTGTGATAATTGACCTACCTGGGTAAAGTGCGCTGATGAGATTCGTCAATTTGTTCAACCAAGATCAACAATGATGCATAACCCGCTCCTGCAAATAACTCCAGTAAAACATTAAACCACGTAAAGTAACAAAAATAAACACAAACAAAATCATGTAAGGTTGTAACCATGGTAAAATCCAATTCATGAAACAACATTCACAGCGTTTTAATTACAATTTATTCGGGGTCGCCGATAACAGTAACAACGAATCCGGTGCAACGTTTAGGCGATCGATCCGGCGTTGGAGGCAATACGCGGCCAAAGGTCGGCGCACTCCTTGGCGACGGGTCCGGTGATGGCGGATCCCTTCATCTCACCCTTGTTGTTGACAATAACTCCCGCGTTATCCTCGAAGTAGATGAAAGTTCCGTCCTTGCGCCTGAACTGCTTGCGCTGGCGGATAACGACGGCCTGGAGGACTGAAATACGATATCATAAACATTCATTTCATAAATGTGTGAATAACCTCTATTATAACCCCACCCATTATAATTTGCAAGTGAGAAATATATATGTTAAGATAACGAACCCTTCTTCCTCAGCTCGGGCTTTCCCTTCTTGACGGAGGCGACGAACATGTCTCCGACAGCGGCGCTAGGCAGCCTGTTGAGACGTCCCCTGATGCCGTAGACGGCGATGACGAAGAGGTTCTTGGCTCCAGTGTTGTCGGCGCAGTTAATAACGGCTCCGACGGGGAGACCGAGGGAGATGCGGAACTTAGCTCCAGAGGCTCCTCCGCGTCCGCGCTTAGACATGTTACCTAAAAGTGAGAATGAAAAAAAAAACTATCAACGAAGGAATAAATAAAACAACGAAAATCACGAATGTAGCATTGTATAAGGTATTAAACCCTATCAAATAGCACATCAACAATGACATAGTGTTACATTAATTACAACAAATATTCTAAAATCAAACGTTTTCAAAGAAACAACGGGATAAAAAAGAAAATACATTCTTTAAAATGAAATGGCGAGTAGAAGAGCAACGATAAATAAATGGATACTCAGCCTAGTCAGCAAAAATAGGACTTCCTTGCAGGACCATTTTTCCGCGAGTTTTGAAATATCGTAAATGGAAATACTTTGGACAAAAATATCCCAATTTTGATCAGCTGATCATTTATATTTTACTTTTTTGCACTTTCTCTGTGCATAATATTGTATTGATTTTTGATAATATGGTTGTATTATTTTCAGCCGTTTTTAATCGTTTTCAACTATGGGGGCGGTAGGATTTGCTATTGTTGGAAAAGAGGTAAAAATGTTGTTTATTGCGAAATGTATTCATTTTTATTATTATTTCACTGTTTGCTTTAAAAATGTTCTCTCAGAATTCTCGACTTTTCTTCTCTGTGAGCGACAAGGAAAAAGTCCGTGAGTATGATGTGCAGTTGTTTGTGCATTGTTCACTCGACATTGTCGACGAAAAAGTGACGAGAGCGACAGAGTTGTTTCTGGGACAGCTGTACACAGATCAGCGCTATAAGGTAATGGCTGTTAATCTTATATATCTATAAAGTAGGATGTTGCAGTCGTTTGGGTTCATGAGCAACACTGGCGTGAAGTTCATCCTCGTCGTCGATCTAAACAACACGTCGTTCAAGGATCAGGAGCTGCGCGCCGTGTTCAAGCGGTTCCACCAGAACTACTGCAACGCTATTTCTAACCCCTTCTACCAGTTCGGAGAGCCCATTGATTCCAAGTAAGTTCGTCGAAATACACAACCAATGCATTACGACAAAAATAGTGGTTCGTATCACATTTACCACAGGTTGCAACCACATGCTTTTATATTCTAGATTCCTTCGCGACTGTGCCCAACAGCTCTTCGCTCAGGACTGAGCTTCTAGTGACTATTTTCATCAACTTGTATTTGTAATGGATCCTGTTTGAATGCGGGGAATTGTTCACTCTTGTGTATAGGAAATTTGTTTTTGTAAATATGCATAATTTATTTATAAAACATTCTTTTTATTGTATTCTATTGGAATCATGCATGAGTATATCACTTCTCATTTATACTTCTGTTACTTTTGTTCGATTCGATTATGATTCCTCCTAGATGGACGAAGGATTCAGCGGCATGGTTCGTCTCTCGAATATTAGCGACTTTATCACACCGGCACAGGTAATTTCCGAATGTCATTACTCCGCTCTCATTCTCTCAGAATTGTATTATTCCTACGCAAGCCGCTCCGAGAGTGGAGGAAGCTCCGTTGGTCGGCATCCGAAAGAAGGACACAGCTTCTGGTGAAACTAAGGTAATCTTTCGGATACGAGTCTGTCTTTCATCCACTGTCAGAAGCCGATCAAAGTATCGCTGAATGACTGTCTGGCTTGCAATGGGTGCGTGACTTCGGCGGAGACTGTGCTAGTGGAGCAGCAGTCACTCGATCGTCTTTGGGAGGGAGTCGCAGAGGCAAAACTTTCAATCGTTACTCTTTCTCCACAAGTAGTCACTGCCATCGCTGCCGCTCGCGACATATCCGTCTCAGGTGAGCGCACCTCTGTCCCTATTGATACTGTCACACCTCACACTCCTCGTATCACTGGGCGTTTTTTAGACGCCTGTCGTCTCATCTCTGCTCACTTCCTCTCCCGCGGTGTTCATTACGTTCTCGACTCGTCCATTGGTCGACTCTTCTCACTCGAGGCTGCTTGGAAAGAGTACGTAGACAGAAAGCTAAATAGCGGAGGTGATTATTTCCCTCGTCTTCCTCTTTCAAACTGTTATCCAGCTCTCCCGCTTCTCGTATCTGCCTGTCCTGGATTTGTATGCTACGCTGAGAAGAGTCACGGCAGACTACTCGTTCCTCTCATCAGTACTGTTCGTTCTCCACAGGTAAGATCAAATATAATAGGCTCGCACTTAGCTCAGGATTTTTCGTTGAAAATCGTGGATTTTGAACATACCGTATACTGAACGGAATGCACAACAGATTTGTCTTGCCGTTCATATCTCGTGGCGCAGTGGTAACGCTCTCGCTTAGAAAGCAGCGATCCGCGGGTTCAATCTTGGGAACCCACGCAAAATTTTGTCAAATTGAAAACATCATGCAAAGGGTTCTGATCGTTGTCTAACCACCCTAATGTCTCTCGTGACAAGAGTAGAACTCATTTGCGGGCCCACTATATAAGCCTATATCAATATAATTATTCAAACCTTCAAATACTAATCGATACGATTGCAAGGCCATCGTGGGCGCCCTTGTGAAGGATCTTCTCTCGCGCCGTCTCTCCGTGCCGCCGTCGCAGATTTTCCACGCGTCTGTTATGCCGTGTTTCGACAAGAAGCTGGAGGCGAGTCGACCCGACTTCTACGTGCCTGGCGAGGAGGCGGCGGAGGTGCGACAGACGGACTGCGTCATCAGCACCGGTCAGTTAGTAACACGCTGTAATGTGGAGTGAACACGTATGATTCCAGCCGAGTTGAACGCTGCGCTGTGTGCCGCTTCGGACCTTCTCGATTCCTCTGTCGCGCTTCCCACTGACTGGCTGGGCGACATTCCGCGGGGCAACATGCTCGGCCAGCTGCTCGACGCAGGTGGGAGGAGTCGGAATGGGCGGGACCTCTTAGTTTCAGCCGCTGACTCTCCTGCCGGCACCTCTGGCGGGTATGCCCAGTGGATCGTGCACAACACGCTCCAGCACAATCCAGGATCGCTAGCCACCCACAAAACGATGTCAGTTGCTCTAGTTGATCTGGAAAACCGAAATATTTCAGTGCCAAGAACCTTGATGTTACCGAAGTGATCTCGTCATCTGGCGAACGACTCGCTTCCGTCGCGCGCTGCTACGGATTCCGGAACATCCAGAACGTGGTGCGGAAGCTCAAGACCGGCAAGTGCCAGTACGACTACGTGGAGGTGATGGCGTGTCCCAGCGGTGAGCTCTCCCCTTCACTCTGTCAATACATTTTTACGTGTTCAGGATGCGGCAACGGTGGTGGTCAGATCCGGTTCGACGCGTCGGCGGAGCGTGATGCACAGCTGTCCAAGCTGGAGTCGCTCTATTCCGCCCTTCCTCACCCCACATCATCTGCTCATCATCCAATCCTCGCAGAGTGGTTGGAGAGGAATCCCGAGTGCAGGCAGTTACTTCTCACTTCCTATCGCCCCGTTGAGACAAACATCGCTGCTAACCTCAACAATTGGTAGATTGTTCCCATTCGAGCCATATTTTAGGCCTTTATACGAGATTTTCCAAAGATTTTTTATTAATCATTTTCAATAAACTTTCAAAACAATGATCATATGCAACGAAAACAACTAGAAAGCAACATGATAGTAACAAATGTGCTACAGTGAACACTAACAACGTAATGGAAGCAAACAAAGAAACAAACAAAAAGTGTTTAGATGTTGATGGTCTTGAAGACGTTGAATCCGGTAATAGCAGTGGTCATAGCGAGTCCGGGGACTTGAGGGTGCCAGTGCACCTCCTTCACTTCCTTCTGTCCGAGATGAAGGAACATGAGCTGCGGGGGAACTCCCTCCACCTGCTCCGCGCCGTCGTCCGCCTCCGTCGCAATATCCCACATGGTCACCTAAACATCACAATGTGCAACGTGCAACATGCAACATTAACACTAACATTTGACGAAGACTATTGTCTTACCTGATCGTCCTCACCACTGGCCATAAGTGTGGTCGTCTCCTGAGGGTGCCACTCCACCGAGGTGATCGGTCCGGTGTGGTGCTTGAATCGCGCCACGGGCTGTCCGTACTGGATCGTCTTCAGCGACCAGATCTTGAGCATAGCATCGTCTCCTCCGGATACAAGCAGAGCATCGTTCGCGTTCCAAGAAATCACATTCACATCGGAGTCGTGCGCCTAAAACAAAACAAAAAAACACTAACATACGCATGTATAAAATACTACCTTGTCAACGGTGCACACGCAGGCCTCCTTGGGAGCGGCACGCACATCCCACATCTTGATGGTTCCGTCGGCGCCGCAAGATGCAAGCAAACCATCCTCGGTCGGCGACCACGCTACGTCCTCCACCGATGACGCATGGGCTAAAAACGCCACATCGTGAACCGTTGTTAAAATACGAAAACCCAACCGTTGAAGGGCTTCTGGCTAACGGCCCACTGTCCACCCTCGTGCATCTGCCAGGTGAAGATGAGCTTGTCGTTGCCTCCAGTAGCCATTTGACCCTGGAAATATAAATAAGCGCGCTGCTGATATCACAACACTTACAGTAGTTCTGGGGCTCCAAGCCATGGCGTATCCCTCAGCGCGATGTCCTTGGAATGTAAAGAGCGGGTGCTCGTTTAGCAGCTTCTCAGTTTGACTCTCGCCCTCCATAGCTGCAGCCTGGTTCAGAGCCCCTAAAAGGTGACGTACATCAATGTGAAATTATTATCCAACAACATACCGGTGATGTTCCAGATGCTAACGCGCTTGAGATCATTCCACACGGCGCAAACGCTGCTGTTCCCAAGACGTTGTGCCTATAGAAAACATAAATCGTGAAAATCATATCAGCAAGAACGCACCCTGATTCTGTTGACTCCTCCGTGATGAGGAATGGAAACCGCGTGCATCTTGGGGCGAGAGGCAATATCGTTCTCATCCTCTTCATCGTCGCTCTCACTATCGCTGTTCTCCTCCTTCATACCCGTCAGATTCTTCAGTCCCATAACCATAATCTCGTTGTTTTTCGGCTGCATTGAACACATTATTAGTCTTCATAACAACGTCTACCCTAACCGTCTCGCCCTGAGTACCGGCAACCATGTAGCAATCAACAGGGAACGTGGTACGACCGTCACCGAGTCCGTCGCGGCACACGTCGAATGAGAGACACGGTCTAGCTGAAAACCCGATTACGAATACAACATATAACCAGGAATATAATACAAGTACACTTACTGGTTTCGAAGGTGTGGAAGAGCTTATATGCGTTGGGATCAAACTCCAGCTCCTCGTCGTTCTTCATATCAGCGCTCACGCCAGGAATGTAAGCCTAAAACTTCTCGTAACACGGTCATCACGTTGAAAATACAAGTACAGCAAACGGACTACCTTCTTGTCCTTCTCATCGATTTGCTCTTCCTCGTGCTCCTCGTCGTCCATCTCGGCATCTGCGTGCTCCATCTCCATGTCCTCGTTATCCGAGTACTCATCCTTCACCTCCTTCTTCTTCGTCATTCTGAAACATCGTTGAAAACATACATGAAAACAACAAGCGTGCACATTTAATATAAAATAAATGTTTAAAAAAATAGAAGCAACAAAAGTTGCGAAAATGAAAGTCTTGCGCAAGCACAAGTCACACGCCATAACCATATGCTAGCGCAGTTCGTAAAAATATAAAAAAAAAATTGTTTATTATATTCATAATATTTATTAATATATTGTTCAGCGGGGTGAATGTGGGGTGCACCTAGTCGAGAACAAAATAATAGATACGGTTCTTGGATCACGACGACGTCAGCAGAGGGAGGTTTAGGTTGGGTATGGGTGGCATCGGATCGGACACATTGTTCGTTCGTTCTTGAGGTCCGTAGATGGTGCTGTGATGAGTTCTGTCTACCACGAAATTGACTCCGAAATGGATCGAACCAGTGACCTTGAGATTGATAGACGAACTCTTTATCCTGACTGATCCGCCCACGCCCCAGCAATTTTTTTTATCGCGTTCCTTCTATTTTTCAAATATATTTATTATCTCGTAATAACACAATTCTGTCTAAAGCTTATGCGCGGTATCCGGAAGGGGCAACATCAGGAGTGGCAGGGGCCGGCTGATAGACGGGAGAAGCAGGCTCCTCGGGAGCGGTCTCGTCCTCGGGGGCTCCGGATCCGACAGCGGGAGCTCCGGAGTCAGGGGCGGCTTCAGAATCGGCAGGGCCGGCTCCAGAATCAGAAGGGGCGGCTCCAGAATCTGCGGGAGCTCCAGAATCTGCGGGAGCTCCAGAATCGGCGGGAGCAGGTCCGGGGGCGATAGGCTCGTCTACATACTCGTTGCTGCGCTTGGCACGGTATCCGGAAGGAGCAACACCAGGAGTGGCAGGAGCAGTCTGGTCAACGGGGGAAGCGGGCTCCTCAGGAGCGGTTTCATCCTCGGGAGCTCCGGCATCGGGAGCTCCGGAGTCGACAGGAGCGGGTCCAGAATCAGCGGGAGCGGCTCCAGAATCTGCCGGAGCTCCAGAATCGGCGGGAGCAGGTCCGGGGGCGACAGGCTCGTCTCCATACTCGTTGCTGCGCTTGGCACGGTATCCGGAAGGAGCAACATCAGGAGTGGCAGGAGCAGTCTGGTCAACGGGAGAAGCGGGCTCCTCAGGAGCGGTTTCGTCCTCGGGGGCTCCGGCATCGGGAGCTCCGGAGTCGACAGGGGCGGGTCCAGAATCAGCGGGAGCGGCTCCAGAATCTGCCGGAGCTCCAGAATCGGCGTGAGCAGGTCCGGAGGCGATAGGCTCGTCTCCATACTCGTTGCTGCGCTTGGCACGATATCCTGAGGGGGCGACATCAGGGGTGGCAGGAGCAGGCTGGTAGACGGGAGAAGCAGGCTCTTCAGGAGCGGTTTCGTCCTCGGGGGCTCCGGCATCGGGAGCTCCGGAGTCGACAGGGGCGGGTCCAGAATCAACGGGAGCGGCTTCAGGTCCAGAATCTGCCGGAGCTCCAGAATCGGCGGGAGCAGGTCCGGGGGCGATAGGCTCGTCTCCATACTCGTTGCTGCGCTTGGCACGATATCCTGAGGGGGCGACATCAGGGGTGGCAGGAGCAGGCTGGTAGACGGGAGAAGCAGGCTCTTCAGGAACGGTCTCGTCTACAGGAGTTCCTTCGTCCACGGGTGCACCAGAGTCAGCGGGAGCGGCTCCGGAATCAGCGGGGGCTCCAGAGTCAGTGGGGGCAGGGAACAAGGCGGGGAGGGGAGCGGGAGACTCGAGCGCCGCGCCCAGGGGCTTGGGCACCTCCACCACGTCGTTGGGAGTGGATCCGTCCGACGGGGCGGGTCCGGGCACGATCGGCTCGTCTCCGTACGCGTTGCGCTTGTACACTGAAGTTAGATATTGTCAATGACATGCATAATGAATAAATACAACTCACGAGACTTGGCAGTAGATAGGGCGAAGATCGCCGCAAGAAGTAGGAAGAAGCGCATGTTCGACCAAATAGATGCTTGCTGATCCACATCCCATCTTTTATACCGCCACTTCTCCCCCCAAATACGAGATCTATATCTCTGAACTATAACTATGCACAGAGAGTAGGTCATGAAAGCGGTTTGTATCCCTACCTGCGAGCACAGATCACATTACTTGTCACGACCTCGCTCCATCGTTTCCGGTGTAAAAATCATATCACACATTATACAATGATTTATCATAGGTATTCTCCAATTTTGTACAAATCAAGGTTCGAGATCATACTCTAGAATCGATATCCAGATTCAGTGATAGGGGCTGAGTTGCAGTCGGGCTTGGGCTGCTCAACTGGTGCGGCCGTCTCCTCAGCGTACGCGGCAGTGGTAGCCTCGGCGGAAGCATCGTATCCAGCAGGGGTCGGAGTCACCGGCTCATCTCCGTACGCGTTCCTCTTGGCGCGGTATCCAGAAGGAGCAGAGGGGGCCGAGTTGCAGTCGGGCTTGGGCTGCTCAACTGGTGCGGCCGTCTCCTCAGCGTACGCGGCAGTGGTAGCCTCGGCGGGAGCATCGTATCCAGCAGGGGTCGGAGTCACCGGCTCATCTCCGTACGCGTTCCTCTTGGCGCGGTATCCAGAAGGAGCAGAGGGGGCCGAGTTGCAGTCGGGCTTGGGCTGCTCAACTGGTGCGGCCGTCTCCTCAGCGTACGCGGCAGTGGTAGCCTTGGCGGGAGCATCGTATCCAGCAGGGGCCGGAGTCACCGGCTCATCTTCGTACGCGTTCCTCTTGGCGCGGTATCCAGAAGGAGCAGAGGGGGCCGAGTTGCAGTCGGGCTTGGGCTGCTCAACTGGTGCGGCCGTCTCCTCAGCGTACGCGGCAGTGGTAGCCTCGGCGGGAGCATCGTATCCAGCAGGGGCCGGAGTCACCGGCTCATCTCCGTACGCGTTCCTCTTGGCGCGGTATCCAGAAGGAGCAGAGGGGGCCGAGTTGCAGTCGGGCTTGGGCTGCTCAACTGGTGCGGCCGTCTCCTCAGCGTACGCGGCAGTGGTAGTCTCGGCGGGAGCATCGTATCCAGCAGGGGCCGGAGTCACCGGCTCATCTCCGTACGCGTTCCTCTTATAGACTGAAGTCAAGATGATAGTACAAAACGTGCACAAAACAAATAAGAAACTCACTGGACTTGGCGCAAGCGCAAGCGAGAGCCGCCAAGAGAAGAACTTGAACCTTCATGTTTGGTGATGTTACTTGAAAAAGTTGCGCAGTATTTATACCGCTTAAGCAGTTTTATTCATCTGTAGAGTGTCTAGCTTTAGGCAGTATTGTCATTGTCTTGGTGTTTCAATGTCAAGGGTATCACAATTACTGCAACAGCACAGCTGGCAACGGAATCGGTTCCAAAACCGAAACTCTCTTTCTCGTCCCATTCCGCATGTTGCGACTAAATGAGTTGGCAACAATCATTCTACAACCATTTTTGTTCAGTATAGCCTTCTAGTAAAGTTGAAAACAAGATAGGGAATAGGCTTCGTGGATTACGATGAAAGCAGAAGAAAATTGGGATGCGTCGTTGGGTGGCGTCGACCGTTTTGTATCCAATTCTTTTTCTCTGCTCAAAAAGTTATGTGATGCCTTCTGACAGCCTTAATAGCGGATTGCCTTAATGACTATTTAGAAAGAATTTCGAAAGAATGCTAGAAGGGTCGTTTCCAAGAGTGACATACAATGCCACTCTTGTCATCTATCGAGACCCAAATGCTCTATTCACTGAGTCAATAAAAAACGATAGTGATATAACATTTTTATTATTATTTTGTACAATTATTACTTGTGGCACAGCTCTCTGCCGACAGTAGCTTTCAAGAATCCGCAGAACGAAGACGAGCGGGCATACACTCCTAGAAACAACCGAATGAAAAGAGGAAAGTATGGAGAGGGGAGAGAGAGGGGAGGAATGCTTGCTCACCGGCGTGTCCCTTCTCAGCGCACCCCTGTCCCCAGCTGACGATGCCTGCTTGGAACCACCGTCCACTGTCCTTGTGCTTCACGACCAGTGGGCCACCGGAGTCACCCTGCAATCAACAATCTTTCCCTCCCTCTCCCCCTCTCCCTCTCCCTCCCTCTCCCCCTCTCCCTCTCCCCCTCTCCCCCTCTCCCTCCTCCCCCTACCTGGCAGCTGTCGAGCCCGGTCCGTCCGGCGCACTCCATGCTCTCGTCTATCATGCCCCTGTACTCCCTCTCGCAGTGGTGCATAGTGAGGAATGGAACGAGCACTTGTCGCAGATGCGTCGACACCATACCGCCCTCTGAATGATGATTGTTGAGGTCGGTTCGGTATACCTTCGACGATTCAAGTATACATCCGACATGCACAGAACTGCACAGACTGACGAGTGAATCAAAGTGAAGGAGATTTTTTTGTTATTAAATGAGACTAGTGCACAACAGTGTGCTCGACTCGCCTACAGTGGCTCCCCATCCGGTGACGAAGGCCGAGTGACCCTCCTTGAACAGACCGCGGCTGTTCTCCGGAATGCAGATCGGCTGGATATGATCCGTGTATTCCACGGGGTTCTCCAACTGCAACAGATCTCTCCCTCTCTCCCTCTCTCTCTTTCTCTCTCCCCCTCCCTACCTTCAGGATAGCAATGTCATGTGAGTACTGGTGGGGCTTTCCGTAGTTTGGATGCATGATGACAGCAGCTACATTTGAAGTGATGGCCCCTTCTTCCTTTGTGCTGTTGTAGTCATATATGCCCAGCTTCACTCCGAACACTTCCGGCGCTGTGTCGTAGCCATGTCTGAAATGATTAGCATTCCTGTAATACCAGAATACCACAGTTTCAATTCTCTCGCCCAATATAGCTCGTGTGCTGTACTGTGGTGCAGTCTAACCACAGCACATCTGACTACAACTTTCTCTCTCTCCTTTCGATTATGACCACATCACACACTCGTCCATTAGTGTCACGGACGTCTATCATGTGAATAGATAGTCGATTGTGATTCGTGGTGAGTCAAGCAAGCAACTGTTTCAAGTGCGCTCATCATGAACTTCAATTGTTGGGTGATGGTCTATTCGTGACTCACACGCAGTGGCTGGCGGTCATGACGTACTGATTGTCGATGAGAGACGCGCCGCAGCGGAAGTCGCACGACTCCGGCGCCCACTGACCTGAGTGAGATATGTCTTCTTTCATCCATTGATGACGTGACTCACTCTTCATGCACAGCTCCGCCTGCCAGGGCCACGAATACGGCACGCTGATGCTGCCTCCGACGATCTTCCCGAACTTGCCTCCCTCGTCCGGCTCTATCGGTGTGCTACCACACTCGAGTGGAGCCGGCGTGCCTCCCCAACCGAAGATACCACATGACACTAAAAAAGAACAGCATAATGATCGTGGGCAAGCAGCTGAAATCAGTAGTATTGTGGAGTCAAAAAGTGGGATAGTTTTCTATTTGATCTCGCACACCTAGAGGCAGTAGAAGAAGGGAAGTGAGCCGGGCGAGCATGGTTGATGGTCCCCGACCACGTTCGTTGCCTTTTAAAGGGCTGCACGGTATCACTGTATCATATCGTTGTCCGGAACAAAGGACACTTGGCGATAGCGACTCGAGGCGAGGAGATGCTTGTTTGCGAGCGCATTCGACGACGACTGTGAGATAGAGACGAGGGTACGCGGCCCGCCTATCATCTTGCGGTTTGCCAGGCGCTAAAAGGACAGCGGATACCCGCAACGCACGAACTTTCACCCCAACAGAAGACGTCACGAGATTATGAGTTTCGCTCTAGTGTTTATGACACGACTCATAAGAAGCTTACTCGAGACGATCATTGAATCACGTTTTGGAAAACATTGATAACCTTTTCGATGATAGTTTGATACTGTTTTTAGATTCTACTTCCCAGTTGACGTTCCCGCGATAGTGTCTGCTAAGGCTGGAGCCGGAGATAATCCTGAAGTGAGATTGATTCACAGATAAACAGTACAGTATTCAAAACCGTGCAATTCTTCAAAAGAATTTCTGGGGATTTTTGATTGTTTAATGACTCATAGTGTGGTGAAATCATTTATTGTGAAAAGATGCGACATTTCAATTATTTTTCTCTTTTCTCTCACCCTACTCGCCTAGGCGAAGCGAGCGCGAGCGCGACGGCGGGGGTGGCAGACACATAGAGTCGAAAACACGGCGCGCCCCTTTCAGTGTGGACTCTACTATCGTCGACTCCACTCGCTCACTCAAAATGGTATGATTTCTTTATTGCTTTATGTATTTTGTTTATGTTTAGAGGTCGTAAAATACATTACAAAATACTACTAAAAGTGTGTAATCTTTTTGTCGCCTTTTTTGTTTTGATTGCCTTTTCTGAGAAAATTGATTGCCGTTCTCAAGAAAAGTTAAGATATTGTAGATAAGGTTGTGGTGTTCTTTTCAAATTAGTTTCAATGAACACATACATATCGTATTCTGGATGCAAGAATATTAAGAAAACAATTTGTGCTATCTCAATGAGATCAATTGACGTTTTATCTAGTTGCGATGTGTTTTCTCGTGAAATCAGTCTCTACTATGGGAGTCGTATTTCAACATTACAATAGGTAATATCCCCAAAAATGTGTACCATATTTCGTGATAGAGTAATCTTGTTTACGATTGAGAAATATCGATTTTGTCACTTTGGCGCAAACAAGTGTGAGTGAAGTAGCGATTTGGCGCTACAACCTTATAAACCGCTTAATGCGGGAACATGTTCGAATCTCGTTGCTCACATCAGTATCGATCCACGCTGTGTTGTGTGTTCTCGACGTAGTAAACAAACATTACTCTCTCACTTCCTCTCTGCTCTGTCACAACACCGAACAACATTGCCTAGTGTATGAAATGTATTGCCTTGTGTATGAAATGATGATAACTGTGAACTGTGAGGCTACAATGAGAGTGGCTGTTGTCGATTCCCGCTTCAAATGAGATAGACGCACATGTGGTCTCGAACTCAGACGAAAACACTTCCTTCTCTCTCCTTTTCAAAAGTTGCGAGAATCGATCAGACACTGCGGTTACTCGTCAAACGGGGGTCACTGCGTTTCAATACGGGTCTCACACTGGCGAGAGCCAAAGTGCCGTCGTCTCGCTTCCCCCTTGACAGTTGTTTGTGTAATGACACACGCTTGTTTGTCCTGCGAGTGAAAGCTGTCCAACTTCTTATCACTTATAGATAGCTCTTGCCAGGGGATCATTGATGAGAAAGAAATGGATGATTCAATGTGTGAGAGTGATATCGCTAGGAAAAGTTGCGATATCAAAGGTGAATCAGAGCGATTTCATTTGAATCGTCCGACATTAAATGTTGCCCGCGCCACCAAATACCAAGGCCGTGCGTGCATTATGCCCGATTCGATACCACGACGGGACAAACAACCCTTTGTCGCTCCTCTCACCGAAAACCGAGGCGAGCGCGCGCAAAAAAATCGTGGAATTTGAATGCGATAGGAAAGTGAACATTGCTCACTCCGCACACACACACATGTGGGGTAAATGTGTTTCGATTCGATATAAAATTTTCGCCAGTACTCTGCGAAAAAGAAAGTATCACGATTCGTAGAAATGATGTGTGACCATGAAAGAAGAGTTTGCAAAAGAAAGAGATTCGAGAGGTGATGAAGTGCTCGTTCAGTCGGCCCCCGTGCACCCGAACGACGCGGCCATCCCCGTGCCGTACACTTCTCGTCTGGCGCAGCCCCTCCAGGCCGGACAGACCCTCAATATCCATGGAGCCATCAACGACGGCGCTAAGCGGTCAGTACTCCTTCTTTCTGAATACTGGTTTTCTCGTGACAAACTGACTGATCTCTGTTGTTTTCAGTGTGGAGATCAACCTGCTGCAGGGCGCCCCGGAGATCAACGAGGGCAGCCAGGCGATCCTCCACTGCAACCTGCGATTCGACGAGGGAAAGATTGTCCTCAACAGCTACACGGTCAGTGAGAGGGGAGGGGGCAGAGGGATGAAGTGCTGGATTGCAGAACAAGTCGTGGGGCAAGGAGGAGCGCGTCTCGCTTCCCTTCAAGGCCGGACAGAAGTTCGACCTCCGCGTTCGGTGAGCAATGGTATTATGGAAGGCCTAACCTACATTTATATCAATGCATAGTCAAAATGAACGGAGAGGGGTTTCAGCTGCCATGCGGAGCACCTGGAGATCAGCTGCGACGGCCACAGCGTGCACGAGTTCAAGCACAGGGGAGACTTCCAGGCCATCGAGTACTTCCAAATCAAGGTAAACAACTACTTTATTTCTCTCACTATTATCTCTCGCTCTCTTCTCTCTCTTTTCTAATCAGAGTTGCTCAGGTTTTCTTATATATTGGATATGATTATTATCATTCCTTCCATCTGCAGGGTGACTGTACTCTGACGGGCGTGCACTGGGGCGGCCGCTACTACCAGGTGCCGTGGGAGACCGGATTCCCCAGTGGAGGGCTCCAGTCCGGTGAGTAGACAGATTGAATCAGTATGACGTCATCATTCATTTGCAGGCCAGCGCATCTACATGTACGGCATCCAGAAGGGCAACCGCTGGTCGTTCGATCTGGTGGCCCGCAACGGCGACCTCCTCTTCCACTTCAACCCCCGCCTCGACCAGAAGGCCGTGAGTTTCTCTCTCCCTCTTTTTCTCTCCTCTCTCTCTACCTCTCTCTCTCTCTCTCCCTCCCCCTCTGTTTCTCTCACTCTCTGTTTCACCCCTCTCTCCCAGGTTGTCCGCAACGCGCACAGGAAGGGTTTCTGGGAGAAGGAGGAGCGCGAGGGACCGTTCCCCTTCGAAAAGGACACCGGATTCGATCTCACCATTGTCAACGAGCCCTACTCTATCCAGGTAATCAATTGATAACTGGTATTTAATCCATCAAATACATTGTAGATGTTCGTGAACGGTGAGCAGATCGGAACGTTCGCGCACCGCTGCGAGAACCCGGTTGGAGGCGACTACATTGGAATGCGCATCGACGGAGACGTGGAAATCACGGGAATCGAGTTCTCCCACTGATCTGCCCCCATCTACTCACTCACAGATTACCCTCCTCTCTCTCTCTACTCGCACCCCCGGTGACATGCGATGTATATACCTATATTTTGCACTCTCTTGTGTAATTCTATCTATTTTTGTGAAGATGCATAAAGTTTTTTTATTGTAAATTGAGTACATAATGAGTAGTGGCTGTGTTTTGATGATGGGGCGCTGACAAGTGGGAGAGAGCGTAGTGAGTGCGACCCAGGGGGTAGGGACAACTGTTCCCGAGAGAAGCGCTATGGCGAAAAGCCACTCCACCAGGCGAGATGGATTGGCAGAGAGGGGGAGAGGCGAGACCCCGCCCCATACTGCCGCTGCCTGGGGGCAAGCTCTAACCACATTGCGCTGTTCGATTGTTTTGTTTTGTTCCCTCCTACTACTCGTACTCACAACCGTTCGGATCATTTCGCAATTAATCCATTTTTTCCCATAATTCATTTCAATTCCACGTTTTATTTGTTTTATGGGGACAGTGGATAATTTGTGATTAGTTTCCTTTTTCGACATATTTTCTTTTTCTAATCTTCCAAATCCTTCAGATATGCCGCATTCTGACGACTCTCTTTCCGCCCTTGACGAGCATGTGGCCCCTGGGTTGAGATTGTGGATGCTGATTGCACTCGTGTCAGGAGTATTGCTTGTCATGGGTCAGTACTCAACATATTCTTTTCACCACGATCTCTTCAGTGGTCCTTGTATGTTGCTTCATGCGGATTCGAATTCCTCGCACGAAACGGCAGATCGATCTGATCGCAGCGAAGCGCAAGTTGCGCGGAAACAAGCGAGCCGCTCAGAAACAATCGCACGGTTGGTGAAATACTACATTTCATGAATTAGCACTTGCTATCAAATTAGACATGTATTTGCAGAGGAACGTTCGACGGCTATTGTGATGAATTCTATGCACAAGCAGTCGACAGGAGGCCATCGACAGGACAACAACAACCAATCATCATCCGACAGAGCAGCGCTCGTCCACAAAAAGGAGAAGCAGCACACTGCCGTCTGATCATCATCACTCATTATATGTGTACATCAATTCCACTTATCAGCCGCTTTCTGGTGTAATTTCCGTTCCGTCTACGGTATTGATATTGTGTCGCACATATTTTCTTGCATGTTTTTCTCCGCCCGAATCTCTCTACTCCCGTCTCTCTCGCCGCCCCATGCCAATATTGAGTGCCGATCCGTTTGTAAATATTGTTTTGTGTGTTTTCCGCGTGTGTAAACTGATTGTTCATTTCGGTGTTGGATCGATATTGGCGAACGAGTGGGTGGATGCATCCCGATGCGTACTTGTTGCATTACTCGAGTAGTAGTGAGAGTGAGCGGCGGGCGCAGCGGTCGATTCCCATTTCCCTTCCCGCTCTCACCGTGTCCGCTGTGGTGTCGAGTGTTGCCCTAAAGGGAGCCGCGTGCAATCAAGCAAATGAAACGCGCACTCGCCCCATTCAGATATGGGCCCCGGAATGCCTATGCTAGAGTGAAAATCATGTGACTCTAGTGCGGATACACAATGTGTTGTCACCTGCCGCCGATAAGTATCGCACAAACCACACTGGTTGTTGTTGTTCAGAGTGACCGGTGTGGGTTGGGCGATTGGAAGGGGAACGATGTCGGAAGAGGGTCTACTCGACCATCTCATTCGAATCGCGCGAGGCAAGCTGCTCAAGAAACGGTTCATCAAGACCTTCAAGTGAGAAAATTTTCAATTCATACGGTAATGGTATTCTGATTCCGTATTTGTTGAGATCCGACCTCTGTTCCTGCCTGGAAGCGGCGACTTCCTCGGAGATTGAGAACCGGAAGCTGCTCACTAACCAGGCGATTCTCGCTCGCGGCCTACTCGTTGTCCGATACCACAACTATGACAACGATTCACAGGTATGATTGTATAGGTTATTGATTTATTGATTGCATGTTGAGCTGCTGTCGCTTCTGTGTCGCCACATGGTTCAGTCGATGGAGAGCGCGGATCGAGAGTGCAACTTCGCTGCCGTCTTTCTGAATGCAGTGAGTTCGTTCTGATTCTTACGGTTTGCTTGATTGTCGCGTGCAGCAATCGATCTCGACTGCGCACAGCCTCTGCCACAACCTCTACTCGATGATCCCCCTCACAATGGCCACACTCAACGTGAGTATTGATTGATGTCAGGAAGAAGTGTTCGATGAGAGAAAGAGACCATTTGAAGGGCGAGCGCGTGTCGGAGACGCGAGCATGGCAGCAGTTCATCCACTGGATGATCGTCTTCTCATCCGCCAACACATGGCAGCTCGTGCGCAACGCGCCCGCCGCGCAACAGGTACTGTAAGAGTACTGTATACGGTAGACCTGCTGATTGTTCGTTGTTCTCTGCATACTGTAGCCCTTTGTTGTCCTGTCGTTACAATAGGTTTACTGTAGGTGCTGAACACAATGTGTGCCAAGATGTCGGCTCCGCTCGCCGTCATCGACAACTACCGCTTCCTTACAGTGAATGACTCGTCGATTGCATTTGATATTGATTGATTGTGTTGTTAGAAAGTGGTGTACGACAGTGTGAACGGGGAGCGGTTGCTGCTGGCGCCGGAGACGTTCAACGCCCTCCTCACCATACTCGCTCGTCAGCTCAAGGTGAGAGAAGAGAGAAGACAGTTGATCATACATATTCTCACGAGAGAAGAGAGAAGACAGTTGATCATACATGTTCTCACATATTAACCTTCCACGTGTCTTATGTGGGACTATTCTAATTTCGACTATTGGGAGGTAGAATTATGAAAATATGTTTTCAGAACTCCCTCGATCTCAAGCATACATTCATAAACTATGTGCTCATCTCGCCCGCTGTTCTTCTCCACGCCAGCCAACCGGTGAGCGATATTGATTTATTGATTGGCTATTTTTGTTGTTTGACTGATTGATGTGCACAGGTGCGTGATATGATCGTCTCGTCGGGTCTGTTCGCCGCGACTCTCACGTACTTCAACCGTTCGAGTGGAGCGGCAGCGTCGCGGCCCGCCGACCAACTCAGTCTCCTCGCGAACCTCGCTCATCTCAGCTATCTAGACACACAGGTAAGGGAGAGAGAGAAAGGGGGAGAGAGGGAGGGAGCGAGGGAGGGAGTGCCGTCGTGATGGTTCCATTTCAGACAATGAAGTCGATGATTGTGGAGTGGACCGGCGTTCTCGGCGAGGCGATGAACCACTGCAACGAGTTCCGAGAGATGGGCGGGGCCAGTGGGGGCGGGGCCAGCCATCACTACTGGCATCCCGTGTTCGGGCAGACCAATGTGCGGATAGACGCCAAGACGGAGGGATCGCTGAAGAACGTGGTGCGCCAGTTGGCGTATCTGTGGAACCGGAAGGTGCTCGCCACGCTCTTCGAAGGGGTGAGTCGTGGAGAACACCATGATTCAGAAGAGATGGAGAGAGATATTCCAGATCCTACCTTCAAATGGCAAGTCGAACGGAATGTCCGCATCCACATCCAATTCTTCCATGTCGACCAGTGCCAAGGACGAGATGAGCAACGTGTTCTCGAGTGAGTGGGCGGGGCTTGAGTGGGCGGTGTTATTGGTGTGACGAAACGTGTTGCAGAGATTTGGCGCAAGATCTCTAGCGACAAGGCGCGCGCGGCGGAGAGGCAGGTCGCGCGGCAGCGACAGCCACTCACACTCGCAGCCCTCGTATGCCATCTATACAGGACGGCCCTGTTCACATTCGACAACGTCCGCTCCCAGATACTCAACGGTGGGCGGAGCCAAGGGGGCGGGGCGAAGAGCAATCCGTTCAGGTCTCGCCACGGTCGACATTCTCCTCGTGCAGTTGTGGGCGTTCCTCAAGAGCTGGGCCAGCAAGAGTGAGTATTTTTAAACTATTGATTGATTTTTGATTATAATTGGTCGATGACGTCGTGTGGCTTTCAGCGTGTGCGTGGAATGAGGGTGTGGGGCTGGCACAAGCCACTCTTCCCATTCTGGAGATCGAGAAGGAGTCTGTGGAACTCAGTCCCCTACAACTGTTCGTTGACGCTGCGGCGAGTGTCATCAAGTGAGTCTCTCTCTTTCTCTCTCTCTCTCTCTCTCTCTCCCTCTCTCTCTCTCTCTCTCTCTTTAACACCCCTTCCAGCATTTTGGACGAGGAGGAGATGTACGCAGAGGGCAAGCCGCTGCCTCTGGAAGATCTAAAGGCGGTCGCGCGATTCGCCAACACATTCTGTTTCCGAGCCATCTGGAACGGGACTGTTGGTGGGTGAGGAGGAGAGAGACGAGTAGACGTGCGTGCTTCAGATGCGTCGACGGTCGACGACGGCCTGTTCGCCTCGGTGCACCAGTTGTGCTCGGTGAGTCCGAGGATTGATAAGTTTCACATTCAGAGACGGTTTGTGGGTTGAGAGAGTGTAAACCCCGCAGAGTATTCATAACTCACTTGGATCGAGGATTCCGTCATTTCTCATGAACAGTTAGTACAGTGCGTGTTGTTGTAGGTCTTGTACGTGCGCGACTCTCGGCATCGCTTCACGACCAGCACCACCAGTGAGAAGAAGGCCGACAAGGCAGTGACCGGCGACAAGTTCTGGCTGGCCAGGTGCGGCGAGAACATATACTATTTCAGAGTATACATGACCTTGTTTTCAGCGAGGTGAAGCCATCTGTGATCATCAGCGAGTTGGAGCGGGGCGTCCCGCGGGCTCGTCTCCTGGTTGCCAATATGCAACATGTGTTGCCTCTCAAGCAACGCGTCGAGCTGTTCCGCAAGATGGTCCGCGGCAACAAGGTACCACTAGCCCCGCCCACATGAGCCCCGCCTTCTTCTAGGCGTCGCTGGACACGAACGTGCTGACGATTCGAGTGGTTCGAGCGCGACTTGTGATGGACGGATTCAATCAGCTGGGCTATCTGTCCAGCCAGCAGATCAGACAGACCATTCGGGTGCGGTTCGTCAATCTGCAGGTGGGAGGCGAGAGAGGGAGAAAGAGAGAGAGAGAGAGAGAGAGAGAGAGAGAGAATGATGTCATTTCAGGGTTGCGACGAGGCGGGTATCGACCAGGACGGAGTGTTCAAAGAGTTTCTCGAGCTCACTCTCAAGCAAGTCTTCGATCCGTCCATGCAGCTGTTTAAGGTGAGAGGCGGGGGCAGAATGGGCGGAGCTTCATCCTTTTCAGTCATGCAACGGCCTGCTCTATCCGTCCACATGCGCGGTGGAGAAGCTGGGTTTGTGGATTGGGCAGATTGGGTTTATCGATTGATTCACTAGATTTCTACGAGCACGTGGGGAAGATGCTGGCGAAGGCGGTGTACGAGGGAATCGTGGTCGACGTGCAGCTGGCACATGTGCTACTCGCATCTGTGAGTAGTGGAGAAGGAAGGGAAGGAAGGGAGAGAGGCTATCAAGTGAGTCAGTCATCTCTGTTCCAGGTCCTCGGCGGGCGAAGGCTGTGTGCATTCGACGAGCTCGCACAGGTGTGGCTATCGATTGTGTTTTGAGTTTATCGATTGATTGTAGCTCGATCCGGAGATGTACCGCAATCTGTCGTTTGTGAAGCGCTACGAGGGAGATGTGTCCGAGTTGGCACTCACTTTCTCGATTGATGAGGAGGTGGATGGAAGGGTGAGGAAGAGGAGAAGCAGTCGGTGGATTACTCCGATGATTCAGATAGTGACTACGGATCTGATCCCGGGAGGTCGCACGTTCCAAGTCGATGACGATAACAAGTGAGTGGATCTCTCTCTCTCTCTCTCCTTCTCTCTTTCTCTCCCTCTCCCACTCTTTCTCATTCCCTCCCTCTAGGATCGACTACGTGCACCGCATGGCGCACCACCGCGTCTTCCGCCAGTCTGCCCGACAGTGCGCCGCCTTTGTCAGAGGAATGCAGGCCGTGTTGGAACCGAGGTAGAGAGAGATTGGGAGAGAGAGAGAGAGATTGGGAGAGAGAGAGAGAGGGAGAGATAGAGAGTCTTCCCTCCAGATGGCTGCAGCTGTTCGCCCCCCACGAGCTTCATGTGTTGATCGCCGGCACGAGTTCTGATGTGGATATAGCCGACCTGCGAGCCCATGTGCAGTACTATGGCGGATTCCACGGCGGACACCGCGTTGTCAAGGTGGGCGGGGCGAGAAGGGGTGGGGCCTGACGATTGTGGGATTTGGTATATACTGGGCTTTCAGTGGTTGTGGCAGATTCTGGAGAACGACTTCACTGCCGAGGAGAGGAGTCTGTTTCTGAAGTTTGTGACGTCGTGTTCTCGCGGTCCCCTGCTCGGCTTCTCGCATCTCGAACCGCCCTTCTCTATCAGATGCGTGGAGCCGGATCATGATGACGTGAGTTCGCCTCTTCAATTTCGCAATCGATGAAACTGACTCCTCTCTTTGAGGACGTGGACACTGTGGGCACAGTTATCCGTGGCTTCCTGTCGTTCCGGAAGACTGGGGACCAGCCGGGAGTGCGGCTGCCGACAGCCTCGACCTGCTTCAACCTGCTCAAACTGCCCAACTACTCGAAGAAGAGCACCCTGCTGGCCAAGCTGCGGTACGCCATCCACGCGCATGCCGGGTTCGAGCTCAGCTGAGAGGCGACCGAGAAACGAGGAATATGTGTGTGCTATGCAGCGATTGCGATACGTTTATTTCACTGTGTACAGAGATCTGTAAATAAATATTTTTTTGTTTTACCTTCTTTCGTCCATTGATAATCACTTGGCGCCAACTTAAACTTGGTGATTGTGCAGTGTGCTGCACGAATGAGGTTTGGCGCCAAAATTATCGATCTCTAATTTTGAGGTGAGACTGTCGTTTGCCTCGCGGTCATGTTGTGTTTTTGCTCTGTCTGGTGGCTCTGTTTTCTTGTGATGAAACTAGTTGTTAGGCAATCAGTGGGGCGCGTGGATTACTAATTGGAAATCATGCCCGAAATGGCCTGTACACTCTTGATTCGCTTTCTCCCGGCCCCTGCGGTTAGTTTGCGAGGAGTGAAAGTGCACATTTCTTCGCGAGATCGGCTGAGTCTGGCTATATCAGGCTGGCCGATCGCTGGGCATATCTATGCGAGAGCCGGCGCGGATTTCAATTCGATCCTATCGACACACCTCGGATTCGCATATTCGAGAAACGATTCGCCCGCTCGCAGCTCTCGCGCAGCTTCGATTAGGCTAACCGAGGTGATTTGCATCACTCACTGATGTATGTTTATGATTGCGTTTTCATTATCACTTGTCATGACCCTATGGAGTCTGATCCATGCTCTCTCTCTCTCTCTCTCTCTCTCTCTCGCGACGGCGGCGGGCAATAACTCATCTGTCCATATCCCGCTGATCAGTGGAGGTGTTAGGTGTCACCTCTTATCTCTCTGCCATCTACTCTCTCGCGCACCCCAGACATGATACGAACACAGCGTGTTGTTCTTTTGCGGATTGGTGACGTCACTCTCACATTTTGGCGCTTGTCGGTTTCTCACAGTTCATGTCATACATTTGTTTATGTTTCTCGCTGCGACATGATGTCAGTGTTGTCAATGTGAGGTGTGCCTAATTCGACCTCTACTCGTTTCTGTCCCCTTGTTGCGAGCCTCTCTTCCTTTTATGACTATATGCAGTTATTCTCCAGTTTCACGACTCGCAAAAACGTAGGACGTTTCATATATCGTTTATGTAGATGCGCTTATTCTCTATCTCTCCCTCTCTCTCTCCCCCCCTCTCTCTCGCATCGCTGCTCGTTTTTACGAGCCTCACCATTCGTCGTGTGTGTTCCAGTGTGAGAAAGTGAATATCTATTCCTCTCTTTCCACAAATATTTGCACTTCTTTTGTCGGATCAGGCCGTTTCGGGGCTTACACTTACTGTACTCCTGCACTCTTGGTCGCCTCTCTCTATCCCAACCCATCTGGTTCACATATCCTCATCTCTTTTTGATAGATGTGATGAGTGGGATGAGTATTTCTTCATTTTTTGCACACCTTTCACTGTCCAGCTGTGTTCATTGTCATTTCGCGTTTTGAACGTGTCATACAGTTGCAGCCTGCGCAAAGCGCATGAGATGAGTATCGATCAGTCTATCAGCTGATCATCCAGCCGGGCATGTTTGCTCTGCACTATCATATCACCCCGGAGGCGGGAAAGAGCGCGCGCGATATCCAGATATCCGCAGGCGCAGGCGTTCTCGTGTGTTTGTCAACAGTCACACTAGGCGGAACTCCCTCTCGCGTCCGCAGTCTTCATTCGCGTCCGCAGCTTGGCTGAGTATCACTTGATCTCGCGTCACTACTCTCTGCCGAGAGCCGCCGGTAACCAGTTGTACTGTTATCCTCCCTGTTTTATACATGCCGTCGCCTAGTCGTTTTTCCGCGCGCTGATCGCTGGCGCATGCGAAATTTGGTCGTATCGTCTCACTCTCACTCCCATTCACTCTCACTCACTCCCCCACCTGCCGCGCTTCCGGTGACGGATCCTATTATGAGAGGATCTTGGCATACTATATATCCAGCTGTCTCCTACCTCTGTTATCTCGCTTGTACTACACGGCGACATTGTGCTGACACGAGTTGGCATTTGATGTGGATGTGTTGCTACAACTGAGTCATGGTGTCTTGTCTTCTTGTCGGCTCTTCGCGCGACCTCCACTCATCACACTTTACGACCGACCGCGTCTTTCGAACTGTGTGTCCATGCTGATTTGCATATTGCAGACGAACGACTCGTGGCTCATGTGAGAATGCGCGACGAGCACGCGACCAGCGAGTTCACACGACTCATATTCGGTGAGTATGACTCGGGAGAAATGGCGGGAGGAGACAGAGACAGAGAGCAGATGAATTCACATTGCAGAATCATGTACGCGAGACGCGCTCGCACTCCTCAACCAAACCATAGAAGAGAAGGGCGGACATGCCACCGTCATTGACTGCATCATCGACTGGCAGGTAGACGATGACCAATCGATAGACAATCAATACTGTCTTAGGACCTCGTCTCCCGCACAGGCCCGTGTCTGTCTGTATTGTTGGATGTTCTGGATGAGGATTGTGATGATAAAATGGCTATATCCGAGGAGGTCGTCCGTCTCGCCTGCCGGCTCGTTGAGGTGCGAATATTGATTTTTTTGCAATTGTATTGATTATCGGTTTTCCAGTTCTCTCCCGACCACATTCAGCGCATCCGCATTGAGCACGAACTGAAAGGTGGGTTGTTTTGAATGTATTATTGTTTCTATTGCATTTGGCTATTTTGGTGACAGCTGGCGGTTTGTTGTGGTTGATATGGAATGTGATGTGGTGATTTTGCGGTGACTGCGAAGGCTCGAGCATATAAGGGGATGAGTAAGCCGGAATAGGAATATGATGGACACTTTATGATGGGAGAATCCTGGCGCCACTCTGTATGTGTTCCCGAGTGACGTCTTCCCAATTTCACTTTCTTTTTGTCGTCTATTATGTCTAGTTCATAGCGTACCGCCGTGATATTGTGGTGGAGAGAACGGCATGACACACGACATTGTCTGTATGCTAATTTGGAGTGGACACCCGAGAGAGAGAGAGAGAGAGAGAGAGAGGGAGGGAGGGAGGGAGGGAGAGGGAGATAGAGAGAGGCGAGTGGCTCTAATCCCGTGTTCTCTCTGTTGTACTGTTCTAGTGTTGGTGACTGTTTTGGAATCCTGCCACCTTGTTCTTGTCTCTCTCCACAGTAGTTTTGTTGCCGCTGACTCACTTTTTTCTATCGCGCGTTGATTAATTGCGCGACGTTTTCATTCGAAAACAATGAGCTGGAGCCGCGCCTTTCAAGTTTGCCACAATATTTATTCATAAGAACGATGTTGTTAGAGATGTGGGCGTTTTTCGTCCATGCCTCTTTTCACTTTCGATTGCGCTCCATTTGTTCCGCGATTTTGATCTCGAAAGGAAAAGAGAGGAGAGGAGGCAGAGATTTTGCATCGTTTCCGTCTTTTTGTGCAAATTCCTCATGTGGCTATCTGGATCACTCATATCCCCCATTCTTCCTCATAGCCAAATCTCGAACTTGAATTCCAACCTGTTTTCGTGTTTGTTTGTTTACAATGTCTCGCAATTGTGATGGTCGTATAGTTGACGCATTGCCGTTTAGAGGCCTTTGCGCAACATATAGTCAAATATGGAGGGATTTTGATTCGAAATATAAATCTTCTTCATTTCAGATCTCGATTTTGCCGCACGGTTGGTGTCATTGAGGTGAGTATACATACCTGAATTATTATAGCGTGAAAATGTGAACTCTGATTCCAGGTCGTCCTACCCTGAGTGTTCTTCTCTGCTGAAAGAGTGCGATCGCTGGGAGACAGTGTGTCTGGAATCGACGAGAGACATAGCGGAAGCACGCAGTGCCGGAGAGAGCACCGACGACGAGAGTGGAGACATGGTGGGATGCTGACTGTATCTAGTAATAATATTACACATAATATGTACACATTTGTATACACATTTTGTATGATATACACATAATGTGTGTTTTGCAGACGGCGTCCTCTTCCGACCACGACTCTGTGACTGGCCGCGCCACTCGATCTGCCGCATCCTCCCGCGCACTTTCCCCCTCCGACACTGATGTCAGTCGGCTATCATCTTCTTTCTGTCGTGTCTGATTATATTTACCTTTTATCCTTTTGGATGGATTATGTCAATATGAAGATGAGTTTACGGTCACATTGATTGCATTGTTCACAGACGTCTCGCGGCGCGTCTCCATCCGTGGATTCTCCGGATGGAACGGAAGTGGACGGGGTGTTGTGTTCTCTGCGGACTCTGCTGAGGACGGGGGATGGTCGGGGAGTGGAGGTGCTGAAGAAGGTCGCGGAGGCACTCGGGAAGGGAGGCGGAGAGGTAAGAGGGGGAATAGTCGGATGCTTCATTCAGGATATTGGAGGGGGAATAGTCGGATGCTTCATTCAGGATATTAACGCGTTGCTGGCACTGGCGGAAGGACGGATCGAGAAAGATGAGATTGCACCTATACAGGCGCCCAGAGGTATTTATGCGACATGTTCCCGCTTTGATATATAATACATGTTCAGCGCCTCCTCCGCTTCCTCCCCCTCTTCCCTCCGTGTCCGCTCCGCCCCCTCCGCCACCACCCCCGCTCGCTCCGCCCCTTCGAGCTCCGCCCACGAGTGGTCCTCCTCCTCCGCCGCCTCCGCCGATTGGCGGACGAGGTCCTCCCGGCCCGCCTCCTCCCCCGGGAGGAGCACCACCGCCCATTGGTGAGCACTCTCTCTCTCTCTCTCTCTCTCTCTCTCTCTCTCTCTCTCTCTCTCTCTCGTTATCTCTCAACACCCGTATATACAGGCGGTCTGCGAGGTGCACCGACGGCCAAAGTGGATCTTCCAAAGGCGATGAAACCAGCCAAGCAACCGACAGATGGACAGAAGATGCGAGGAATACAGGTGAGAGAAGTCCAATTCTCTCTCCCCCATTTTACACTTCTTTTTTTTCAAAATGAGATCACACGCTCACTCGTGAAGTTTTAATTTCTAGTCTAATTAAATTCTTATTTTATCGACACTTCCTTAGCAGTTGATTGTTTTCAGTGGACGAAGCTGCCTGCGAATCGAGTGAGTGCCGATTCGAACAATGTTTGGATGCTGGCGGCTGGCGGAGAAGGTGTGAATTCCATTATGAAGATTTTGATAGCGGCATCATTTATCATTTTCATTCAGATCTCTCGTTGGACTATTCTCAACTCGATGAATTGTTCTCGATCGAACCAGCCAAGAAAGAGGAGAGTGGAAAGAAGGAGAAGACTGTCGACAAGGTACATTGCATTTTGTAGATCTTCATTCATTTGCGCGTTTCAGTCTTGTCAGAAGAAGGCGATAAGTGTTTTGTCGTCCCAGAGGAGTCTGCAAGTCGGCATCTTTCTGCGACAGTTCAAGGTAGAGAGGGGGCGACAGAAAGAGAGAGAGAGAGAGAGAAGGAGAGAGAGAGAGAGAGATGACGTCATGCTCAGGACCCGTCGTCCCTGCTTGGCCACGTGCGTGGAGACGAGTCGTGTGTCGACATATCTCTGGAACAGCTCAAGGCAGTCTCCAAGGTGTTCCCCACCGAGGAGGAGGTGAGTCGTGGGTGCTGCCAAATACCACAAGTACTTGCACAGGCCAACTAAATGTGTTACTGTGTACTTTTTCCTGTCAGATCTAACTTGTCATACTAGATCGGTCTTCTGCGCAACTTCGAGGGCGAGCTGTCGTCGCTCGCTCCGCCCGAGCAGTACTTCTTGCAGCTCATCGCCATTCCAGACTACAAACTGAGGTGAGTGACGAGGGGAAGAGCTTCCGAGAACCAGACACATGTACCATCTCTATTCCAGGATAGACGGGATCGCGTTCGAGATGGAGTTCCGACAGACAATGGACGAGATTGTGCCACAGCTGGAGAGGCTGATCTCAACGTGCAGAGGTAGGCGGATCTCTCCCTCTCCCTCCCTTCTCTTTCTCCTCTCTCTCCTTTCTTCCCTTTTTTCTCTCCCCTCCTTTCTCCTTTTTCTCCCCTCCTCTCTCTTTCTCTCTCCCCTCTCTCTTTTCAACGAACCCTTTCAGACCTGCTGGACTCGCGTTCTCTGCGACGCATGCTTCTTCTGCTCGTCAACCTGGGGAACTACCTGAACCACGGCTGTTCCCGTGGAGAGGCGGCCGGCTTCCGACTGACCTCCCTCTGGAAGATCATCGAGATGCGCAGCAACAGACACAACACCACTCTCCTCAACGTCGTCGTCAAGGTACCAGTCTTTGCATTCTGATACCTAACAAGGACAACGCAGCAGAAGGTGGTTCTGAGCTATTCTCCTATCTCTAGAAAATGTCCTGAAGTCCTAATCTAATTATCACTTATCCTTCCTATCCCGTTTCAGCAAGAGCCGAAACTGCCCGACGAGCTGAAAGACGAGCTGCCCACGCTCGCCACGGCCGCACAGTGAGTATCGATTGATATTGATCGATATCGATTGCCTTGTAGGACGTCGTTCGAGTCGATGCGTGCGTGTGTGGATGAGTTGTCTCGTCGTCGCTCTGACCTGGAGTCTCGTCTCGGGAGGGCGAACGAAGGAGGAGCAGCCATTGAGAACATAAAGGCCCACGTGCAGGTGCATTTCTCTTTTTGTATTGACTCTATTGTTTTTTAGAACCGCTTCAAGAACGAGCTGTCTTCTGCTCAGCGTCTCGTTGAGAAACTGGTGCAGAGTGAGAAGGTGGGCGGAGCGAAATGGGCGTGGCTTATCCCTACCGTTTCAGGCTTTGGCTGCGTATTTCTGTGAGACGAGCGACTTCAAACTGGACGAATGCGTGCAGATCTTCCACAACTTTGTCAACCGGATCACTCTCGCACTCGAGGTTGTTAATATTTATTATGACGTCATAATTTACTCTTTTCCAGGAGAACGAGAAGCAAGCAGAGCAAGAGACTCGTCGACAGCAGAGAAAGCAGGAGCGAGAATCGCGTCGCAGTAATATGGGCGTGGCCGGAGGGGGCGTGGCCTCGTCGGGGCTAGCTACTCCGGGCGAAGACCTGTGCGAGTTTCTGGATCGGACGGAGAGTGAGGGTCGAGTGAGGAGGAGTCACAGGAGGGGAAGTATGCTGACTGCTATGAGCAGAGAGAGGGAGACGAGTGTCGATCAGGTAATCGATATCGATCGATACATCTTGACAATCGATACTTAGGAGCAGCCGAGTCCGTCGCTGCCGCGTCGTCGCTCCATTCTCGAGAACAACAACAATGAGAAGAAGGCACTCGCGGATACGCCAGTGGTACGTGATGGGATTGTTACGGTATCTTACTAGTTTACTGTAACTTGATTTCAGTTCCGCCGTGCGAATTCGACTCGCACCAGGCAGCCGGATCCGATGGCGTCTATGAGTAGTATGCTACTGGGAGAGGAGGCGAAGAAGGAAGAGAAGCCTGCTGCAGCCATGGAAGTGCGAGTGTGCGAGGACACTCGGAAGCCAGGTGGGTGGATGGCGGACGGACATGTTCTAGTCTTTAGTCTGCACTCCGTCCCCGCAATCGACGTCATCTCCGAAGAGCGCCGACGACGGATTCGAATCCGAGGAGAGGGACAAGGAGGAACCAAAGAAGAGCATACCTGTGGTGAGTTGTAGGCGATGCAAGTCTATTTTCTATCTTACAACACTGATAAAATTTGAGAAGCGTGTTCTGGCTCGGCAGCAGACTGTGCACTCGGAAGACATGCTGTCTGCCGTGCCTGCCCCGCCCCGGTCAGTGTCGCCCGCAGTCACCGTCGAGACTCGAGTGGTGCCCGTGGAGAGAGAGGAGAAGCCGGAGGAAGTGACCGCGGCCGCCAAGACGGAGACGAAGACTCCCGTCAAGGTGGCGTCGGTGGTGTCGAAGCTGCCGTCGCCTTCCAAGGAGGCCGAGTGTGCCAAGACGCCCAGCAGTCGCCGCCTCTCCACTGTCACCGTCACCACCACGTCGAAGCTGGTTCCGCGGAGGGCCCTCGTCGCCCCGTCCCCGCCAGTGGCTGCTCCTCCCGTGCCTCGCGCCTCGTCCCTCCGCCCCCCCAAACCGCCCTCGCCTGTGGTGCGCGCGGCTCCCAAGACTGCCCTGTCCTCCCCAGCAGTCACCCCGGCGAGGAGACTGTCTGGCACGTCGAGGATTGCTCCGCCGGTGAGTGGCGAGAGGGGGCAGGAGAGTACTCGTGCTTCATCGCAGACGTCGCGTGTTGTCGCCGCAGCTCCCTCAACTGGATCTCGCCTGTCCACCCCTACGGTACGATCATTGTCGTTTCTTTTTGTTTAGGCATTTATTTGAGGTGTCTCGCACTCCGTCGTCCGCCTCTCAGTCTGCCGCCTCTCGCGTCTCCACTCCAGCCGTCTCGCGCACTCCCTCCACCAAGTCGACCGTGTCCACTTCGTCCAGGGTGAGTTCACCTCTCTCTCTCTCTCTCTCTCTCTCTCTCTCTCTCTCTCTCTCTCTTTTCTTTCTTTCTAATCTCCCCCCTCTCAGGTCTCGACTGTGTCTCGTACCCCGTCGGGAGTTTCTGGAGCGACTCGCCCCGCCGCCAGCAAGTCCAGCAGTTCCAGCACAGTCTCCAGTCCCAGCAGCACTCTCCAGCGGCAGAAGGTAAGAGGGTAGTAATTATTAGAAATTTCAATTTACGAACTTTTGACAGTTCCTGTCATAAAGTTGTAATTTTACTCACTCAATTTAGTAATAGATACTTATGAGAGTAGGGGGGAATACGGAACGGATTTTTTTTTCTACTGCATAGGAACTAAAGCCTTTTTTGTGAAGTTTACTACTGCTATGAACTATCCCAGGCCCTTCCTCGTCTCACGGGGATCAGTGTGGGTCGCGCGGGTGCCGCCCCTTCTGTGGTCCCCCTATCCAAGCCGCCCCCTCCCAGGACGGGCATAGCCAAGCCCTCACTCAAGAAGGAAGAGACACCGGTGAAAGCGGTGGGTCCAGCCCCGCCCTCCGAGACCACGCCCATTCAGGTGAGTGCTCGGGCCGGTGCGGGCATAGCGTCTCGGTACACGGCTGCTCTCGAGGGAGACAAGACTCCGAAGAAGACCCCGCCTCCCATCGCCATTCCCAGGAGGGGTGTGCAGGTATGGGAGGGGAGAGAGAAGAGGAAGAGAGAGAGAGAGAGAGAGAGAGAGAAAAAGAGAGAGAGAGAGAGAGAGAGAGATGTTTCAGATCCCACCTCCCTCCACCCCCAAGAGCCCGGCTGTTCCTCTGTCGAGAAAGAGTAGTGTGTCTATGACCAGCTCACCTTCGGTCGCTGAGAGAAGCGCTCTGCTCTCGAAGCAGGTGCGTTATCTCTCCCCCTCTTCTCTCTCTCTCTCACACACTCTCAATGCACTGCTTGTAGTCGTATGTGTCGACGTCTTCCCGTCCTTCTCTCATATCCACAGTCGCCAGCAAGAGTCCACTTCCGAAATTGGAGAGGGAGGAGAAGCCGCGTGCTCTTAAGAGAACCGACAGCGGCCGCACGTGGAAGTAAATGTGAAGTGAACCCATCTTTTCTTCTTTCATACTCTGATTTCTATTGAGTTTTACTCGGTGATATTTGTAAATAGCTGGGGTGGTATATTTGTTTTATATGGAAAGAGTATATGTTTTATATTATGGATGATTTGCCTCAGAAACATGACTGCTAGCTGCGATTCTGCTCGGGCCCTCGCGTGCTTTTCCATTCGTATAATCTTCATATGATGTGATCTATATCTTCTACGTTTTATATGAAATAATAAATTGATTGACTGAATTTGGTGTGTGTACAACAGTTTGAAATGATTTACGACGTACTCAATCTCGGATTTGGCTCGACCGGGCAACTTTTTCTCGCATTTGGTAGTCATATCGGTAGTATAACCGGTCCGTGCACGGTATGCGCAACATCATATATCCTCATATAACCTCATATAGTCTAATACTATTCATCTGTGCATACGTACTATGAGGTTACTCATCATACTATTGCTCGTAGCCTGCATTTGCTTTGCGGACCTTATTACCAGGTAAAATTTCTGAATAGATTTTAATGAACCCTAGCAATGACAAACAATGTCTGTAGACACAAAAGGTCATGCGTGCCTGTTGGATCGGGGCTGGGGCCGTACATTCCGAACATATTCCTGCCATCTCCAACCATCCCCCTCGGACTCTTCGGACCCACATTCACATCCTGTGGAATAGAGGTGCGGCCGTGATTATAAAGGTTTATACAAAGGAAGATATTTCAGCCAACTATTCCGCAATTCTTCGTTAATCCCTGGAGCACATATCAAAATTACGATGTCCTGTCGTATGGATACTACGGCAAAATGAAGCGCTAAATGTGGAAATATGTTCTGTGAATAATCAAGGGTATCATATCAGTCAATGTTTATGGTATATTGTTGTGATTATTGTAAGATAAACCTACTTAATTGATTTTCTGCAATAAAACAATGAATGTGAAAGTAAGGTACTACTGTAGATATAAATTAAGACACTACTGTAGATTTTGGAAGACACTACTGTAGATTTTGCAATTGTGCAACACTCAAAAACATTGTATTTATCACTATGATTTAGTTTCGCGGATTATTTTTCCAATTTTTCGTTTCGTTGTGTTGTTGTCGTTTTCATTTATAATAACGAATAGTCAGGTTGAACCCACACAACCGTATGCCGGGATTCGTTCAGATCGAAATCCCACCAGGAACCGACATTCTTGCTCTACTCGCGGTTAGTAACTGTTTTCTAACAAATTCAACAGTTTCCTCCTCGCGATGTTGAGTCTTTCTAGTTTTGTCAAAGCCATGGCATGCTGCGATTCGAGATGAGTCAAGATCTACAGATACTGCCACAAGGACAGTCCTACCAACAGACATACGACCAGCACCAGCTCAGGTATTGAAATCCTCTGAAACAAACTGATCGACACGAATATGTTCCAGGCGGCCGAATATGCAGTTGGCCCAGTCACTGTCGCAGCCGCAGCCGGCTGTATCTCCTTCGTCGCCGGAGGATCCGATTGACCTCTCCGACGACACGACTCCGAAGAAAGAGCCGCCCGAGGTGAGCATCCTTCTCTTCTGCGTTTGATCGTACCTTACGTTTCTGAAGGATGGCTCGTATGGCGTAGATCCGTCCGGTCGCTTGTCGAGACCCCCGCTCGATTCCAGCGAGATCCACACTATCAGCGACAGCGAGGGAGACAAGGTTAGTTATTTCTCTTTTTTACCATGTGGAATTGTGTTTACAGGAAGCGGAGACGATTCACACTGCGCCTGAGACGGAGAACCTGCGCGAACGCTTCGTCCAGGTATTTATATTATATTGCATCTCCTTTGATGACTTGTTCGGGTCGCCGACGCATTCGATGGTATTACGCCTCGCCGCGAGAAGAAACACGCTCGCAACATTTTCAACCTGCAGCAACCGGTGCTAGTTTTTAAACTTGTAGGTAACGAGTTTATGGACTGTTCAGAGTACCTCAAATACTGCTGACCCTATCGAGGCACCTGTGAAGAGGAAGCGCGGACGTCCCAGGAAGGTGAGCGGAGTTCTCGACTTGCGCGTTACTTTAGTTTGCCTTCTTTGCTGATGTCGACGATTCATTGACCTACATGTCTAATGGAGACGTATATAGAATTCTTAGTGAATAATCACATAGTGTTTAGAAGGAGTTGATCACAATAAACGAGGACTACGTGGGTGAGCCCGCAGAGCTGACCTGCCAGGTGAGAAGAGTTGGATATCCGAAATCTTTATAACTGAAAATTCCATCTCAATCACGACAATATGATAAATTGTAAGAACGTTAATTCTACCATCTTTGATGTTAGCTGTGCGGCGCGGTGATCATTGAAGACGGGGAGAGCGTGCAGTCCCATATGAACAGCCACAAGGAGGCCGACTCGCCGCGCATATTCAACTGCACACTCTGCCACTTCAACGACGACTGTCAGTTACTCACATTCTGAACAAAGCTGATACTGTAGCCTTATCATTTCGAACTTTTCAGTCTGTATACTTATTTCCAGCCTTTGAAATTTTGTGTTGCAGACCGGAAGACGCTGGTGTCTCACGTGAATGAGAATCACCCAGGCGAAGTCGCCGAAGAGTGCATTGCGTGCGATTTTTCGAACGAGGTGAACATCTAGAGAAGATACTAATGTCTAACGCCAGGAAAACGTCTCCCTCTTTATTATCTTTATTGAAATCAAATCGTTAAATAGACTGCAATTTTTAATTCTACGAAGTACTAATGGCTTTGATTTCAGCTTACTGCGTTCGAAACTGCTCTCTATGAGAAGTGCTTTCCGGGGCAGGTAATCAGTAAGGTATTATTAAGCATGACCTGTTTTTGATTTATTTTCTAATTTGTTTTAGTGAGACATATTATGAGCCGTGTTCACTCCAGTGAAGGTGCGTGAGTTTTTTCTGGTGTTGAATTGATGTCAAATATCGTTTTTATTTGTGTAGTGTGGAAGATGTGTTGACATTGTTTTCGATGTATTTTTACTCGTCTATCTATCTTATCTTGTATTTTTTTTCATGTGCATGTCGTTTTTGTGAAATATTTTCTACGGAAAACTGTTACATTTGTTAAGGTCACTAATATGGAGAATTGTTGCATTTGTTTTTGTTACTAATAAATGTATCACCCCAATCTGTTTTTTCATGCCAAGTTATCGGTTATACTACCGTATTCAAATATCTCCTCAAATATCTCCTCTATAAAAATTTTGTTTATCTTTCCCTCGTCTGATAAAAAACGAAAGGAACATTTGTGTGACATGATTTGGTTTTCACCCGCCTCCGCGAATTAAATCGCGTATTCAATACACATGTGTATTATTTATTCCAGTAATGAACGTATCTCATTCATACGAGTCCCATCCGGATTCGTATGAGCAGTCGTCGTACACATCTTCTACGCCAGCGTATACGTCTTCTGCACCTACGTACACGTCATCTGCGCCTGCATACACTCCCGCTGCGCCAGCTTACATCAGTTCGGAGCCGCGATTCATCCAGACTATCCCCGTACGTTCATTGTTTGCAATATAGTTGAAAGTATAGTTTTGTAGGTGGATGGCAACCAGAACAGCGAGTCGTTCGAAATGGCGATGCCGGTGACTCGGATGCCGGTGCGCGGCTCGCAGATGGTGATGTCAGTGCGACGCCGGGAGCCCAAGCCCCACACCATCCCTCCGCCAACACAGTACAAGCCTCACACCATACAGCATGTGGAGAGTGAGTGGGTACAAACATAACCAAGATACGTTTGCGTTTGACATAAGTAGTGTAGGCGCTCCCCTCGTGGAGAGGCCGTCTCTGCGCTGCGAGGAGCGTCTGGACTTTGATTCCGTGGAGAGAGACGCCGTGCCCGGACTCGCAGACACACTGCGCAGGAACATGGTACGTCCTCATTCAGTGTATTCATTATGTATGATAGGCAAGTAATTATGTCTTGTAGTGTCTGTCGCTAGAGCAGCGCATCGAGAAGTCGTTCCGCACCGACATCGACCACAACGACGTGCGTCTCGTCAATGGTGGGTGTGCGGGGGGAGGGTTTCTGGATGTATGCCAGGGTTTCGAACATGTGTGTCCTTGGCTAAACCTGAGTGGTGATAAATTAGATAACCTTGAGATATCCTTTTTAGAGCTTGGCCGTCTGCTGCCCGATCAGCTGATGACTCACTTGCGCAACCTGCAGAACGTGGCCCACGTGCTGGCAGAGGACGAGCGTCAGTACTACATTATTGATTGGTGTCTTATGTGTTATTGATTAATTGTTCCAGGCAAGCAGCTCGCCCGCGCGCGTCTTCTGGGCGTCTTCTCTCGCGATTCTATCAATTGATTCGCATTTGTTGATTTGTTTTGTTTTGTTGCTACCTCGTCTTGATTTGATCTTGGTTGTTGTTTGTTCACCGGTTACAGTGTTGTTCTCTCTTGCCTTGTTCACTTGTTATAAAAATGTTCACTTCGAATTGTGTATGGTTTACTCATGCATCGGTTTCTGTGCCGTATCCATATCTTTGACGTTTTCTAATCCAACAAGTTGACAATGTTTTGGTGTTGATAGATGATCCTGCGGTGTCTGCCCGCCCTCCTCCTCCTCCCTCTCTGTGGGTGCGTGTCGCATGGCGGGTGGGAGACGAGCGAGGAGCACGTGGTTGCGAAGGAGGGCCCATGCAATGTACCCCGCATCGACGGAACCACCCTCACACAACAAGGCTTCCTCGAGAGGCGAGTTCTTTGATGCCGCATGTGTGGGTTGACAAATTGTCTTCAGGTACGCGTACACGCAGCCGGTGATCATCTACAACGTGGACAACAGCGAGTTCGCTCGTCTGACGGAGCGACAGAGGATGCTGGATGACTGGGCGGATACGGAGGTAGTGCTCAACTCGGGTGAGTGAGGGCGGACTGATATTGTGATCTCGCGAGTGTATCAATCGATACTGTATGCTTCTTTTCATTGTGTTGTGTTTGTGGTATCATGTTCAGCTATAACGATTCAGAATACTGACTCTGATCATTCGATCTGTTCAGCGAACACGTATTCGTACTCCCGTCAGCCGTCGTCGTTCGGGGCGTACGTGCGGGAGAAGCTGCGGCCGCAGTCGCTCGCCACTCTCGGCAACGAGACCATGTACCTGTTCGGGGACATAGACCAAACCGTCTGGAAGCCCCTACTAGACAAGTGGGTATTCCTGTTCATTTCACCTACAGTACTGATCTTCATATGTGTTGCAGGTACCGCCTCCCTGAATGGGAGCTGCCCGATCACGAGCCCGCACTCAGCTTCGGACTCGCCGGAGCTGGTAAGTCATGTTGTAGTGTGGTGACGTCACTTCATTGCCACATGTGGTTGTGTTAGAGGAAGGATATGCATTTGTTGCAGGCACCGGCGTCCCGTTCCACTTCCACGGTCCGGGCTTCGCGGAGATAGTGCACGGCTCGAAGCGGTGGTTCCTCACCCCGCCCGACCAGCAGCCGGCATTCGACCCGGATAGGAGCACACTCGAGTGGTACGGGAAGCCCTCCATGCACATGGCATGGATGTGTTCAGGTACCTGCGCGACTATCCGAAGCTCTCCGAGGCCGACCGTCCGATGGAGTGTCTAATGGGGCCTGGAGAAGTAGGGAGGAAGAGAGTGAGAGAGAGAGAGAGGGAGAGAGAGAGAGAGATGTATTGCAGGTGATCTATTTCCCTGACCGCTGGTGGCACGCGACTCTGAACGCTGAGACGAGTGTGTTCATCTCCACTTTCCTCAGCCCTGTCCCTGGATCCGACAAAAGAAAGCAGGAGAAGAAGGCCAAGTTTGAGCTCTAGACAATATGGTTGTCATTTGACTATGTAATAATTAATAATTTATTTTGAGTGTTAGATATCAGACCAGTGCCAATAGTCATGTGCGTGAAAAGTGCATTTCTTATTGTGATTTCACATTTTCACTTGTCTCATTGTTACGTTTTTGTTATTGGGTGGTATGCGATAAATGTTTTTAAAATGTTGCATTTTGAAATGCCTAGAACTATTCGTTGTAATACGATGAAATATTTTTGGCGGGAAGTTGAATATTCAATTCCTCTCTTTTCCTCCCTCTACTCTCTCTATTCGCATATCCCTCTGGCTCATCGATTTTGAAGCGAAGCGAGCTTCGAAAAAAGACGCTCGGACTAGACTTTTCTTTTTGTTTCGTTAGTAGTAGTTAGTATTTGTACTTGTTGTTCATACTATGTGAATATTTCCTTTGTTTTAGAATGGCGACTCGTCGACGAGGCATCGGAGTGAGCGCCGTGCAGCGGAAGACGGAACAACAGGTGCGTTGTGTACAATGATATTGTTTTTTTGTTTGTTTTATGACGTAACACGTCATTATATACGTTTTGTTTTGAGGCCAAGTTCTCGGCGAAGGGCGAACAGTTGGCTGGGGAACAGCTCCGCCTCTTCTCCACTCAGTTGGAGGCGTTCACTGTCAGGTACTATCTCTCTGTCTTTGTATCTCCCTCTCTCCCTCTCCCCCTTCTCTCCTCTCTCTCTCCTCTCTCGCTCCTCTCACTCCTCGGCATATTGCAGACTGGAGGAGTTCGCGCACCGTCACCGCGACGAGATCAAGCGCAATGCGCAGTTCCGACGCCACTTCCAGGAGATGTGCGCGTCGGTCGGAGTCGATCCACTCGCGTGTGAGTGGAGAGAGAGGGGGAGAGAGAGGGGGGGGGAGAGAGAGGGGGAGAGAGAGGGGGGGGGAGAGAGAGGGGGAGAGAGAGGGGGGGGGAGAGAGAGGGGGAGAGAGAGAGAACCGTCGTTATCTTTTAAGCCGGCAAGGGTTTCTGGGCGGCCAAGCTGGGCGTCGGCGACTTTTACTACGAGCTCGCCGTGCAGATTGTCGAGGTTCGCGCGGAATCGATCAATAAATCAATACTCATGTAATGATAGGTGTGTCTGTCGACGAACCACATGAACGGCGGTATGATCACAGTGGAGGAGATCCGCTCGCGGCTGATGCGCTCCCGATCGAGGACGAGGAAGGAGACGATCACCACGTGAGCACAGGCTGCGGAGGATTACTGTATCGTAAAATTTGATTGAATGCTTGCAGGGACGACGTGCTGCGCGCTGTGGAGAAGCTGAAGGTGTTGGGCGGGGGCTTCGAGCTGGTCCCGCTCGGGGGAGGACGCTTCCTCGTCCAGTCCACTCCCGGAGAGCTGTCCACCGATCACTCGAGGGTGGGTTGGAGCTCAGAGAGGACAATCATAGTGCTGCTCATTGATTGTGTGCTATGAGATACTCTCTAGGTGCTGCAACTTGCTGAGGACGCGGCGTACGTCACCAAGCAGCTAGTGATGGACAAATTGAGGTGAGAACGAGAAGAGAGATAGCAATGGGGGAGGGCGTTGTTATTGTTGAGGGTGTTGTGTTGTTTCACGTGTTGTGCTTGAGATGGGACGAGGCTCGCGCAGATTCAGTGCTCACCGACCTCGTCAAGGAGGGCATCGCATGGGTGAGTGGGAGTGAGTGAGTGAGTGAGTGATAGAGAGTGAGTGAGTGAGAGAGTGAGAGAGAGAGAGTGAGTGAGTGAGAGAGAGTGACCCTTGTCTTTCAGGTTGACTCTCAGGGTCCGTACACGCAGTACTGGGTTCCGTCTCTGTTCCTCCAGCAGCAGCAGGGCGGCAGTGGGGCCGCGAGCCTCGCCGGAAGCCTCGCCTCTGCTGTCATGTTCTAGACCACACTGTATCTATGTATCATATTCGATTCCCCTCTGTTCTTCCACAGTATTCTCTTCACTCTCCCTGTGGCCAAATGTATAGTTGCGAGTGATAAATGATGGTCCAAACAATTATCTTTGAGTGATGCTGTCCCTGCAACGCTGCATTGTTATCGGAGCAGGTGACACACCGAAGGCGAGTTTGTTTCTGTATATGCAGTGCTACAACGTTATATCAAGAATCGCAACACCGTGAAGAAATTACATTTATCTAGATATCTTTTAAAATCAACAACACATTCAATACATAAAATCGCAAAAAAAAAATCAACAACACTAAACTAGTCTCTAGATCACGCTAATAGTCTATACTGGAAGAAAGGGGCTGAGCAAAGAAGCGAATTCCGGGCAATCACAATGACGAACTGAAAGAAAACATATAACTCCGTCCTCTCTCCCTCTCTCTCCCTCTCTCTCTCTCTCTCTCTCTCTCTCTCGCTCTCTCTCACACACACACACTCGTCACCTTACTCGGGCGCAATGTTGTCGTATATCTGGGTGACCATCTCATCCTCCTGCAGAAACTCGTACAGCTTCTCCACCTGAAATCGAAAGAAATAGAAATGCATTATGAAAAGTACCATCTTTGATGCCACATTTCAGAACCTTAGTGCACCTACCTTCTTGGCATCTGCCTCGGCGAGGCTGACTGGGTGGAGGGGCCTCTGCTCCACCTCGGCAGACTCGACAGAGAAGCCCTGCTTGGACAGACCCCCCTCCACTGACGACACCTTGCCCGGCTCGCACGTCAGCTCGAACTTCTCGCCTGCAAGAGCAAGAGATTAGGATGCTCCTCCTTCTCTTTCCCTCTCCCATTTTCCTCCCTCCACCCACCGTCGTCCTCCTTGATCAGTTGCACCTCCTCGCAGTCCAGCTCGATGCCAATCTCCTCCATCTAAAGTCCACATAGTCAGTATCTTGTATAAGTATGTCGCAATGTCAACTCCTATCAATCTCCTCCATATCTATCTCAACACACAACACCCATCATGTATGTATACACGCTGCTCACCTGCTCCAGCCCGATCTTCTTCCCGTCCTTGTTCACATCCACCGTCAGCACTCCCTTCGCCTCGAACCACGCGCGCACCCCCGAAGCGTCCTGCGCCAGTCGGAAACCGCCGATCTGCAACACTCCCCCGTCCACCATTCTCCATTCCACGATCCGTGCGCACCTTGTTGAAGTACTTTCCGAGTGCCGACGCTATCTTGTTCTTGTTGTCGCTCTCGGCCTCGATGATGAAGAACGAGCCGGCCGGGCCGATCACATCGAACTGGAAAGCCTGGTCCGGCCGGTCCTGGAAGAGAAACACACATCAGTCTGGAACTAGCACATCACTTATAAATCCAATGCACATACCTTCATCTTCTGTAGGAAGTTCTTGAAGGTGTCGAGGGAAAGGCCCTGTTTGCGGAACTCCTGCTCCAGACCAGCCAGCTCCGTGTTGATCTTCATGTCGAAGCCACCGCGCTGCGCCGACGACTTCACCTACAACCACGCAAGCGGGTTCTGCTTTTCTCTCTGTCTTTGTATCCCTTTTTTCTTTTTCTTTCTCTCTCTCTCGTCTGTCTATGTCTGTCTGTCTATGAGGAACACCAACTGACATATATATCGCCCATTCCAATTTCTTGTCAACCAGCCATATCCCTCGCACGCACCTTCCTGAGCAGCTGATTGGTGGCCTGCGACTTGATCATGTCGTTCTTTCCCTTGGTGGCCTTGATATTCTGCCACTTGCTGTGTCCCTTCAGAAGGGGCTGCGACGTGTGCACTAACCGGCGGGCAAACGACCAAGAAGAAGCCAGCATCTGACAACAACAGCGTCAAAAACAAGCAATATCACACAATCGAGATATCCAACAGGTAATAGCAACCTGATACGTAACAAATAAACAACATCGTGAAACATTTTACACTTTATAACAACACACTACAACCGCGCAGTAACAAAACAATCACCAAAATGAAAGAGAACAACGTACAAATCATAACAACCTATTACCGGTGAGCAAAAAAGATCATCGTACTTACAAAAGCTTCACACAGAGGAAAAGCTAGGCTCCACCTTCACAGACCCCGCCCACTCAGTCGCAGTGCTCCACCACCTTCTCGAACTTCTTCATCATCTTGTGGTTTACTTGGTCCTCTGTGAGCAGCGCCACTCCCAGCTGATCCGACTTGGAACACGGCTGCGCCATCAGAGCCAGCCATCTACAATGCAAGTTAGGCCCGCCCCGTAGGCTCCGCCCACCTCCTGGCGTTCTGCGCGGCCTCGTCGATGGAGAGGTTGGTGTTGCTGGCGTCGAGGTGTTCCTGCATCCAGCGAGGCAGCTTGCCCCGCTTGTCCTGTCGGGAAAAGCGCTGAAACAGCAACAGTCAGCAAGTCAGACCTGCAATCCACACTCTTTCTCATCCCTCACCCACCTTGTCCGCAAAGATCATCAGACCATAGTCCGTCTTTCCCCTGAGCGCGCGGCCCATGCACTGCGCAGTGTGCCGCATCGCGTCAAACGTCAAGAAGTCGTTCTCCCTGACAACATGCTAATCAAAATCAATGAACCAATCGATAAACAATCAATCAATATCACCAACTTGATCTGGAACTGGTCCCTGAGGTATTCGAGGCGGGCGCGTAGAATGCGACTCTCAGTGTACACATACGGGATACCCAGCATGATCACCGCGCGGCCTGGCAAGAGTGAACTGGTAAACAGACAAACAACAACAACAACAACAACAACAACAACAACGCACCGAGATGGTGGCTGAAATCGATTCCCTCCGACACCTTGCCTCTCGCCACCGAGAAGAGACACGCACCGCGGCCGCTGTCACACGCCTCCACGTACTGAATCGCCAGGGTCACGCCCCTGCAAGCCCCGCCCCTCTTCCACCTTTTCCAGTGCCACCGACGTCTCCAGGGCGTCGTTCGTCTCGATAAACAACAGCTTATACTTCATCAGCTCGTCGATAATGTGCTGGTCGTACCACATGGCAATCACACTCTCCATGTACTGGTAGCTGAATGAACAACATGAGAGCTCCGCCCCCTCTGACTCCGCCCACCTGGTGAAGAAGACGACCATTCCATCGGGAACGAGGGCTGCCATCTCGAGCACCAGGTTGCCGTAGTTGCGGATGACGGCCACATCGGCTCGGGACTCGAAGCGGGAAGTGATCGCCACCTAGAAGAGAACATCTTCCCCCTCCTCCTCCTCCTCCTCCTCCCCCCTCTCTCTCCTACCTGATCGTTTCCCCTGGCCACAATGAGTGGGTTGAGGCAGGGCCGTGCGAGTGTCATAGTGAATGTGGCCATGACTGTGGGGTCAAAGTCCAGCATCTTCGGGTACATCTCGAGAGGGGAGAGCGTGCCGGAAGTGATCACCACCTGGAGAAAGCGATAACATGAACGAAACCCTTCGTAACGCCCCTTGCAACCCCGTTACAAAAAAAAGTCCAAAGACACTGTTTCGAAGGGACCTGTGCCGCTACTTACCGTCTGGAACCTGTCAATGACGGGTCGGATGGCGATGCTGGCATCCATGCAGGACAGAGTGAGGACGGGCGGGTGAGACGCGTCCCCAGGCTCCACAATCACACAGAAACCCTGCGATACTCTGTCATACACCAGTTGATTGTTGTTTATCAGTTATCACAATGATTCCAAGAGATAGAATGTTAGCATCTGGTAGTACACACAACCTACTGTGAGGACTCCAACTACAACCAACAACGTATCTGAACAAGTCAACCCATCCACCACCTTGCTGTATGTGCTGACGAGAGTGGCGAGTGTGGCGAGCTGTGTGAGGGCGCGAAGCTCGCCCCCGTCAGAGATCTCCAGGGTGCGAGACAGGGCGGACAGACGCTCCGCACAGAACCTGAGAGGGCATCAAGGGGTGGAGAGAGAGAGAGAGAGAGAGAGAGAGAGAAAGGGAGAGAGGGAGAGAGAGAGGAACGGAGGGAGAGACGAGAGACGGAGGTTATGTGTACCTGAGAGGCTTCCTGTCAATGTACACCCTGTCCTGGATGTCCTTGAGGAACGCGGCCGGAGACTCGATCAGCACCTGTACATATCAGTCTCTCTCTCCTCTCTCCTCTCTCCTCTCTCCCTTCTCTCTCTCTCTCTCTCTCTCTCTGCTCTCTCTCTCTCTCTCTCTCTCTCTCTACCTTCCTCTTCCTTCACCCTCTCACCTGTTGGACCCTGAGTCTGTGTCGCACATACTCGAGCAGCCTCTTCATGAACAGAACAAAGTGTTGTGCTGTGCGGATCGAACCCGGAATCGCTTCTTTCAGAATCGCATCCGGCAACACGGGATTCGCGAGACGCTCGTCGTTCACGCGAGCCTCTTCCGCCCTAGAATAACATGTACATGACCTAGAAGCCACGCCCACAAAGACTACGCCCACCCACCTCCGTAGCCCAGCCACCATCTGTTCGTACTCCTCCTGCAGGCGTTGCGAGTTCTCGCGACGCGCGGCCTGCACATGCGAATCCAGGCTGGAATCGAGTGATCTGGATGCATGCGCAAAGACCACGCCCTTAGACTCCGCCCACTCACCGTCCGAGCTCCTCCCGTGCCTTCTCGACAGTCTTCTGTGACATGGTCACCGACATGGACTCGATACACACGTTGTCGATGTTGTGAGCCTCGTCGAACACCACACATGCACTGAATAGGAATCAATCATCCCTCTTACCCCCCCCCTTTTCGCCTGCCACTCACCGCCTTCCAAAGTCGCGGCTCACCAGCTCGGCAATCTTCGGGTCGAGAACTGAACAGGCAATATGCAAACAAGTACCCGCTACCCTCCGACTCACTATAGTGATACGAGTATACGACAATCTGCGCTCTGCCCAGCGACATGCGAGAGACAAAGTAGGGACACAGCCGCTTCTGTCGCCCCAGCTCCTTCAGGTCAGACTGAACAAAAAACAATCAATAAACACATAATTATTCAAGAAACGCACCAGATTCCAAACTCCATTGGGCAGCTGGAAGGTGCTCAACTGCTGGTCGAGGTTCTCGAAGAAGTCGCATTGCTGGAGCTCTCCCTCCCCTCCTCCTCCTCCTCCTCCCTCGGCCCTCCTGCGAGCGCGCACGAAAGACGCCGTCAGAGACTGACATGCCCCATCAACCAGGGAACCCTAGAGCGTACACACATTGAAACACACAATCAGAGAGCAGAACACAAAACACACCTGTCTTTTCTGTGCGACTGCTTCGTTGACGCAGAGGTTCTTGCGGGCAGACATCGCCACGGCCAAAAGTCCCGGGGCAGACTGAAAAAAGAGAAAATAATTCATCAATACCACAACAACAACAACAACAACAACAACAACAACAACAACAACAACAACAGCAAACAAAAACCACTCACCCCCGTCTCCTTGTTGTAGTACTCGTACAGCACCTTCAGCTCCTCCACACACTTCTCAATCTCCGGAATCGTGCGCGAGCAGTACACCTAAACCACACATACTAGCATTCCACACAAAAAATCGACAATCATTATCAAATCAATCAATAACGCACCAGTTTCTCGAGCCTATCGGGGAACTTGACCATATAGGCGACGACGAGTGAGAGAAGAGAGATGGTCTTGCCAGTACCCGACGGCATCTCCAGTAGACAGTGACCCTGCACATATTCGATTACAATAAGCAATCAATAGCAACTAATAAATAATTAACTACCTGTGCATCTAGCGACTTCTTGAGTTCTCCCATGTACAACACTTGTTCGGGGTAGACATAGTCGTAAGGGAACAACACCTCCACTCCGTCCACGTCTATCCTGAAAATCAATAGTGAGCGATACAGAAACAATCAGTTACCCTCACCGCATCTTTCCTCTTCTGACTTCTGACGCCTACTCACAGTTTCTGATCTATCCTCTTATCCTGGAAACATACAAAAGCCACGTCGCAAACTGCATCTATTCTATAACACTTCAAATATTTTAAGAGTTGCAAACTCAAAACACTAACAAGCACGAACAGACAAAACAAATCAATAAAAACACTTTATTCTTATTCATACACAGACAAGTCGGATCCCATATTCAGTTACATACAAGTTGGAGGTGAGGGGAATTAGAAGTAGAATATTGCTATATCCCAAACATTGGAGATTTCACTAAATCGAATATATATAGCACAAGTGATCTGCAAAACGCAAGCTAAGGAATGGGGGGACATAAGTCACGACAGAAAGAGTGGGACCAATGGTTCATACATACAACAAGACATCACAGTGCAGCGGGTGCGGTTCACAGATTAGAAGATAAATCGAAGATATACAAGCGTGGCGGTTGGGTAGGTGGCGCAGTGCGATAGGACTCTCCCTCCCTCTACTTCTTACCGTATCCGTAGTTGGTGCTGGCCAGCCCGGCAGTGTCCTGCGGCTTGTCCAGCCCCTTGTACCCCAGCAGCTGCTTCATCTGGTGGTCCTGCTTGCGCACGATCGCGTCGTTCCGGTCCGCCTTCGTCTGGATACGCTCCAGCATCTGGTTCTGGTCATCCACCTGAAACAAGCAGTCAGCCCCGCCCCTCCACGCTCCGCCCACTCACCTCCTTGCCGAGGTCCATTCCGAGACGCTGCAGGTTGCGCAGGTTGGCCGACATGGCGTCTGCAAGTAAACAAATCATTCTCCTCCATTGTCATCATTGTCAATCTAGTTGTCTGCCCCCCTCCCTCCTGGCTGACCGAGGTTGTCGTCGATCTGGTTGTCCATGGCCTCCCATCTGGTTCCCTTGATGGCGGCGCGGCTGCTTTCTCCCAGGGAGGGCCCTGCCGGCGCGCCCCCGTACACCTGCGAGCTGCCCGTCTCTCCCATCGTGTCACGCAGACGAGACGTCGACTTGCTCTGCGGCATCTCAACCACCAACATGTACCACCCCTCTCTCCCTTCTCCTTCTCTCCACTCACGTCGACCTCCTTGGGCGGCTCGGGCTTCTTGCTGAACTTGTTCTTGAAGAAGCCGCCAAACACGCTCTTCAGGCTGTTCAGGTTGCGCTGCGTCACCTGAACACGCGGGTCAGCACCCCTCCCTCCTCTCTCCTCCATACCTGGGTAGTGTGGTGGATGTCGTCCAGGTTCTTCTCCGTCCTCTCCAGCTTCTCGCGCTGCTCCAGAAGATCCTGCAAGCAACAACTATGTTAGCCATCTACTCTTTTCGTCAATCAGCCCACAAGTGCCGGACATCCATCCGCCTCTCTCCCTGACCTGTGCCGTCTGCATTCCTAGTTTCTCCGAGTTGTCCAGATGCTGCCGGCTCCTCTCGGTCGAGTCCAGCGACTGCTGCATGTACTTCTCGATCTCCTTCTCGTAGTAGTCCACGTCATCGTCTCCGTTAGACGCCCCAGCGCCAGTAGAGTACGACTTCACCGGGGCTCAAATACGTATGCGTAATGGAATATAGATACAATACAAACATAACAAGATGAATCAAAGTAAAGTGAATCGCATGACAACTCACCAGTGCTCGCTCCCTTGTAGCTGTACTCGTCATCAAACGGATTGGACATTCTAAATTACATAATCAAAATACGATTTGAATTGAAATTGAAACAAAGATTTCAGATATCCAAACCGAAATTCAACGGTTATTAGAAGGCATCATCAAGCAATCACCAATACGAACTCAATTATTTATTATATTTATATCAATTATACACAGCATTTATACAACGTGCGGTATCTAACCGGGAGGGGTGGGGGTGGGGCGGGAGAGAGGGTAGGGTTTATAGAATTTACAGCATACATCGAATATCGAATCCCCTTTTCATCGAGAGCAGAGTACCATTAACCCGGGGGAAGTCCTAGTATCGTAGTGTCGCGTGGTGTACACATGGTGCAGTGTGTAAATCGCACACCCTGCGCACCTGTCTACTGCAGCGTCGAGTACTTGGTCGGAACCAAAATCTTGGACTGCATTTTCTTGATGAGCGGCACTGAAACGCCCCGTCACCACAATTCTCAATAGCCAATCAATAATCTGTACTGACCGGTGAGGGCGACGGTAGCATCCCATCCGGGCTTGGCCCACGTCGACTGGCGGGTGTCGTTGCGGGCAGACATCGAGGGGTACGCCCACAAGTGGTACACCACGTACAGCTGACCAACCTGCAACACAACAACACACATGTCATGCTGATCAAAACACATTGATATGCAATCCTACTCACCTGCGCAAAGAACCCTCCCACGTCCTGGTTGTCGTCCTTCCTGTACGAGATTCCGCGAGCCCACGCGTTTCCCCACTCAATCATCGATCCCGGCTGCAACATATCCATTGTAAATGCACAACATAAACAAAAATAGAAAGTGGATCAAATACCTTGAGGACGTAGCTCCTCAAGTCATACACGTGGGAGGCGGGGCGGGGCTTGGGATCTCCCCAGTAGGAGAACGACTTGACGACAATGTCCTTCCTGCGGGAGCACAGCTGGGCCATGTCGCGCTCGCTCGCACGCAGAGACGCGTCAGACGACAACAACTCGATGTGGCTACAACACAACAGAGTTGGTACATTGAGGGAAACCGATTCATTCAAATGATGTGACTGTCACAACAGTTATAATTAGTAATATCATTTTTGAGGTAACGCATTCATTCAATTTGAAAATATGAATGTACACGACTCACGTGTCGACATCGGTGTATCCCTTGGTGAACCTCCACAGGTGAATGGCCTGGTCGCGGTGGCGCCCGAACCGCACCTGCCACGAGCCGACCAGCTCGGCAGTCGGCATCGCCTTCCCCATCGACTTCTGGTACTCCCCGAACGCCTCCAGGTACTTGTCGTCGCTGCCAGGGTGGTAGTTGTGCGCTACAAAGCACATCTCATATCACGGCAGCCACAATGTCGACACTCTTCCCCTCCCCCTACTCACTGCTGATTTCGTAGATGTATTCTCCGGAGGAGAGCATACTCGAGTGGCTCTTGTGCAGAGCGCCCTCTGCGTTAAACTGCTGTCCCACCTAAATACTTTTTTTTAAATAAATGTTGTGTTTAATGTAAAAAACAAATTTAAATACAACAAAACTCACGAGCAGCTTGGAGATCCAGCCCTGCGGCTGCGGCGGCGGTGCGTTTCCATCATCCTTAATAACAACTAGGTAAACCAAATAACAATAAACAAAACCAACCTTTCCCGACGACGAAAACGGGCGAACAGCACATCTGAAACGAAGTGATGAGTCACTGACGAATTTCGACAGTATAGAATCGGTGTCATGACTCTTATTTCGCATTCACACACAACAGAGTACAAATGTCTTAAGCAGATTACCAGCATGGGGATGGGGAACTCAATTTCGGAAAGAACGCGGAAGGCGATGCCTCGTTTTGCAATGCCACAGCGCTCGGACCAGTTCTTGCGGCCGTAGCGACCAATTCAACCTCTTTCACTATCTGCACCCTCCAACCAGCTCACACTCTAACACAGGTCAGCTGATCGCATGTCGCGATCAATTACAGCTTCAATACCACAATTGAAAATAATATTTTGGAATAATACTAATATTACCAAAAGAAACTGAATTTTATTTGACAAACAGATGGCGTGGCATACCCTTGGTTTCCTCTGAGAAGAGCGGCGCGCGATCCGCACACCGCAGCCAGCCGGTTCATTCCGCCTGCACAACACCACTTATCGATCCGATCAACACACCAATCGACGACATCGATTCGAGACGAGATGCACCGCGCATTGCAATATAATGAATGCCTCGGAAGAAACAAAGAGCACGTGTTCAATCCAATGACACATCATCAGTGCAACATAAACAATTGGGGTGAAAGTGAGATGTGGTACAGGTGAATGTTTGTTCATTGTGTATAATATTGACGGTAAGCGATCGAATCGAATCGATAATCGCTGCGGAATAGACAAACCGCGGTCACATGAAAAGAACAGGGCGACGAATAGAGTAGACAATGTTTTTATCAGAATATCAGTGGAAACGCGCTCATCAGAACTCGGTTCAAAACAAGACAACGTACGGACAGGCAGGGTCATGATAAACCTACACTACTCCACGCTAACACTAATCGATAACAAATATTTCGAATGCGAGAGCAGAGGAGATAGGGGTTGTGGGTTATCCTGTGCGCATTACAACACCCACACGTTGCGAAAGCGGGACAAGCGCGCGTCACGCAATAACAGAGAGATATCAACAACACCTAACTAGACATACGTAAACAACGTTCCACTCACTACACACTATCCATATACAACTTGAGAACAACGCGATAATCGTGGATCTAACCAGCGGATCGAAAACAGAAATGAATATATCGATATCTAGTTCCTCCTGGCAAAGGGGAAAACGTGGTCGGCGTAGATGTACGTCCTCTTCTCCTTCTTGTCTCCGTTGTCCACCAGCTTGTATCCCAGACGTCCTTGTACCAGAACGCGAGATCCTGAAACAACATTTACAGTATACACAAAGATACTAAACATTATCGATTTAGAACTGAAACAATAATAATGAAACTCACCCCTGGTGAGAGTAATGGCGAGAGTGTCGGCGAGCTTGCCGAACACTGTCACGTTGTGGAACTCAGGGGTGTCGCGCAGAGCTCCAGTTTGGTCTCTGAACCCGTCACAATAGAAATTCATATACCAAAAAAGATTAACATAACACATTTTTTTCATTATTCACTCTTTCAATACAACTTTTAATACTCACTTGTAGGTGGTGTTGGTGACGACGGTGAACGCGGCGAACGAGTTTCCGTTGGTAGCGGTGCGCACCTGGGGATCATCCCTCACTCCACCAATCAGCTCCACACGGTTCATGCTAGATCCACAATTTTCACCACACAATATTATTTTACGAACCTGTATCCGTGACGCCTGACAGGCTTGCTATCATCGCGCATGTTATTATCCTTCTTGCCAAACACGTCATCGACCATTCCCTGCAAAAAATACTCTACACGTCATCGACCATTTCCTGCAAAAAATACTCTAATAGTTAACGTACAACCATCTATGTGCAATTCGAACGAAGAATTAACATTACCTTGCTGGGAGCCTCGAACTCGGCAGAAGCGAGGTTGGACGAGAGCGAGAAGCTACGAACCGCTGATCGAGAGGCGGATACGACCGAACGAAGCATATTTCTTCAAAATCGTTATTTAACGTAATGTGTGTTAAATGTTAATACACACTATAGAAAACAGATAAGAACGTTTTATGTGAAAACTGCAAGAAATGAAGAATGACAAGTATGTGCAACAGTCCTGAGCAATAACAGTCATATGATAGTACTAGAGAGTGCGCTATGTATTAGAAAACGGATGAGGATTATGAACACGACTAAATTGTTTTTATAATTTTAAACCATAGAGTGAGAGAAACGAAACACGGTGTGAAAACAAGAGAATTAGACGAACAGAAAATTTTTGATTGGGTCTCGAAGCGATCTGACTGATTCGAAGAATAGCCAAACTCGTGCCAAGTCCCGCCCACTAAACAGCCGGTTGGTTGTTGTGGTTTGATTGGCGATGGCGGGGCGGCGTTCTTCGTGAAGAAAGAAACATTTTAATGATGTTTTGTTTGTATTTTGTATCGTGATTCTTATTCGAAAGAAGCGTGCTCACTTTTTTTTTCTTTTGGTTCAGAGTTTAATATGAATGAATGTGCGACTTTCGCTTCACCTCGCCTGTACAAACGTTTCTGACGCTTCAGTTTTCGTTCTCTTATTATCTAAATCATTGTCGTTGAAAATTTACTTTTTGCATTTACCTAAAGGAGATCTATCTTAGTTTATTTGAATATGAAAGTTAACTGTTTCGAATTTCAAATGTCTAGTCTGGTCTGTGTCTCTCCCGAATACTCCGTCGTCGTACTATTTCACCTTGATGCGTATCCCTTTTAAATATATCGATTAATCGTCTCTAATCGTGGGCCAGACACCTGCAGGTAGTCTGGCCGATGTCGGCTCGTCAGATGACGTTTGCTGATGCGGGCTTGCTGAAGCGACGCTCAGCGGTCCCGCCTGACAACCCTTCTCCCTCTCCACTTCCACACAGCAAACAAGCCGCCAGGGCAGCCGTACGTTGCACCGTGTTTTTATCGTTTATTTTGCATATTTTCAGCTTCAAAATGATCACAACGCGTACACATCCACCCCTCCGCAACCCGAGACGGCCAAAGAAGTCTCTGAACACCCAGTGAGTATATGATGTGTGAATGTGATTGAGAATAACTCCAAATGGTTTTACATGTTCATGAGTGTGTGTTGCAGAACACGACGATGCGCAATTTCGCTTCGTTCTGTCGTCGCGTGGAGAAGGAGGCGCATAGACTGTCCCTCGATGACATGCATCCCATGCGACTCTGCGATGTCACTGCCCCCGACGGAACGAGACTACGCACACCCATGCTTGACGGAATGGTACGTTTATGTATATTTTATATTGTTCAAACTGAACTGTTTATTTATTTCAAGCAGTGTTTGTTTGTTGTTTCAGAGCGTGCGCCACTACCGCTCGCTGCCTGTTGACGCCGATCAACCAAGCACTTCGTTCTCCACCGCTCCTCCTCCCGCACCTACAAACGCGGTGAGTTACTTATTATTGGAATAGGATGAGTGTTGATTGGGTTGTTTCAGCCGCGTTGCTGTCTGGCTGAGCGTGCGTCGAGTGGGTGGCGGGCGTGTCCCCGCGCCGCCGCCCGTCTCCTCACTCCACGTCTACAGACACTCGCCAAGCAGAAGACGATGCGACTCGCAGTCGACAACCAGGTGAGTATCGGTGATGGGGTTGATGTTTGGATTGTACTGCATGTTTGATCCATCCCTTGCAGCGTTCTTCCCACTTGTCGATCTGCATCTACCACCGCCGTCTGATGGCGTATGGCAAGGCGGGCGACGACCGCGTGTACCACCCACAGTGGGAGATGCCCGAGACGAGGCTGGAGAAGGCCGAGATCGACGATGACATGGACGAGGTGCGAATTGCGAGTAGTCATCTGTTTTAATTTTACCGTCCACATTTTTATTTTCTCTGTACCTTGTGCTGCAGGACTCTTCTTCCTCGTCCTCCTCCTCTTCGTCGTCGGATGAGGGTTCGGGAGACGAGGACGACCCGATGGGAGAGGACTACTGCGTGTTTGTGAGTCGGAAGCGGTTGCGAGAGGCGGAGAAGGCTGAGGGGGAGCCGGCGACGCGGCGGTCTGCGCGGCGAGCCGCCAGACACCGAGAGGAGGAGGACGACGACGATGAGGACAAGGTGGGAGGAAGGATATTGAGACAATGAGTGACAAGGGGTTGCAGGCGAATCTGTCCGCCCTATCTGCTGTTGTCCTTCGGCGCTACAGGAAGTATTTCGAGATACCCACCAAAGCCAGCGCAACCAAAGCCAGTGTGAGTGGTTAAGCTCGTCGTTCACTAGTTATTGTTTTTCACCTGTTATTGTTTATCCTGTTGCACAATTCCTTGCAGATGTTGGAGGGTGTGGAGCAGCACTTTGCGGGTCTTCCTGCAGACACGAACGAGACGATTGCCTACTTTGTACACGCGATTCGCTCCGGCAGCAACAAGCTCGACTGACGTTTTTGATATTGATGAGGATCACTACCCCACAATCTACAACGCATTTCCACCTCCCAGTTTTGAATTCCTTTAAGAGTTTCGCATAGATTTGTAGTTTGCAATTTTCAATCACAACACGATCCGAGTTTATATTTCTCAAAACGTTTGTCGATAGCGATTCAATGCCTAGTACTTTGTACGCTGTTTGTATACTTAAAGCTATATGGTTGTTGCATCGATAAATCATTCTTGATTCACTTGTCGGTTCAAGACAGTTTCTCACAATAAAGGGAAAGTGATGGGTTCATTCCGAGTTTTTGAAGCATCCATTATGGACAAGTCGATTTTGAACGTTTATTATACGGTGATACAACGGGTACAACAAAATACAATCAATAAGAGAAGGCACCAACAGCAGGGGAAGCCCAACAGCAACTAGAGGAGAACGCAGCAGCTCTGTAAAATAGATGTGACTACATATATACCGATACAGGGGGTTGCCCACCTTCTTTTTAGTATCGTAGTCTAGGTTCTCGTACTCTAGGTATTCGCAAGCCCCGTCGTCGTATCGGTTAATCTATGAAACATTTTATCTTGAAGATGTATAACAATTTGTCGTACCGGGTTAAAGAAGAATATAGCCGCGTCAGCGACCTTCCTTCCGCCCACACTTACCACGTAGTCCGAGACGGGACGCCAGTTCTGAACAAAATAGTCAGTACATCCCTGCTCGCTCAACCAACCGCGGCCGTCGGGCGCACGATATCGAGTGAACTTCCCTCAAGAAGAGCGATCACGAGTACCTGTCGCGGGCTGAAATGAATAATGTGCATTCGAAGTAGACTAGTGAAGTAGACTATATCTCACAACGTAATCCTCCTCGCGACCCGGATGAGCACGACAGCTTCTGGTCCTCGTCCACCTCAATAATGACGTCCTTCTTGGGCAGCTACAAGAAATATCATTGAAAATCACGATCCTATCTACTAACCATGTTCTTCCGGCCGACGGAGCCAGGCGCTTCGACATAGAGAGACACAGAGAACATCACTTTGTCCGCCTTGTGAAGGGAAAAACCGCCCATTTGCTTGTCAATAGGCGTGTCCTGTTGATCACGGGGAGAAAGCGGCGGCCACGGTGCGCATTCCTGGAATAACAAAGGTGGAGCTCGAGAGATTCAAGAGATGGGAGGGGAAAATGGTGATAGAGACGTACAATCATAACACGCTTAGCCTTGGCAAGTTCCTCCTCTGTCAGCGCCTTGTCTCCAGCCATCTATCAAAAAATTAATCTTTAAAAAAAAAGTACCAGATAATTATGGGAAGTGATCAATCCACTCACTCATCACTATAACAGTTCTGTCAATATTCCAATTGATTTATCATGGATGTTCTGCCAACATTGTAAACAACAAACACCGGTGATGCAACACCGCCAAATCATTCAATCAATCACAATCAATGAATCAGAATAATCAATCGATCAATCGACACGAAATACTACCAACTATATTCGAATGGTTTCATATAAAAGAAATATTTACGTTCTCTACACCCGTCCTCTCACCAGCCCACCCCATCCATCTCGGTCGTCGCGGTCGAAAATCGGTCGTCGCGAAATCCAAGGCTCAATGGACGTTCGAAGCGCGGCCCTGAAAATAACTAGTAATAGAGTTATTAGCGCACAGAATCCTCTTCTTTGGAAAAAAGCTCGCGCGGCGTGCGGTTGCACGTTGCATTGGGAAACGCATGCTGAACCGCGCGTTGCAGTGTGAATAAAAGGGCTTAAAATGGGCCTTATGGGTGGATGGGAGGAGGGGTGTTAGTTTGCGCGACTCACCTTCCTCTTCGACAGGAGACTTCCTCTCTTTCTCCGCCGCCGAATCAAAGTGGTCCTCGATGTCCGCCCGTTTGTGCTCTTCTTTCCGAAGCAGAAGATGGAGATGAGGATGACGGGGATGAGAACACACAGCACGTACACGGCCCACAGCCACGGCCGCTCCTGCAAGGCCCACAGTGAGGGGGAGGGGGGATGGGAGGGGGGCGTACCTTGGTGGCGTCGACGATTCCCTGCAGCATGCCGGGCGGGGCGTTGTGTGCTGCGAGGCGGGCCTCCTCGGACGCGCGCACCGCATACGTCTGCTGGGCCAGCGAGTCCGCCACCTCCTCGCTACCACACACCAACACGTTGTCTGCAACACACACCCATTCATCACCCCCCCCCCCCTCCTTCCACTCACCGAACATGATGTTGTTGCTCATCGTCCACAGCTCGATTCCAATGGCTGCGATGGGATCGAGTCCGGCAAATGGCTGCGGCTCGAAGAAGTGGGGGTTGTCGATCATGCGGGGCGCCCAGACGCCCTTGTAGGCGGGGTTCTTGACGCGGGGGCGCAGCCACTTGCCCTTGTAGAGGGGGTTGGTCTTCTCGGGCCTCTTCCACTCTCCGCAGCCGCTCCTCCCGGCGCACGCGGGGTTGTCGACCATGGGCGGCTCCCACTCTCCGTCCATCTCCTCGTCCCAGTCGGACGGCTTCACTGCCTCCGGGTCCGGCAGTAGCGGCTGCTGCAGCCACCACACACTCCCTCCCCCTCTCTCTTCCACTCACCTCATCGTCCAGCCAGTCGCTCGGCTTGACTGCGTCGTCGTCGATGACAGTCTTGGGCTGCGACTCGTCCCAGTCATCGGGCTTCACCGCAGACTCGTCCTCGATCTCCTCCCTCTCGTCCCAGTCGGCAGGCTTGTGGTCCTCCGGGTCGGCGATCTGCTGCGGCGGAGTCAGCGACGGAACCAGGTCCTGCAACACAACACCGTCACACCCACCCACAGCCAAGTTGAGTACGCACCTTGACGACGTTCCCGGACATGATCTTAGCCTTGTCGACGGAGACGGCGAAGGCTCCGTCGGAGTGGAGGACGAGGCGGTAGAGATGGGTCTTGTGGTCGTCCCAGTACGATGATCCGAGCCCGTTCGGCTGCGCAGCGTGGTGCTCGGACACGGTGTCGTTCATCGGGTTCTTGTAGCGCATGATGAAGTGCACCTCAAACAACCCGATTCACTCACTTCAAGGCAAACCGTACCAGTGTCAGGAGTGCCACTTCAACAAGACGCTGCTCACCTTTCCAGTGGGGGAACACTTGTCGGGTCCGAACATGATCGTGTAGGGGGTCTTGTCCTGGAACGCCGCCAGATCCTTCTCCGCTCCCGACGACAGCAGCTTCACATAGCCACCTCCGCACTCCTGACCCTCCTCGTACTTTACCTCGAACCTGCACGAGTTTCGTACGCATGAATACGCTATACTTGCTGTATGTAAAAGTACAACTCACTGTACAACGAGGGGTTTCTCATCGTCGTCGAATGCGAAGGGCTTGTCGAGGCGGGCTGCGATGGCATGGTGGCGGGCCTTGCTGCGGACAACCAGTCCGAGGTCGCCTTCGATAGACACCTCCGACGGAGCAGCGATCTCCCACACTCCTACAAGTATCTTCTTTGAAATATCATCATCTCTACTACACGCTCTTATATGCAAATTGGCAATCTCAACCAATTATAATCCGCGCACGCACTCAACCCGCCAGCAACCGGCCCACATCAACACACAACCAGTATTGCAAAGCAAAAAGAGTTCTATGTTATATGTGTGTTCGTACCGTTGTACTTGGCGATGTCGACGTCGTCCTTTCCCAGATCCGATGCGGACGGGAAGTAGTCGAAGAAATTCACATAATCACATCGCCCTCCACAGACGGTGCAGTGAACTTTGACGGAACGAACGACTCCTGTAACGATAGCTTTCTGTTATACCACCCAGAATTTCTAACAAAATCAGTTATTTACCTGGTCCTCGTTTACCTTAGAAACCGAGTTGAGAAAGTGAGGCAGCACATGATTTTCGCGTCTTCTAAAGCTCCTCGCCGCATCACCCTGGTGCGGGAAAGATCAACATAAGATCAAAACCTTTTCTGAGCGGAGAAATTAACTCGTGTCAGGACTGCTAAAACAAACAAAAAATGACCGACCCCACAAAGATAACTGCTGCTCGCTAGCGAGGCAGTAGAGCCCCACTGGCGCCCCACTCCAGCGCCAATAGCGCATCGGTAATCGAAGATTTATTCTTCACAATGGGGCTAGGTTTACGTCGACTCTCATTGGAAAGACCATCACCCTCGAGGTGGAGGCTTCCGACACCATCGAGAATGTCAAAGAATCAAGTCGGTGGTCAGTCATTTCAATTGGTGAAAGGTTACTAAATTTGGAGTGAATTGAAGTAGTGCGATACATTGAGATCATGACGGCGACAGGTACCTGTGGTTCGAGCAGTTCTTGGCACGGGGCGTTCTGTGGGCATGAAATTGGAAAGTGGGCGGGGCTTGCTGTCGCCGAGTCTAAAAATCAGAGTGTGGGAATAAACGCATTTTCTAATGGGAAATGATGATTATTATCATATTTTTTTTACAAAGAAAACTTATTTTGGTATAAAATAGGGTATTCATCATTGGTCACTCAATAACAATTATATTTACACATAATTGATTGGTCACAGTACTTGAAAAAACAAACTATGATTCAAGTTCGTCTATGTGAATGTATAGATTAGATATTTGTAAATCATCCATGGATATGGATATTCTTTCATATGGTCCCTAGGAACTCGAAAACACCAATGACAGTGAGTGGCGGTGTCTTCCAGGCAAGAGGCGTGCCACTTCTTCCGCCCCTCTATTGTCCCCGCATACCGTACTCTCTGACCCGCCTATCGAATACCTTCTGTACGAATCAAATATTCCTCTGTAAATTCTTTCATATGGTCCCTAGGAACTCGAAAACACCAATGACAGTGAGTGGCGGTGTCTTCCAGGCAAGAGGCGTGCCACTTCTTCCGCCCCTATATTGTCCCCGCATACCGTACTCTCTGACCCGCCTATCGAATACCTTCTGTACGAATCAAATATTCCTCTGTAAATTCTTTCATATGGTCCCTAGGAACTCGAAAACACCAATGACAGTGAGTGGCGATGTCTTCCAGGCAAGAGGCGTGCCACTTCTTCCGCCCCTCTATTGTCCCCGCATACCGTACTCTCTGACCCGCCTATCGAATACCTTCTGTACGAATCAAATATTCCTCTGTAAATTCTTTCATATGGTCCCTTGGAACTCGAAAACACCAATGACAGTGAGTGGCGGTGTCTTCCAGGCAAGAGGCGTGCCACTTCTTCCGCCCCTCTATTGTCCCCGCATACCGTACTCTCTGACCCGCCTATCGAATACCTTCTGTACGAATCAAATATTCCTCTGTAAATTCTTTCATATGGTCCCTAGGAACTCGAAAACACCAATGACAGTGAGTGGCGGTGTCTTCCAGGCAAGAGGCGTGCCACTTCTTCCGCCCCTCTATTGTCCCCGCATACCGTACTCTCTGACCCGCCTGTCGAATACCTTCTGTACGAATCGGCAAGAGGCGTGCCAATTCCGCAACACATAAAGATTCCAGTTCTTTATTAGATGAGCTGAAACAACAAATAATTATCATGCTACAAATCACCAAATCAATCAATACGACAATCCTCGAGATACAAACACATGAAAACTGTGACAAAATGAACAACTAAACAAAATGTAGGCGAAATACTCTCAATCTCTCGATGTCCTCTCTCTCATCACCCATCTACCTCCGATCTCCTCTCGTTCTTTCCCACAGGTCCGCGTGGGGAGAAGTGAAGCGGATGATGGACTCGTTCGCTATCTTGAGGAAAGTAGCGGAGAGAGACGGAAGCTTCAGGGAGTCGCCTTGGTTGCTGTAGTAGCCTGATCGGACAATCTCCCACTCCTTGTGGAATGCCTCCAGACCATGTTCCGTCACCAATCCGATTGTCCACCACTCGTCGACAAAGTCAGCCAGGTGGTGCGCAATGTAATGCACCTTCGGGGTCCAGTGCAACCCTAGGTACCCCTCGCCTCACTCTAACAGCAGATCCTCCACCTGCTTCGTCAAACTACGCACCTCCTTGATCTCGTCGTCGTCCAGGAAGCGAGCACGGCTGAGATGGAACAGACGATGGAGAGGCGAACAAATACGTCTGTAATCCTTAGCCCTGTCCTCCAGGATCGGATCCCCGTAGCTGATGTCTCTGAGATGGTCGATGAGGCGGGACGGGTCCTTCAGGAAATGAGACACATCATTTCCTGTTAGGATGCCTGCAAAGAAAAGTTCTTAGCACTATTATTCAGTGTAGATGTAGATATAGTTTCGGTGACAACGTGGAAATGAGTCGGGGCCGGATGGATTTTTCCACTCTAATCGCCACTCCTGTTGGTCATCTTTTTTGTTGAGTTTATCAATCGAATATCGATATCACTTCAATTCTCAAGTTCGAACTTTTATATATTGTTTCAGTTTTAAATAGTTTGGTTTTTTTTAAATTGCAAAACATTTTGTGTTCTATAGTTAGCCTACGGAAAAGTATGGAGAAAGAATCCTAATTTTCATGATATAAATCAAACAGATGTTTCCATTATAATCTATAGTAAAAAAGTGACGTGATTCGGCGTGATTCGAATCATTTGCATATGCAGTACTGAATATTCTCGATTCCGGAATGTTAACTAACAAGAATAGGTTTTTCACTCACACATTCACTCACACAGTTTTTCATCTTCCGATTGAATCCTAGCTCTCATTTTGACTTTTGCCCTAGAATGCAAACTTCAGTCTTGTTTACTTGTTTGTTTGTTGGCTCACTTGGGTTGCTCTAGAGAGACAGACAGGCAGACAGACATTACTCACCTCCGTGGTGAGATCTGATGCGAACTCCGGCTCTGTCACTGTCCTGCTTGAAGTCGCTGATGAACTCAGACTCGATCACCTCGTTCAGCACCTGCACCTCATACAGCCTCTCCTCCAGCTTCTCCACCTGCTCCTCCAGTCGCTTCATCACCACAGCTTCGTCCCTGTGGCACTCATAACAGACGTACTGGTCCTTCGCGGTCAGCTTCCCTCTCATCCCGACACAGACTTCATTCATCACAACAAGGGTGGACTGTGTTCAAGAACATCTGTTCATCCTGCTTAGAACATCTCGAACGTTCCGCCTATAATGACAGTTATTCTTCATCAACTGTACACTGTATGCACGCTTTAAAAACACTTGCATTGTAATGATCGAGTAGTCAAAACGAGAAGAAATATATAATTCAATTATCGAAACAAGGGTGGACTGTGTCCAAGAGCATCCGTTCATCCTGCTTAGAACATTTCGAACGTCACCCTAAAATGACATATAGTTGTCATCTACTCTACACTGTATCTACGACTTAAAAACACTTGCAGTGTAATGACCGAGCAGTCAAAACGAGAAGAAATATTTAATTCATTCATCAAAACAAGGGTGGACTGTGTCCAAGAGCATCTGTTTATCCTGCTTAGAACATCTCGAACGTTCCCTTTTAATGGCATCTATTCGTCATCAACTCTACACTGTATGTACAAATTTGAAAACGTTTGCATTGTAATGATCAAGCAGTCAAAACGAGAAGAAATATATAATTCATTCATCAAAACAAGATGCTCTTGGACACAGTCCACCCTTGTTTTGATAATTGAATTAAATATTTATTCTCGTTTTGACTACTCGATCATTACAATGCAAGTGTTTTCAAATTGTACATACAGTGTAGAGTTGATGACGAATAGATGCCATTAAAAGGGAACGTTCGAGATGTTCTAAGCAGGATAAACAGATGCTCTTGGACACAGTCCACCCTTGTTTCGAAAAATTGAATTATTTATTTCTTCTCGTTTTGACTGCTCGATCATTACAATGTAAGTGTTTTCAAATCGTACAGACAGTGTAGAGTTGAAGACGAATAGATGTCATGATAGGGAAACGTTCGAGATGTTCTGAGCAGGATGAACAGATGCTCTTGGCCACAGTCCACCATTGTTTTGATGAATGAATTATATATTTCTTCTCGTTTTGACTGCTTGATCATTACAATGCAAACGTTTTTAAATTTGTACATACAGTGTATAAATGATGACGAATAGATGTCATTATAGGGGAACGTTCAAGATGTTCTAAGCAGGATGAACAGATGCTCTTGGACACAGTCCACCCTTGTTTTGATGAATGAATTAAATATTTCTTCTCGTTTTGACTGCTCGATCATTACACTGCAAGTGTTTTTAAGTCGTAGATACAGTGTAGAGTAGATGACAACTATATGTCATTTTAGGGTGACGTTCGAAATGTTCTAAGCAGGATGAACGGATGCTCTTGGACACAGTCCACCCTTGTTTCGATAATTGTATTATATATTTCTTCTCGTTTTGACTACTCGATCATTACAATGCAAGTGTTTTTAAAGCGTGCATACAGTGTACAGTTGATGACGAATAACTGTCATTATAGGCGGAACGTTCGAGATGTTCTAAGCAGGATGAACAGATGCTCTTGGACACAGTCCACCCTTGTTTTGATGAATGAATTAAATATTTCTTCTCGTTTTGACTGCTCGATCATTACACTGCAAGTGTTTTTAAGTCGTAGATACAGTGTAGAGTAGATGACAACTATATGTCATTTTAGGGTGACGTTCGAAATGTTCTAAGCAGGATGAACGGATGCTCTTGGACACAGTCCACCCTTGTTTCGATAATTGTATTATATATTTCTTCTCGTTTTGACTACTCGATCATTACAATGCAAGTGTTTTTAAAGCGTGCATACAGTGTACAGTTGATGACGAATAACTGTCATTATAGGCGGAACGTTCGAGATGTTCTAAGCAGGATGAACAGATGTTCTTGAACACAGTCCACCCTTGTTGTGATGAATGAATTAAATATTTCTTCTCGTTTTGACTGCTCGATCATTACAATGCAAGTGTTTTCAAGTCGTACATACAGTGTAGAGTAGATGACAAGTATATGTCATTATAGGGGAACGTTTGAGATGTTCTAAGCAGGATGAACGGATGCTCTTGGACACAGTCCACCCTTGTTTCGATAATTGAATTATAAATTTCTTCTCGTTTTGACTGCTTGATCAATACAATGTAAGTGTTTTCAATTCGTACAGACAGTGTAGAGTTGAAGACGAATAGATGTCATGATAGGGAAACGTTCGAGATGTTCTGAGCAGGATGAACAGATGCTCTTGGCCACAGTCCACCATTGTTTTGATAAATGAATTATATATTTCTTCTCGTTTTGACTGCTCGATCATTACAATGCAAACGTTTTCAAATTTGTACATACAGTGTAGAGTAGATGACAAGTATATGTCATTATAGGGTAACGTTCGAGATGTTCTAAGCAGGATGAACGGATGCTCTTGGACACAGTCCACCCTTGTTTCGATAATTGAATTATTTTTTTCTTCTCGTTTTGACTGCTCGATCATTACAATGTAAGTGTTTTCAAATCGTACAGACAGTGTAGAGTTGAAGACGAATAGATGTCATGATAGGGAAACGTTCGAGATGTTCTGAGCAGGATGAACAGATGTTCTTGCACACAGTCCACCCTTGTTTCGATAATTGAATTATAAATTTCTTCTCGTTTTGACTGCTTGATCAATACAATGTAAGTGTTTTCAAATCGTACAGACAGTGTGGAGTTGAAAACGAATAGATGTCATGATAGGGAAACGTTCGAGATGTTCTGAGCAGGATGAACAGATGCTCTTGGCCACAGTCCACCATTGTTTTGATAAATGAATTATATATTTCTTCTCGTTTTGACTGCTCGATCGTTACAATGCAAACGTTTTCAAATTTGTTTATACAGTGTATACTTGATGACGAATAGATGTCATTATAGGGAAACGTTCGAGATGTTCTAAGCAGGATGAACAGATGCTCTTGGACACAGTTCACCCTTGTTTTGATAATTGAATTAAATATTTCTTCTCGTTTTGACTGCTCGATCATTACAATGCAAGTGTTTTTAAAGCGTGCATACAGTGTACAGTTGATGACGAATAACTGTCATTATAGGCGGAACGTTCGAGATGTTCTAAGCAGGATGAACAGATGTTCTTGAACACAGTCCACCCTTGTTGTGATGAATGAATTAAATATTTCTTCTTGTTTTGACTGCTCGATCATTACAATGCAAGTGTTTTCAAGTCGTACATACAGTGTAGAGTAGATGACAAGTATATGTCATTATAGGGTAACGTTCGAGATGTTCTAAGCAGGATGAACGGATGCTCTTGGACACAGTCCACCCTTGTTTCGATAATTGAATTATAAATTTCTTCTCGTTTTGACTGCTTGATCAATACAATGTAAGTGTTTTCAAATCGTACAGACAGTGTAGAGTTGAAGACGAATAGATGTCATGATAGGGAAACGTTCGAGATGTTCTGAGCAGGATGAACAGATGCTCTTGGCCACAGTCCACCATTGTTTTGATAAATGAATTATATATTTCTTCTCGTTTTGACTGCTCGATCATTACAATGCAAACGTTTTCAAATTTGTACATACAGTGTATACTTGATGACGAATAGATGTCATTATAGGGAAACGTTCGAGATGTTCTAAGCAGGATGAACAGATGCTCTTGGACACAGTTCACCCTTGTTTTGATAATTGAATTAAATATTTCTTCTCGTTTTGACTGCTCGATCATTACAATGTAAGTGTTTTCAAAGCGTGCATACAGTGTACAGTTGATGACGAATAGATGTTTATATAGGCGGAACGTTCGAGATGTTCTAAGCAGGATGAACAGATGTTCTTGAACACAGTCCACCCTTGTTGTGATGAATGAATTAAATATTTCTTCTCGTTTTGACTGCTCGATCATTACAATGCAAGTGTTTTCAAGTCGTACATACAGTGTAGAGTAGATGACAAGTATATGTCATTATAGGGTAACGTTTGAGATGTTCTGAGCAGGATGAACAGATGCTCTTGGCCACAGTCCACCATTGTTTTGATAAATGAATTATATATTTCTTCTCGTTTTGACTGCTCGATCATTACAATGCAAACGTTTTCAAATTTGTACATACAGTGTATACTTGATGACGAATAGATGTCATTATAGGGAAACGTTCGAGATGTTCTAAGCAGGATGAATAGATGCTCTTGGACACAGTTCACCCTTGTTTTGATAATTGAATTAAATATTCTTCTCGTTTTGACGACTCGATCATTACAATGCAAGTGTTTTTAAAGCGTGCATACAGTGTACAGTTGATGACGAATAACTGTCTTTATAGGGTAACGTTCGAGATGTTCTAAGCAGGATGAACGGATGCTCTTGGACACAGTCCACCCTTGTTTCGATAATTGAATTATAAATTTCTTCTCGTTTTGACTGCTTGATCAATACAATGTAAGTGTTTTCAAATCGTACAGACAGTGTTGAGTTGAAGACGAATAGATGTCATGATAGGGAAACGTTCGAGATGTTCTGAGCAGGATGAACAGATGCTCTTGACTACAGTCCACCATTGTTTTGATAAATGAATTATATATTTCTTCTCGTTTTGACTGCTCGATCATTACAATGCAAACGTTTTCAAAATTGTACATGCAGTGTATACTTGATGACGAATAGATGTCATTATAGGGAAACGTTCGAGATGTTCTAAGCAGGATGAACAGATGCTCTTGGACACAGTTCACCCTTGTTTTGATAATTGAATTAAATATTTCTTCTCGTTTTGACTGCTCGATCATTACAATGTAAGTGTTTTCAAAGCGTGCATACAGTGTACAGTTGATGACGAATAGATGTTATTATAGGCGGAACGTTCGAGATGTTCTAAGCAGGATGAACAGATGTTCTTGAACACAGTCCACCCTTGTTGTGATGAATGAATTAAATATTTCTTCTCGTTTTGACTGCTCGATCATTACAATGCAAGTGTTTTCAAATCGTATAGACAGTGTAGAGTTGAAGACGAATAGATGTCATGATAGGGAAACGTTCGAGATGTTCTGAGCAGGATGAACAGATGCTCTTGGCCACAGTCCACCATTGTTTTGATAAATGAATTATATATTTCTTCTCGTTTTGACTGCTCGATCATTACAATGCAAACGTTTTCAAATTTGTACATACAGTGTATACTTGATGACGAATAGATGTCATTATAGGGAAACGTTCGAGATGTTCTAAGCAGGATGAACAGATGCTCTTGGACACAGTTCACCCTTGTTTTGATAATTGAATTAAATATTTCTTCTCGTTTTGACTGCTCGATCATTACAATGTAAGTGTTTTCAAAGCGTGCATACAGTGTACAGTTAATGACGAATAGATGTTTATATAGGCGGAACGTTCGAGATGTTCTAAGCAGGATGAACAGATGTTCTTGAACACAGTCCACCCTTGTTGTGATGAATGAATTAAATATTTCTTCTCGTTTTGACTGCTCGATCATTACAATGCAAGTGTTTTCAAGTCGTACATACAGTGTAGAGTAGATGACAAGTATATGTCATTATAGGGTAACGTTTGAGATGTTCTGAGCAGGATGAACAGATGCTCTTGGCCACAGTCCACCATTGTTTTGATAAATGAATTATATATTTCTTCTCGTTTTGACTGCTCGATCATTACAATGCAAACGTTTTCAAATTTGTACATACAGTGTATACTTGATGACGAATAGATGTCATTATAGGGAAACGTTCGAGATGTTCTAAGCAGGATGAACAGATGCTCTTGGACACAGTTCACCCTTGTTTTGATAATTGAATTAAATATTCTTCTCGTTTTGACGACTCGATCATTACAATGCAAGTGTTTTTAAAGCGTGCATACAGTGTACAGTTGATGACGAATAACTGTCATTATAGGCGGAACGTTCGAGATGTTCTAAGCAGGATGAACAGATGCTCTTGGCCACAGTCCACCATTGTTTTGATAAATGAATTATATATTTCTTCTCGTTTTGACTGCTCGATCATTACAATGCAAGTGTTTTCAAGTCGTACATACAGTGTAGAGTAGATGACAAGTATATGTCTTTATAGGGTAACGTTCGAGATGTTCTAAGCAGGATGAACGGATGCTCTTGGACACAGTCCACCCTTGTTTCGATAATTGAATTATAAATTTCTTCTCGTTTTGACTGCTTGATCAATACAATGTAAGTGTTTTCAAATCGTACAGACAGTGTTGAGTTGAAGACGAATAGATGTCATGATAGGGAAACGTTCGAGATGTTCTGAGCAGGATGAACAGATGCTCTTGGCCACAGTCCACCATTGTTTTGATAAATGAATTATATATTTCTTCTCGTTTTGACTGCTCGATCATTACAATGCAAACGTTTTCAAAATTGTACATACAGTGTAGAGTAGATGACAAGTATATGTCATTATAGGGTAACGTTCGAGATGTTCTAAGCAGGATGAACGGATGCTCTTGGACACAGTCCACCCTTGTTTCGATAATTGAATTATTTTTTTCTTCTCGTTTTGACTGCTCGATCATTACAATGTAAGTGTTTTCAAATCGTACAGACAGTGTAGAGTTGAAGACGAATAGATGTCATGATAGGGAAACGTTCGAGATGTTCTGAGCAGGATGAACAGATGTTCTTGCACACAGTCCACCCTTGTTTCGATAATTGAATTATAAATTTCTTCTCGTTTTGACTGCTTGATCAATACAATGTAAGTGTTTTCAAATCGTACAGACAGTGTGGAGTTGAAAACGAATAGATGTCATGATAGGGAAACGTTCGAGATGTTCTGAGCAGGATGAACAGATGCTCTTGGCCACAGTCCACCATTGTTTTGATAAATGAATTATATATTTCTTCTCGTTTTGACTGCTCGATCGTTACAATGCAAACGTTTTCAAATTTGTTTATACAGTGTATACTTGATGACGAATAGATGTCATTATAGGGAAACGTTCGAGATGTTCTAAGCAGGATGAACAGATGCTCTTGGACACAGTTCACCCTTGTTTTGATAATTGAATTAAATATTTCTTCTCGTTTTGACTGCTCGATCATTACAATGCAAGTGTTTTTAAAGCGTGCATACAGTGTACAGTTGATGACGAATAACTGTCATTATAGGCGGAACGTTCGAGATGTTCTAAGCAGGATGAACAGATGTTCTTGAACACAGTCCACCCTTGTTGTGATGAATGAATTAAATATTTCTTCTTGTTTTGACTGCTCGATCATTACAATGCAAGTGTTTTCAAGTCGTACATACAGTGTAGAGTAGATGACAAGTATATGTCATTATAGGGTAACGTTCGAGATGTTCTAAGCAGGATGAACGGATGCTCTTGGACACAGTCCACCCTTGTTTCGATAATTGAATTATAAATTTCTTCTCGTTTTGACTGCTTGATCAATACAATGTAAGTGTTTTCAAATCGTACAGACAGTGTAGAGTTGAAGACGAATAGATGTCATGATAGGGAAACGTTCGAGATGTTCTGAGCAGGATGAACAGATGCTCTTGGCCACAGTCCACCATTGTTTTGATAAATGAATTATATATTTCTTCTCGTTTTGACTGCTCGATCATTACAATGCAAACGTTTTCAAATTTGTACATACAGTGTATACTTGATGACGAATAGATGTTTATATAGGCGGAACGTTCGAGATGTTCTAAGCAGGATGAACAGATGTTCTTGAACACAGTCCACCCTTGTTGTGATGAATGAATTAAATATTTCTTCTCGTTTTGACTGCTCGATCATTACAATGCAAGTGTTTTCAAGTCGTACATACAGTGTAGAGTAGATGACAAGTATATGTCATTATAGGGTAACGTTTGAGATGTTCTGAGCAGGATGAACAGATGCTCTTGGCCACAGTCCACCATTGTTTTGATAAATGAATTATATATTTCTTCTCGTTTTGACTGCTCGATCATTACAATGCAAACGTTTTCAAATTTGTACATACAGTGTATACTTGATGACGAATAGATGTCATTATAGGGAAACGTTCGAGATGTTCTAAGCAGGATGAATAGATGCTCTTGGACACAGTTCACCCTTGTTTTGATAATTGAATTAAATATTCTTCTCGTTTTGACGACTCGATCATTACAATGCAAGTGTTTTTAAAGCGTGCATACAGTGTACAGTTGATGACGAATAACTGTCTTTATAGGGTAACGTTCGAGATGTTCTAAGCAGGATGAACGGATGCTCTTGGACACAGTCCACCCTTGTTTCGATAATTGAATTATAAATTTCTTCTCGTTTTGACTGCTTGATCAATACAATGTAAGTGTTTTCAAATCGTACAGACAGTGTTGAGTTGAAGACGAATAGATGTCATGATAGGGAAACGTTCGAGATGTTCTGAGCAGGATGAACAGATGCTCTTGACCACAGTCCACCATTGTTTTGATAAATGAATTATATATTTCTTCTCGTTTTGACTGCTCGATCATTACAATGCAAACGTTTTCAAAATTGTACATGCAGTGTATACTTGATGACGAATAGATGTCATTATAGGGAAACGTTCGAGATGTTCTAAGCAGGATGAACAGATGCTCTTGGACACAGTTCACCCTTGTTTTGATAATTGAATTAAATATTTCTTCTCGTTTTGACTGCTCGATCATTACAATGTAAGTGTTTTCAAAGCGTGCATACAGTGTACAGTTGATGACGAATAGATGTTATTATAGGCGGAACGTTCGAGATGTTCTAAGCAGGATGAACAGATGTTCTTGAACACAGTCCACCCTTGTTGTGATGAATGAATTAAATATTTCTTCTCGTTTTGACTGCTCGATCATTACAATGCAAGTGTTTTCAAATCGTATAGACAGTGTAGAGTTGAAGACGAATAGATGTCATGATAGGGAAACGTTCGAGATGTTCTGAGCAGGATGAACAGATGCTCTTGGCCACAGTCCACCATTGTTTTGATAAATGAATTATATATTTCTTCTCGTTTTGACTGCTCGATCATTACAATGCAAACGTTTTCAAATTTGTACATACAGTGTATACTTGATGACGAATAGATGTCATTATAGGGAAACGTTCGAGATGTTCTAAGCAGGATGAACAGATGCTCTTGGACACAGTTCACCCTTGTTTTGATAATTGAATTAAATATTTCTTCTCGTTTTGACTGCTCGATCATTACAATGTAAGTGTTTTCAAAGCGTGCATACAGTGTACAGTTAATGACGAATAGATGTTTATATAGGCGGAACGTTCGAGATGTTCTAAGCAGGATGAACAGATGTTCTTGAACACAGTCCACCCTTGTTGTGATGAATGAATTAAATATTTCTTCTCGTTTTGACTGCTCGATCATTACAATGCAAGTGTTTTCAAGTCGTACATACAGTGTAGAGTAGATGACAAGTATATGTCATTATAGGGTAACGTTTGAGATGTTCTGAGCAGGATGAACAGATGCTCTTGGCCACAGTCCACCATTGTTTTGATAAATGAATTATATATTTCTTCTCGTTTTGACTGCTCGATCATTACAATGCAAACGTTTTCAAATTTGTACATACAGTGTATACTTGATGACGAATAGATGTCATTATAGGGAAACGTTCGAGATGTTCTAAGCAGGATGAACAGATGCTCTTGGACACAGTTCACCCTTGTTTTGATAATTGAATTAAATATTCTTCTCGTTTTGACGACTCGATCATTACAATGCAAGTGTTTTTAAAGCGTGCATACAGTGTACAGTTGATGACGAATAACTGTCATTATAGGCGGAACGTTCGAGATGTTCTAAGCAGGATGAACAGATGCTCTTGGCCACAGTCCACCATTGTTTTGATAAATGAATTATATATTTCTTCTCGTTTTGACTGCTCGATCATTACAATGCAAGTGTTTTCAAGTCGTACATACAGTGTAGAGTAGATGACAAGTATATGTCTTTATAGGGTAACGTTCGAGATGTTCTAAGCAGGATGAACGGATGCTCTTGGACACAGTCCACCCTTGTTTCGATAATTGAATTATAAATTTCTTCTCGTTTTGACTGCTTGATCAATACAATGTAAGTGTTTTCAAATCGTACAGACAGTGTTGAGTTGAAGACGAATAGATGTCATGATAGGGAAACGTTCGAGATGTTCTGAGCAGGATGAACAGATGCTCTTGGCCACAGTCCACCATTGTTTTGATAAATGAATTATATATTTCTTCTCGTTTTGACTGCTCGATCATTACAATGCAAACGTTTTCAAAATTGTACATACAGTGTATACTTGATGACGAATAGATGTCATTATAGGGAAACGTTCGAGATGTTCTAAGCAGGATGAACAGATGCTCTTGGACACAGTTCACCCTTGTTTTGATAATTGAATTAAATATTTCTTCTCGTTTTGACTGCTCGATCATTACAATGTAAGTGTTTTCAAAGCGTGCATACAGTGTACAGTTGATGACGAATAGATGTTATTATAGGCGGAACGTTCGAGATGTTCTAAGCAGGATGAACAGATGTTCTTGAACACAGTCCACCCTTGTTGTGATGAATGAATTAAATATTTCTTCTCGTTTTGACTGCTCGATCATTACAATGCAAGTGTTTTCAAGTCGTACATACAGTGTAGAGTAGATGACAAGTATATGTAATTATAGGGTAACGTTTGAGATGTTCTAAGCAGGATGAACAGATGCTCTTGGACACAGTCCACCCTTGTTTTGATAATTGAATTAAATATTTATTCTCGTTTTGACTACTCGATCATTACAATGCAAGTGTTTTCAAATTGTACATACAGTGTAGAGTTGATGACGAATAGATGCCATTAAAAGGGAACGTTCGAGATGTTCTAAGCAGGATAAACAGATGCTCTTGGACACAGTCCACCCTTGTTTCGAAAATTGAATTATTTATTTCTTCTCGTTTTGACTGCTCGATCATTACAATGTAAGTGTTTTCAAATCGTACAGACAGTGTAGAGTTGAAGACGAATAGATGTCATGATAGGGAAACGTTCGAGATGTTCTGAGCAGAATGAACAGATGCTCTTGGCCACAGTCCACCATTGTTTTGATGAATGAATTATATATTTCTTCTCGTTTTGACTGCTTGATCATTACAATGCAAACGTTTTTTTTCAAATATGTACATACAGTGTATAAATGATGACGAATAGATGTCATTAAAGGGGAACGTTCAAGATGTTCTAAGCAGGATGAACAGATGCTCTTGGACACAGTCCACCCTTGTTTTGATGAATGAATTAAATATTTCTTCTCGTTTTGACTGCTCGATCATTACAATGCAAGTGTTTTCAAATCGTACAGACAGTGTAGAGTTGAAGACGAATAGATGTCATGATAGGGAAACGTTCGAGATGTTCTGAGCAGGATGAACAGATGCTCTTGGCCACAGTCCACCATTGTTTTGATAAATGAATTATATATTTCTTCTCGTTTTGACTGCTCGATCATTACAATGCAAACGATTTCAAATTTGTACATACAGTGTATACTTGATGACAAATAGATGTCATTATAGGGAAACGTTCGAGATGTTCTAAGCAGGATGAACAGATGCTCTTGGACACAGTTCACCCTTGTTTTGATAATTGAATTAAATATTTCTTCTCGTTTTGACTGCTCGATCATTACAATGTAAGTGTTTTCAAAGCGTGCATACAGTGTACAGTTGATGACGAATAGATGTTTATATAGGCGGAACGTTCGAGATGTTCTAAGCAGGATGAACAGATGTTCTTGAACACAGTCCACCCTTGTTGTGATGAATGAATTAAATATTTCTTCTCGTTTTGACTGCTCGATCATTACAATGCAAGTGTTTTCAAGTCGTACATACAGTGTAGAGTAGATGACAAGTATATGTCATTATAGGGTAACGTTTGAGATGTTCTGAGCAGGATGAACAGATGCTCTTGGCCACAGTCCACCATTGTTTTGATAAATGAATTATATATTTCTTCTCGTTTTGACTGCTCGATCATTACAATGCAAACGTTTTCAAATTTGTACATACAGTGTATACTTGATGACGAATAGATGTCATTATAGGGAAACGTTCGAGATGTTCTAAGCAGGATGAACAGATGCTCTTGGACACAGTTCACCCTTGTTTTGATAATTGAATTAAATATTCTTCTCGTTTTGACGACTCGATCATTACAATGCAAGTGTTTTTAAAGCGTGCATACAGTGTACAGTTGATGACGAATAACTGTCATTATAGGCGGAACGTTCGAGATGTTCTAAGCAGGATGAACAGATGCTCTTGGCCACAGTCCACCATTGTTTTGATAAATGAATTATATATTTCTTCTCGTTTTGACTGCTCGATCATTACAATGCAAGTGTTTTCAAGTCGTACATACAGTGTAGAGTAGATGACAAGTATATGTCTTTATAGGGTAACGTTCGAGATGTTCTAAGCAGGATGAACGGATGCTCTTGGACACAGTCCACCCTTGTTTCGATAATTGAATTATAAATTTCTTCTCGTTTTGACTGCTTGATTAATAAATTGTAAGTGTTTTCAAATCGTACAGACAGTGTTGAGTTGAAGACGAATAGATGTCATGATAGGGAAACGTTCGAGATGTTCTGAGCAGGATGAACAGATGCTCTTGGCCACAGTCCACCATTGTTTTGATAAATGAATTAAATATTCTTCTCGTTTTGACGACTCGATCATTACAATGCAAGTGTTTTTAAAGCGTGCATACAGTGTACAGTTGATGACGAATAACTGTCATTATAGGCGGAACGTTCGAGATGTTCTAAGCAGGATGAACAGATGCTCTTGGCCACAGTCCACCATTGTTTTGATAAATGAATTATATATTTCTTCTCGTTTTGACTGCTCGATCATTACAATGCAAGTGTTTTCAAGTCGTACATACAGTGTAGAGTAGATGACAAGTATATGTCTTTATAGGGTAACGTTCGAGATGTTCTAAGCAGGATGAACGGATGCTCTTGGACACAGTCCACCCTTGTTTCGATAATTGAATTATAAATTTCTTCTCGTTTTGACTGCTTGATTAATAAATTGTAAGTGTTTTCAAATCGTACAGACAGTGTTGAGTTGAAGACGAATAGATGTCATGATAGGGAAACGTTCGAGATGTTCTGAGCAGGATGAACAGATGCTCTTGGCCACAGTCCACCATTGTTTTGATAAATGAATTATATATTTCTTCTCGTTTTGACTGCTCGATCATTACAATGCAAACGTTTTCAAAATTGTACATACAGTGTATACTTGATGACGAATAGATGTCATTATAGGGAAACGTTCGAGATGTTCTAAGCAGGATGAACAGATGCTCTTGGACACAGTTCACCCTTGTTTTGATAATTGAATTAAATATTTCTTCTCGTTTTGACTGCTCGATCATTACAATGTAAGTGTTTTCAAAGCGTGCATACAGTGTACAGTTGATGACGAATAGATGTTATTATAGGCGGAACGTTCGAGATGTTCTAAGCAGGATGAACAGATGTTCTTGAACACAGTCCACCCTTGTTGTGATGAATGAATTAAATATTTCTTCTCGTTTTGACTGCTCGATCATTACAATGCAAGTGTTTTCAAGTCGTACATACAGTGTAGAGTAGATGACAAGTATATGTCATTATAGGGTAACGTTTGAGATGTTCTAAGCAGGATGAACAGATGCTCTTGGACACAGTCCACCCTTGTTTTGATAATTGAATTAAATATTTATTCTCGTTTTGACTACTCGATCATTACAATGCAAGTGTTTTCAAATTGTACATACAGTGTAGAGTTGATGACGAATAGATGTCATTAAAAGGGAACGTTCGAGATGTTCTAAGCAGGATAAACAGATGCTCTTGGACACAGTCCACCCTTATTTCGAAAATTGAATTATTTATTTCTTCTCGTTTTGACTGCTCGATCATTACAATGTAAGTGTTTTCAAATCGTACAGACAGTGTAGAGTTGAAGACGAATAGATGTCATGATAGGGAAACGTTCGAGATGTTCTGAGCAGAATGAACAGATGCTCTTGGCCACAGTCCACCATTGTTTTGATGAATGAATTATATATTTCTTCTCGTTTTGACTGCTTGATCATTACAATGCAAACGTTTTGTTTTCAAATATGTACATACAGTGTATAAATGATGACGAATAGATGTCATTATAGGGGAACGTTCAAGATGTTCTAAGCAGGATGAACAGATGCTCTTGGACACAGTCCACCATTGTTTTGATGAATGAATTAAATATTTCTTCTCGTTTTGACTGCTCGATCATTACAATGCAGGTGTTTTTAAGTCGTAGATACAGTGTAGAGTAGATGACAACTATATGTCATTTTAGGGTGACGTTCGAAATGTTCTAAGCAGGATGAACGGATGCTCTTGGACACAGTCCACCCTTGTTTCGATAATTGAATTATATATTTCTTCTCGTTTTGACTACTCGATCATTACAATGCAAGTGTTTTTAAAGCGTGCATACAGTGTACAGTTGATGACGAATAACTGTCATTATAGGCGGAACGTTCGAGATGTTCTAAGCAGGATGAACAGATGTTCTTGAACACAGTCATCCCTTGTTGTGATGAATGAATTAAATATTTCTTCTCGTTTTGACTGCTCGATCATTACAATGCAAGTGTTTTCAAGTCGTACATACAGTGTAGAGTAGATGACAAGTATATGTCATTTTAGGGTAACGTTCGAGATGTTCTAAGCAGGATGAACAGATGCTCTTGAACACAGTCCACCCTTGTTTTGATAATTGAATTAAATATTTATTCTCGTTTTGACTACTCGATCATTACAATGCAAGAATTTCAAATTGTACATACAGTGTAGAGTTGATGACGAATAGATGCCATTAAAAGGAAACGTTCGAGATGTTCTAAGCAGGATAAACAGATGCTCTTGGACACAGTCCACCCTTGTTTCGAAAATTGAATTATTTATTTCTTCTCGTTTTGACTGCTTGATCATTACAATGCAAACGTTTTCAAATTTGTACATACAGTGTATAATTGATGACGAATAGATGTCATTATGGGGGAACGTTCAAGATGTTCTAAGCAGGATGAACAGATGCTCTTGGACACAGTCCACCCTTGTTTCGATAATTGTATTATTTTTTTCTTCTCGTTTTGACTGCTCGATCATTACAATGTAAGTGTTTTTAAAGCGTGCATACAGTGTACAGTTGATGACGAATAACTGTCATTATAGGCGGAACGTTCGAGATGTTCTAAGCAGGATGAACAGATGTTCTTGAACACAGTCCACCCTTGTTGTGATGAATGAATTAAATATTTCTTCTCGTTTTGACTGCTCGATCATTACAATGCAAGTGTTTTCAAGTCGTACATACAGTGTAGAGTAGATGACAAGTATATGTCATTATAGGGAACGTTTGAGATGTTCTAAGCAGGATGAACGGATGCTCTTGGACACAGTCCACCATTGTTTCGATAATTGAATTATAAATTTCTTCTCGTTTTGACCGCTTGATCAACACAATGTGAGTGTTTTCAAATCGTACAGACAGTGTAGAGTTGAAGACGAATAGATGTCATGATAGGGAAACGTTCGACATGTTCTGAGCAGGATGAACAGATGCTCTTGGCCACAGTCCACCATTGTTTTGATAAATGAATTATATATTTCTTCTCGTTTTGACTGCTCGATCGTTACAATGCAAACGTTTTCAAATTTGTACATACAGTGTATACTTGATGACGAATAGATGTCATTATAGGGAAACGTTCGAGATGTTCTAAGCAGGATGAACAGATGCTCTTGGACACAGTTCACCCTTGTTTTGATAATTGAATTAAATATTTCTTCTCGTTTTGACTGCTCGATCATTACAATGCAAACGTTTTCAAATTTGTACATACAGTGTATACTTGATGACGAATAGATGTCATTATAGGGGAACGTTCAAGATGTTCTAAGCAGGATGAACAGATGCTCTTGGCCACAGTCCACCATTGTTTTGATAAATGAATTATATATTTCTTCTCGTTTTGACTGATCGATCATTACAATGCAAACGTTTTCAAATTTGTACATACAGTGTAGAGTAGATGACAAGTATATGTCATTATAGGGTAACGTTCGAGATGTTCTAAGCAGGATGAACGGATGCTCTTGGACACAGTCCACCCTTGTTTCGATAATTGTATTATTTTTTTCTTCTCGTTTTGACTGCTCGATCATTACAATGTAAGTGTTTTCGAAGCGTGCATACAGTGTACAGTTGATGACAAATAGATGTTATTATAAGCGGAACGTTCGAGATGTTCTAAGCAGGATGAACAGATGTTCTTGCACACAGTCCACCCTTGTTGTGATGAATGAATTAAATATTTCTTCTTGTTTTGACTGCTCGATCATTACAATGCAAGTGTTTTCAAGTCGTACATACAGTGTAGAGTAGATGACAAGTATATGTCATTTTAGGGTAACGTTCGAGATGTTCTAAGCAGGATGAACAGATGCTCTTGAACACAGTCCACCCTTGTTTTGATAATTGAATTAAATATTTATTCTCGTTTTGACTACTCGATCATTACAATGCAAGTGTTTTCAAATTGTACATACAGTGTAGAGTTGATGAAAATAGATGACATTAAAAGGGAACGTTCGAGATGTTCTAAGCAGGATAAACAGATGCTCTTGGACACAGTCCACCCTTGTTTCGAAAATTGAATTATAAATTTCTTCTCGTTTTGACTGCTTGATCAATACAATGTAAGTGTTTTCAAATCGTACAGACAGTGTAGAGTTGAAAACGAATAGATGTCATGATAGGGAAACGTTCGAGATGTTCTGAGCAGGATGAACAGATGCTCTTGGCCACAGTCCACCATTGTTTTGATAAATGAATTATATATTTCTTCTCGTTTTGACTGCTCGATCATTACAATGCAAACGTTTTCAAATTTGTACATACAGTGTATACTTGATGACGAATAGATGTCATTATAGGGGAACGTTCAAGATGTTCTAAGCAGGATGAACAGATGCTCTTGGCCACAGTCCACCATTGTTGTGATGAATGAATTAAATATTTCTTCTCGTTTTGACTGCTCGATCATTACAATGCAAGTGTTTTCAAGTCGTACATACAGTGTAGAGTAGATGACAAGTATATGTCATTTTAGGGTAACGTTCGAGATGTTCTAAGCAGGATGAACAGATGCTCTTGAACACAGTCCACCCTTGTTTTGATAATTGAATTAAATATTTATTCTCGTTTTGACTACTCGATCATTACAATGCAAGTGTTTTCAAATTGTACATACAGTGTAGAGTTGATGAAAATAGATGACATTAAAAGGGAACGTTCGAGATGTTCTAAGCAGGATAAACAGATGCTCTTGGACACAGTCCACCCTTGTTTCGAAAATTGAATTATTTATTTCTTCTCGTTTTGACTGCTTGATCATTACAATGCAAACGTTTTCAAATTTGTACATACAGTGTATAATTGATGACGAATAGATGTCATTATGGGGGAACGTTCAAGATGTTCTAAGCAGGATGAACAGATGCTCTTGGCCACAGTCCACCATTGTTTTGATAAATGAATTATATACTGTCCCGATCACAAGCTTTGACCATTCGGCCGTGACGTCACGGCCCGGGCCGTGACATAGCGTGACATTGATTATATATCGTTATCTGATCAAACTAAAAATAAACCAATAACACCAATAAATTCAGCATGCATGATTTGCCCGGAATGCACATTTCAATCTCATTTTCATCATTCAAATTGACACCCGGGTGTCCATGTGAGAAACACGATTCAGCTTGAAAAGAAGCCGCTGTGATTGAAGTCACATTGAGTATAGATGAACAAACTTCTGGATTTATACCTATCTATATATTGTTGATCTGTATACAAAATATCATAGTAAAGTTTATTTCATTCATCGAGATATTTCGATGCAAAGTGGCTGTTTCAAATTGACATCTTTCGATCCGTACATATTTCACTGGCTCAATGACGTCCGATCGAAATGGGAACTGTACCACTGAACAGCCCATGTTTCACTCCATCTTATTATAATGTTGTTTCAGCTTTTCGTTTTCATGATTTTCGCTATATTTCACACTCGAGTCTTGTTTCGAGAACCCGGTGCGAGAGGGGAGGGGGCGGGGCGTAGAGGAGTCGCGTCTCTCTAGCTGTGCCCTGCCACAGGCGGGCGACACTGCGACGCGATAACATATCTGACTTCCCCACTTCAACTTCATGAATTCAAAATTTATCAATCTGAAATTGTTCTCAGTTTGTCACAAACATTTAGAGCTTCAAAAAGAGGTCTCATAAGAATATAAGCAACTAACACCATGAAGTCCACGCTTTCAGACTATAGTCGCCGCCTGGTGGATAGTTTCTGTTATTGCCAGCCGGGGTCAGTTGGCGAAACTCAGTTTCGAGCGAGAGAGGCCAGACAACGCGGGCAAATGGTCGAGTGTCGCGCGGCCTCTTTGATTCGCATGCCGGCTTCTTTGATCAATATTATCGTTTAAAAGCGCGCGCTTGGGTCTCCTCACGACTAGAAGGTAGATCGAATGCGACTCGAGGGTAGATCGATTTTCTACCGTAATCTGGCGAACTATCTGCCAGAATAATATTATAGTCTCGTTTGCGCACGGCGTTATTTGAGAAACCAGCTACGATTTTTGTTGCACTGTTTTTGTCTCGTTGAGACAAGTAAAATGACATCTTATTTTTGAAATTTGGACCATTTTGAACACATCCAGGAATTGCCACCCGGACTAATTGCCAGTTAAAGATGAGTGAATGCGCAAATCTACCTTCAACTCCCTCTTTTATGGCACTTTCCCTTTGGCAAAATGTCGGGTCTTGGCATCAAGCCACGCCGCCACACAGTCACTCATCTTGAACTGGTACTAAGTCAGGGTGGCAATTCCTGGATGTGTTCAAAATGGTCCAAATTTCAAAAATAAGATGCCATTTTACTTGTCTCAACGAGACAAAAACAGTGCAATAAAAATCTTCGCTGATTTTAAAAACACGCCACCATGGTTTTGTGAGTACAGTACCCATGTGAGGGCGGGGCGAGGGGAGGCATGACGTGGCTTGATGCCAAGACCCGACATTTTGCCAAAGGGAAAGTGCCATAAAAGAGGGAGTTGAAGGTAGATTTGCGCATTCACTCATCTTTAACTGGCAATTAGTCCGGGTGGCAATTCCTGGATGTGTTCAAAATGGTCCAAATTTCAAAAATAAGATGTCATTTTACTTGTCTCAACGAGACAAAAACAGTGCAACAAAAATCGTAGCTGGTTTCTCAAATAACGCCGTGCGCAAACGAGACTAGTCTGAAAGCGTGGACTTCATGGTGTTAGTTGCTTATATTCTTATGAGACCTCTTTTTGAAGCTTTAAATGTTTGTGACAAACTGAGAACAATTTCAGATTGATAAATTTTGAATTCATGAAGTTGAAGTGGGGAAGTCAGATATGTTATCGCGTCGCAGTGTCGCCCGCCTGTGGCAGGGCACAGCTAGAGAGACGCGACTCCTCTACGCCCCGCCCCCTCCCCTCTCGCACCGGGTTCTCGAAACAAGACTCGAGTGTGAAATATAGCGAAAATCATGAAAACGAAAAGCTGAAACAACATTATAATAAGATGGAGTGAAACATGGGCTGTTCAGTGGTACAGTTCCCATTTCGATCGGACGTCATTGAGCCAGTGAAATATGTACGGATCGAAAGATGTCAATTTGAAACAGCCACTTTGCATCGAAATATCTCGATGAATGAAATAAACTTTACTATGATATTTTGTATACAGATCAACATTATATAGATAGGTATAAATCCAGAAGTTTGTTCATCTATACTCAATGTGACTTCAATCACAGCGGCTTCTTTTCAAGCTGAATCGTGTTTCTCACATGGACACCCGGGTGTCAATTTGAATGATGAAAATGAGATTGAAATGTGCATTCCGGGCAAATCATGCATGCTGAATTTATTGGTGTTATTGGTTTATTTTTAGTTTGATCAGATAACGATATATAATCAATGTCACGCTATGTCACGGCCCGGGCCGTGACGTCACGGCCGAATGGTCAAAGCTTGTGATCGGGACAGTATTTCTTCTCGTTTTGACTGCTCGATCATTACAATGCAAACGTTTTCAAATTTGTACATACAGTGTATACTTGATGACGAATAGATGTCATTATAGGGGAACGTTCAAGATGTTCTAAGCAGGATGAACAGATGCTCTTGGCCACAGTCCACCATTGTTGTGATGAATGAATTAAATATTTCTTCTCGTTTTGACTGCTCGATCATTACAATGCAAGTGTTTTCAAGTCGTACTTACAGTGTAGAGTAGATGACAAGTATATGTCATTTTAGGGTAACGTTCGAGATGTTCTAAGCAGGATGAACAGATGCTCTTGAACACAGTCCACCCTTGTTTTGATAATTGAATTAAATATTTATTCTCGTTTTGACTACTCGATCATTACAATGCAAGTGTTTTCAAATTGTACATACAGTGTAGAGTTGATGAAAATAGATGACATTAAAAGGGAACGTTCGAGATGTTCTAAGCAGGATAAACAGATGCTCTTGGACACAGTCCACCCTTGTTTCGAAAATTGAATTATTTATTTCTTCTCGTTTTGACTGCTTGATCATTACAATGCAAACGTTTTCAAATTTGTACATACAGTGTATAATTGATGACGAATAGATGTCATTATGGGGGAACGTTCAAGATGTTCTAAGCAGGATGAACAGATGCTCTTGGACACAGTCCACCCTTGTTTTGATGAATGAATTAAATATTTCTTCTCGTTTTGACTGCTCGATCATTACAATGCAAGTGTTTTCAAGTCGTAGATACAGTGTAGAGTAGATGACAAGTATATGTCATTTTAGGGTGACGTTCGAAATGTTCTAAGCAGGATGAACGGATGCTCTTGGACACAGTCCACCCTTGTTTCGATAATTGAATTATATATTTCTTCTCGTTTTGACTACTCGATCATTACAATGCAAGTGTTTTTAAAGCGTGCATACAGTGTACAGTTGATGACGAATAACTGTCATTATAGGCGGAACGTTCGAGATGTTCTAAGCAGGATGAACAGATGTTCTTGAACACAGTCCACCCTTGTTGTGATGAATGAATTAAATATTTCTTCTCGTTTTGACTGCTCGATCATTACAATGCAAGTGTTTTCAAGTCGTACATACAGTGTAGAGTAGATGACAAGTATATGTCATTATAGGGGAACGTTTGAGATGTTCTAAGCAGGATGAACGGATGCTCTTGGACACAGTCCACCCTTGTTTCGATAATTGAATTATAAATTTCTTCTCGTTTTGACTGCTTGATCAATACAATGTAAGTGTTTTCAAATCGTACAGACAGTGTAGAGTTGAAAACGAATAGATGTCATGATAGGGAAACGTTCGAGATGTTCTGAGCAGGATGAACAGATGCTCTTGGCCACAGTCCACCCTTGTTTCGAAAATTGAATTATTTTTTTCTTCTCGTTTTGACTGCTCGATCATTACAATGTAAGTGTTTTCAAAGCGTGCATACAGTGTACAGTTGATGACAAATAGATGTTATTATAGGCGGAACGTTCGAGATGTTCTAAGCAGGATGAACAGATGTTCTTGCACACAGTCCTTCTTGTTGTGATGAATGAGTTAAATATTTCTTATCGTTTTGACTGCTCGATCATTACAATGCAAGTGTTTTCAAGTCGTACATACAGTGTAGAGTAGATGACAAGTATATGTCATTTTAGGGTAACGTTCGAGATGTTCTAAGCAGGATGAACAGATGCTCTTGAACACAGTCCACCCTTGTTTTGATAATTGAATTAAATAGTTATTCTCGTTTTGACTACTCGATCATTACAATGCAAGTGTTTTCAAATTGTACATACAGTGTAGAGTTGATGACGAATAGATGCCAATAAAAGGGAACGTTCGAGATGTTCTAAGCAGGATAAACAGATGCTCTTGGACACAGTCCACCCTTGTTTCAAAAATTGAATTATTTATTTCTTCTCGTTTTGACTGCTTGATCATTACAATGCAAACGTTTTCAAATTTGTACATACAGTGTATAATTGATGACGAATAGATGTCATTATGGGGGAACGTTCAAGATGTTCTAAGCAGGATGAACAGATGCTCTTGGACACAGTCCACCCTTGTTTTGATGAATGAATTAAATATTTCTTCTCGTTTTGACTGCTCGATCATTACAATGCAAGTGTTTTCAAGTCGTAGATACAGTGTAGAGTAGATGACAAGTAAGTATATGTCATTTTAGGGTGACGTTCGAAATGTTCTAAGCAGGATGAACGGATGCTCTTGGACACAGTCCACCCTTGTTTCGATAATTGAATTATAAATTTCTTCTCGTTTTGACTGCTTGATCAATACAATGTAAGTGTTTTCAAATCGTACAGACAGTGTAGAGTTGAAAACGAATAGATGTCATGATAGGGAAACGTTCGAGATGTTCTGAGCAGGATGAACAGATGCTCTTGGCCACAGTCCACCATTGTTTTGATAAATGAATTATATATTTCTTCTCGTTTTGACTGCTCGATCATTACAATGCAAACGTTTTCAAATTTGTACATACAGTGTATACTTGATGACGAATAGATGTCATTATAGGGGAACGTTCAAGATGTTCTAAGCAGGATGAACAGATGCTCTTGGCCACAGTCCACCATTGTTGTGATGAATGAATTAAATATTTCTTCTCGTTTTGACTGCTCGATCATTACAATGCAAGTGTTTTCAAGTCGTACATACAGTGTAGAGTAGATGACAAGTATATGTCATTTTAGGGTAACGTTCGAGATGTTCTAAGCAGGATGAACAGATGCTCTTGAACACAGTCCACCCTTGTTTTGATAATTGAATTAAATATTTATTCTCGTTTTGACTACTCGATCATTACAATGCAAGTGTTTTCAAATTGTACATACAGTGTAGAGTTGATGAAAATAGATGACATTAAAAGGGAACGTTCGAGATGTTCTAAGCAGGATAAACAGATGCTCTTGGACACAGTCCACCCTTGTTTCGAAAATTGAATTATTTATTTCTTCTCGTTTTGACTGCTTGATCATTACAATGCAAACGTTTTCAAATTTGTACATACAGTGTATAATTGATGACGAATAGATGTCATTATGGGGGAACGTTCAAGATGTTCTAAGCAGGATGAACAGATGCTCTTGGACACAGTCCACCCTTGTTTTGATGAATGAATTAAATATTTCTTCTCGTTTTGACTGCTCGATCATTACAATGCAAGTGTTTTCAAGTCGTAGATACAGTGTAGAGTAGATGACAAGTATATGTCATTTTAGGGTGACGTTCGAAATGTTCTAAGCAGGATGAACGGATGCTCTTGGACACAGTCCACCCTTGTTTCGATAATTGAATTATATATTTCTTCTCGTTTTGACTACTCGATCATTACAATGCAAGTGTTTTTAAAGCGTGCATACAGTGTACAGTTGATGACGAATAACTGTCATTATAGGCGGAACGTTCGAGATGTTCTAAGCAGGATGAACAGATGTTCTTGAACACAGTCCACCCTTGTTGTGATGAATGAATTAAATATTTCTTCTAGTTTTGACTGCTCGATCATTACAATGCAAGTGTTTTCAAGTCGTACATACAGTGTAGAGTAGATGACAAGTATATGTCATTATAGGGGAACGTTTGAGATGTTCTAAGCAGGATGAACGGATGCTCTTGGACACAGTCCACCCTTGTTTCGATAATTGAATTATAAATTTCTTCTCGTTTTGACTGCTTGATCAATACAATGTAAGTGTTTTCAAATCGTACAGACAGTGTAGAGTTGAAAACGAATAGATGTCATGATAGGGAAACGTTCGAGATGTTCTGAGCAGGATGAACAGATGCTCTTGGCCACAGTCCACCCTTGTTTCGATAATTGAATTATTTTTTTCTTCTCGTTTTGACTGCTCGATCATTACAATGTAAGTGTTTTCAAAGCGTGCATACAGTGTACAGTTGATGACAAATAGATGTTATTATAGGCGGAACGTTCGAGATGTTCTAAGCAGGATGAACAGATGTTCTTGCACACAGTCCTTCTTGTTGTGATGAATGAATTAAATATTTCTTATCGTTTTGACTGCTCGATCATTACAATGCAAGTGTTTTCAAGTCGTACATACAGTGTAGAGTAGATGACAAGTATATGTCATTTTAGGGTAACGTTCGAGATGTTCTAAGCAGGATGAACAGATGCTCTTGAACACAGTCCACCCTTGTTTTGATAATTGAATTAAATATTTATTCTCGTTTTGACTACTCGATCATTACAATGTAAGTGTTTTCAAATTGTACATACAGTGTAGAGTTGATGACAAATAGATGCCATTAAAAGGGAACGTTCGAGATGTTCTAAGCAGGATAAACAGATGCTCTTGGACACAGTCCACCCTTGTTTCGAAAATTGAATTATTTATTTCTTCTCGTTTTGACTGCTTGATCATTACAATGCAAACGTTTTCAAATTTGTACATACAGTGTATAATTGATGACGAATAGATGTCATTATGGGGGAACGTTCAAGATGTTCTAAGCAGGATGAACAGATGCTCTTGGACACAGTCCACCCTTGTTTTGATGAATGAATTAAATATTTCTTCTCGTTTTGACTGCTCGATCATTACAATGCAAGTGTTTTCAAGTCGTAGATACAGTGTAGAGTAGATGACAAGTATATGTCATTTTAGGGTGACGTTCGAAATGTTCTAAGCAGGATGAACGGATGCTCTTGGACACAGTCCACCCTTGTTTCGATAATTGAATTATATATTTCTTCTCGTTTTGACTACTCGATCATTACAATGCAAGTGTTTTTAAAGCGTGCATACAGTGTACAGTTGATGACGAATAACTGTCATTATAGGCGGAACGTTCGAGATGTTCTAAGCAGGATGAACAGATGTTCTTGAACACAGTCCACCCTTGTTGTGATGAATGAATTAAATATTTCTTCTCGTTTTGACTGCTCGATCATTACAATGCAAGTGTTTTCAAGTCGTACATACAGTGTAGAGTAGATGACAAGTATATGTCATTATAGGGGAACGTTTGAGATGTTCTAAGCAGGATGAACGGATGCTCTTGGACACAGTCCACCCTTGTTTCGATAATTGAATTATAAATTTCTTCTCGTTTTGACTGCTTGATCAATACAATGTAAGTGTTTTCAAATCGTACAGACAGTGTAGAGTTGAAGACGAATAGATGTCATGATAGGGAAACGTTCGAGATGTTCTGAGCAGGATGAACAGATGCTCTTGGCCACAGTCCACCATTGTTTTGATAAATGAATTATATAACAAGGGTGGACACAGTCCACCCTTGTTTCGATAATTGAATTATATATTTCTTCTCGTTTTGACTACTCGATCATTACAATGCAAGTGTTTTTAAAGCGTGCATACAGTGTACAGTTGATGACGAATAACTGTCATTATAGGCGGAACGTTCGAGATGTTCTAAGCAGGATGAACAGATGTTCTTGAACACAGTCCTCCCTTGTTGTGATGAATGAATTAAATATTTCTTCTCGTTTTGACTGCTCGATCATTACAATGCAAGTGTTTTCAAGTCGTACATACAGTGTAGAGTAGATGACAAGTATATGTCATTTTAGGGTAACGTTCGAGATGTTCTCTGCAGGATGAACAGATGCTCTTGAACACAGTCCACCCTTGTTTTGATAATTGAATTAAATATTTATTCTCGTTTTGACTACTCGATCATTACAATGCAAGTGTTTTCAAATTGTACATACAGTGTAGAGTTGATGACGAATAGATGCCATTAAAAGGGAACGTTCGAGATGTTCTAAGCAGGATGAACGGATGCTCTTGGACACAGTCCACCCTTGTTTCGATAAATGAATTATTTTTTTTCTTCTCGTTTTGACTGCTCGATCATTACAATGTAAGTGTTTTCAAAGCGTGCATATAGTGTACAGTTGATGACGAATAGATGTTATTATAGGCGGAACGTTCGAGATGTTCTAAGCAGGATGAACAGATGTTCTTGCACACAGTCCACCCTTGTTGTGATGAATGAATTAAATATTTCTTCTCGTTTTGACTACTCGATCATTACAATGCAAGTGTTTTCAAGTCGTACATACAGTGTAGAGTAGATTACAAGTATATGTCATTTTAGGGTAACGTTCGAGATGTTCTAAGCAGGATGAACAGATGCTCTTGAACACAGTCCACCCTTGTTTTGATAATTGAATTAAATATTTATTCTCGTTTTGACTACTCGATCATTACAATGCAAGTGTTTTCAAATTGTACATACAGTGTAGAGTTGATGACGAATAGATGCCATTAAAAGGGAACCTTCGAGATGTTCTAAGCAGGATAAACAGATGCTCTTGGACACAGTCCACCCTTGTTTCGGAAATTGAATTATTTATTTCTTCTCGTTTTGACTGCTTGATCATTACAATGCAAACGTTTTCAAATTTGTACATACAGTGTATAATTGATGACGAATAGATGTCATTATGGGGGAACGTTCAAGATGTTCTAAGCAGGATGAACAGATGCTCTTGGACACAGTCCACCCTTGTTTTGATGAATGAATTAAATATTTCTTCTCGTTTTGACTGCTCGATCATTACAATGCAAGTGTTTTCAAGTCGTAGATACAGTGTAGAGTAGATGACAAGTATATGTCATTTTAGGGTGACGTTCGAAATGTTCTAAGCAGGATGAACGGATGCTCTTGGACACAGTCCACCCTTGTTTCGATAATTGAATTATATATTTCTTCTCGTTTTGACTACTCGATCATTACAATGCAAGTGTTTTTAAAGCGTGCATACAGTGTACAGTTGATGACGAATAACTGTCATTATAGGCGGAACGTTCGAGATGTTCTAAGCAGGATGAACAGATGTTCTTGAACACAGTCCACCATTGTTTTGATAAATGAATCATATATTTCTTCTCGTTTTGACTGCTTGATCATTACAATGCAAACGTTTTCAAATTTGTACATACAGTGTATAATTGATGACGAATAGATGTCATTATAGGGGAACGTTCAAGATGTTCTAAGCAGGATGAACAAATGCTCTTGGACACAGTCCACCCTTGTTTTGATGAATGAATTAAATATTTCTTCTCGTTTTGACTGCTCGATCATTACAATGTAAGTGTTTTCAAAGCGTGCATACAGTGAACAGTTGATGACAAGTATATGTCACTATAGGGTAACGTTCGAGATGTTCTAAGCAGGATGAACGGATGCTCTTGGACACAGTCCACCCTTGTTTCGATAATTGAATTATTTTTTTTCTTCTCGTTTTGACTGCTCGATCATTACAATGTAAGTGTTTTCAAAGCGTGCATATAGTGTACAGTTGATGACGAATAGATGTTATTATAGGCGGAACGTTCGAGATGTTCTAAGCAGGATAAACAGATGCTCTTGGACACAGTCCACCCTTGTTTCGATAATTGAATTATTTATTTCTTCTCGTTTTGACTACTCGATCATTACAATGCAAGTGTTTTCAAATTGTACATACAGTGTAGAGTTGATGACAAATAGATGCCATTAAAAGGGAACGTTCGAGATGTTCTGAGCAGGATGAACAGATGCTCTTGGACACAGTCCACCCTTGTTTTGATGAATGAATTAAATATTTCTTCTCGTTTTGACTGCTCGATCATTACAATGTAAGTGTTTTCAAAGCGTGCATACAGTGTACAGTTGATGACGAATAGATGTTATTATAGGCGGAACGTTCGAGATGTTCTAAGCAGGATGAACAGATGTTCTTGCACACAGTCCACCCTTGTTGTGATGAATGAATTAAATATTTCTTCTCGTTTTGACTGCTCGATCATTACAATGCAAGTGTTTTCAAGTCGTACATACAGTGTAGAGTAGATGACAAGTATATGTCATTTTAGGGTAACGTTCGAGATGTTCTAAGCAGGATGAACAGATGCTCTTGGACACAGTCCACCCTTGTTTTGATAATTGAATTAAATATTTATTCTCGTTTTGACTACTCGATCATTACAATGCAAGTGTTTTCAAATTGTACATACAGTGTAGAGTTGATGACGAATAGATGCCATTAAAAGGGAACGTTCGAGATGTTCTAAGCAGGATAAACAGATGCTCTTGGACACAGTCCACCCTTGTTTCGAAAATTGAATTATTTATTTCTTCTCGTTTTGACTGCTCGATCATTACAATGTAAGTGTTTTCAAATCGTACAGACAGTGTAGAGTTGAAGACGAATAGATGTCATGATAGGGAAACGTTCGAGATGTTCTGAGCAGGATGAACAGATGCTCTTGGCCACAGTCCACCATTGTTTTGATAAATGAATTATATATTTCTTCTCGTTTTGACTGCTCGATCATTACAATGCAAACGTTTTCAAATTTGTACATACAGTGTAGAGTAGATGACAAGTATATGTCATTATAGGGTAACGTTCGAGATGTTCTAAGCAGGATGAACGGATGCTCTTGGACACAGTCCACCCTTGTTTCGATAATTGAATTATTTTTTTTTCTTCTCGTTTTGACTGCTCGATCATTACAATGTAAGTGTTTTCAAAGCGTGCATATAGTGTACAGTTGATGACGAATAGATGTTATTATAGGCGGAACGTTCGAGATGTTCTAAGCAGGATGAACAGATGTTCTTGCACACAGTCCACCCTTGTTGTGATGAATGAATTAAATATTTCTTCTCGTTTTGACTACTCGATCATTACAATGCAAGTGTTTTCAAGTCGTACATACAGTGTAGAGTAGATTACAAGTATATGTCATTTTAGGGTAACGTTCGAGATGTTCTAAGCAGGATGAACAGATGCTCTTGAACACAGTCCACCCTTGTTTTGATAATTGAATTAAATATTTATTCTCGTTTTGACTACTCGATCATTACAATGCAAGTGTTTTCGAATTGTACATACAGTGTAGAGTTGATGACGAATAGATGCCATTAAAAGGGAACGTTCGAGATGTTCTAAGCAGGATGAACGGATGCTCTTGGACACAGTCCACCCTTGTTTCGATAATTGAATTATTTATTTCTTCTCGTTTTGACTGCTCGATCATTACAATGTAAGTGTTTTCAAATTGTACAGACAGTGTAGAGTTGAAGACGAATAGATGTCATTATAGGGAAACGTTCGAGATGTTCTGAGCAGGATGAACAGATGCTCTTGGCCACAGTCCACCATTGTTTTGATAAATGAATTATATATTTCTTCTCGTTTTGACTGCTCGATCATTACAATGCAAACGTTTTCAAATTTGTACATACAGTGTAGAGTAGATGACAAGTATATGTCATTATAGGGTAACGTTCGAGATGTTCTAAGCAGGATGAACGGATGCTCTTGGACACAGTCCACCCTTGTTTCGATAATTGAATTATTTTTTTCTTCTCGTTTTGGCTGCTCGATCATTACAATGTAAGTGTTTTCAAAGCGTTTTGACTGCTCGATCATTACAATGCAAGTGTTTTCAAGTCGTAGATACAGTGTAGAGTAGATGACAAGTATATGTCATTTTAGGGTGACGTTCGAAATGTTCTAAGCAGGATGAACGGATGCTCTTGGACACAGTCCACCCTTGTTTCGATAATTGAATTATATATTTCTTCTCGTTTTGACTACTCGATCTTTACAATGCAAGTGTTTTTAAAGCGTGCATACAGTGTACAGTTGATGACGAATAACTGTCATTATAGGCGGAACGTTCGAGATGTTCTAAGCAGGATGAACAGATGTTCTTGAACACAGTCCACCCTTGTTGTGATGAATGAATTAAATATTTCTTCTCGTTTTGACTGCTCGATCATTACAATGCAAGTGTTTTCAAGTCGTACATACAGTGTAGAGTAGATGACAAGTATATGTCATTATAGGGGAACGTTTGAGATGTTCTAAGCAGGATGAACGGATGCTCTTGGACACAGTCCACCCTTGTTTCGATAATTGAATTATAAATTTCTTCTCGTTTTGACTGCTTGATCAATACAATGTAAGTGTTTTCAAATCGTACAGACAGTGTAGAGTTGAAGACGAATAGATGTCATGATAGGGAAACGTTCGAGATGTTCTGAGCAGGATGAACAGATGCTCTTGGCCACAGTCCACCATTGTTTTGATAAATGAATTATATATTTCTTCTCGTTTTGACTGCTCGATCATTACAATGCAAACGTTTTCAAATTTGTACATACAGTGTAGAGTAGATGACAAGTATATGTCATTATAGGGTAACGTTCGAGATGTTCTAAGCAGGATGAACGGATGCTCTTGGACACAGTCCACCCTTGTTTCGATAATTGAATTATTTTTTTTCTTCTCGTTTTGACTGCTCGATCATTACAATGTAAGTGTTTTCAAAGCGTGCATATAGTGTACAGTTGATGACGAATAGATGTTATTATAGGCGGAACGTTCGAGATGTTCTAAGCAGGATGAACAGATGTTCTTGCACACAGTCCACCCTTGTTGTGATGAATGAATTAAATATTTCTTCTCGTTTTGACTACTCGATCATTACAATGCAAGTGTTTTCAAGTCGTACATACAGTGTAGAGTAGATTACAAGTATATGTCATTTTAGGGTAACGTTCGAGATGTTCTAAGCAGGATGAACAGATGCTCTTGAACACAGTCCACCCTTGTTTTGATAATTGAATTAAATATTTATTCTCGTTTTGACTACTCGATCATTACAATGCAAGTGTTTTCAAATTGTACATACAGTGTAGAGTTGATGACGAATAGATGCCATTAAAAGGGAACCTTCGAGATGTTCTAAGCAGGATAAACAGATGCTCTTGGACACAGTCCACCCTTGTTTCGAAAATTGAATTATTTATTTCTTCTCGTTTTGACTGCCTGATCATTACAATGCAAACGTTTTCAAATTTGTACATACAGTGTATAATTGATGACGAATAGATGTCATTATGGGGGAACGTTCAAGATGTTCTAAGCAGGATGAACAGATGCTCTTGGACACAGTCCACCCTTGTTTTGATGAATGAATTAAATATTTCTTCTCGTTTTGACTGCTCGATCATTACAATGCAAGTGTTTTCGAGTCGTAGATACAGTGTAGAGTAGATGACAAGTATATGTCATTTTAGGGTGACGTTCGAAATGTTCTAAGCAGGATGAACGGATGCTCTTGGACACAGTCCACCCTTGTTTCGATAATTGAATTATATATTTCTTCTCGTTTTGACTACTCGATCATTACAATGCAAGTGTTTTTAAAGCGTGCATACAGTGTACAGTTGATGACGAATAACTGTCATTATAGGCGGAACGTTCGAGATGTTCTAAGCAGGATGAACAGATGTTCTTGAACACAGTCCACCCTTGTTGTGATGAATGAATTAAATATTTCTTCTCGTTTTGACTGCTCGATCATTACAATGTAAGTGTTTTCAAATCGTACAGACAGTGTAGAGTTGAAGACGAATAGATGTCATGATAGGGAAACGTTCGAGATGTTCTGAGCAGGATGAACAGATGCTCTTGGCCACAGTCCACCATTGTTTTGATAAATGAATTATATATTTCTTCTCGTTTTGACTGCTCGATCATTACAATGCAAACGTTTTCAAATTTGTACATACAGTGTAGAGTAGATGACAAGTATATGTCATTATAGGGTAACGTTCGAGATGTTCTAAGCAGGATGAACGGATGCTCTTGGACACAGTCCACCCTTGTTTCGATAATTGAATTATTTTTTTTCTTCTCGTTTTGACTGCTCGATCATTACAATGTAAGTGTTTTCAAAGCGTGCATATAGTGTACAGTTGATGACGAATAGATGTTATTATAGGCGGAACGTTCGAGATGTTCTAAGCAGGATGAACAGATGTTCTTGCACACAGTCCACCCTTGTTGTGATGAATGAATTAAATATTTCTTCTCGTTTTGACTACTCGATCATTACAATGCAAGTGTTTTCAAGTCGTACATACAGTGTAGAGTAGATTACAAGTATATGTCATTTTAGGGTAACGTTCGAGATGTTCTAAGCAGGATGAACAGATGCTCTTGAACACAGTCCACCCTTGTTTTGATAATTGAATTAAATATTTATTCTCGTTTTGACTACTCGATCATTACAATGCAAGTGTTTTCAAATTGTACATACAGTGTAGAGTTGATGACGAATAGATGCCATTAAAAGGGAACCTTCGAGATGTTCTAAGCAGGATAAACAGATGCTCTTGGACACAGTCCACCCTTGTTTCGAAAATTGAATTATTTATTTCTTCTCGTTTTGACTGCTTGATCATTACAATGCAAACGTTTTCAAATTTGTACATACAGTGTATAATTGATGACGAATAGATGTCATTATGGGGGAACGTTCAAGATGTTCTAAGCAGGATGAACAGATGCTCTTGGACACAGTCCACCCTTGTTTTGATGAATGAATTAAATATTTCTTCTCGTTTTGACTGCTCGATCATTACAATGCAAGTGTTTTCAAGTCGTAGATACAGTGTAGAGTAGATGACAAGTATATGTCATTTTAGGGTGACGTTCGAAATGTTCTAAGCAGGATGAACGGATGCTCTTGGACACAGTCCACCCTTGTTTCGATAATTGAATTATATATTTCTTCTCGTTTTGACTACTCGATCATTACAATGCAAGTGTTTTTAAGCGTGCATACAGTGTACAGTTGATGACGAATAACTGTCATTATAGGCGGAACGTTCGAGATGTTCTAAGCAGGATGAACAGATGTTCTTGAACACAGTCCACCCTTGTTGTGATGAATGAATTAAATATTTCTTCTCGTTTTGACTGCTCGATCATTACAATGTAAGTGTTTTCAAATCGTACAGACAGTGTAGAGTTGAAGACGAATAGATGTCATGATAGGGAAACGTTCGAGATGTTCTGAGCAGGATGAACAGATGCTCTTAGACACAGTCCACCATTGTTTTGATAAATGAATCATAAATTTCTTCTCGTTTTGACTGCTTGATCATTACAATGCAAACGTTTTCAAATTTGTACATACAGTGTATAATTGATGACGAATAGATGTCATTATAGGGGAACGTTCAAGATGTTCTAAGCAGGATGAACAGATGCTCTTGGACACAGTCCACCCTTGTTTTGATGAATGACTTAAATATTTCTTCTCGTTTTGACTGCTCGATCATTACAATGTAAGTGTTTTCAAAGCGTGCATACAGTGAACAGTTGATGACAAGTATATGTCATTATAGGGTAACGTTCGAGATGTTCTAAGCAGGATGAACGGATGCTCTTGGACACAGTCCACCCTTGTTTCGATAATTGAATTATTTTTTTTCTTCTCGTTTTGACTGCTCGATCATTACAATGTAAGTGTTTTCAAAGCGTGCATATAGTGTACAGTTGATGACGAATAGATGTTATTATAGGCGGAACGTTCGAGATGTTCTAAGCAGGATAAACAGATGCTCTTGGACACAGTCCACCCTTGTTTCGATAATTGAATTATTTATTTCTTCTCGTTTTGACTGCTCGATCATTACAATGTAAGTGTTTTCAAATCGTACAGACAGTGTAGAGTTGAAGACGAATAGATGTCATGATAGGGAAACGTTCGAGATGTTCTGAGCAGGATGAACAGATGCTCTTGGCCACAGTCCACCATTGTTTTGATAAATGAATCATATATTTCTTCTCGTTTTGACTGCTTGATCATTACAATGCAAACGTTTTCAAATTTGTACATACAGTGTATAATTGATGACGAATAGATGTCATTATAGGGGAACGTTCAAGATGTTCTAAGCAGGATGAACAAATGCTCTTGGACACAGTCCACCCTTGTTTTGATGAATGAATTAAATATTTCTTCTCGTTTTGACTGCTCGATCATTACAATGTAAGTGTTTTCAAATCGTACAGACAGTGTAGAGTTGAAGACGAATAGATGTCATGATAGGGAAACGTTCGAGATGTTCTGAGCAGGATGAACAGATGCTCTTGGCCACAGTCCACCATTGTTTTGATAAATGAATTATATATTTCTTCTCGTTTTGACTGCTCGATCATTACAATGCAAGTGTTTTCAAGTCGTACATACAGTGTAGAGTAGATGACAAGTATATGTCATTTTAGGGTAACGTTCGAGATGTTCTAAGCAGGATGAACAGATGCTCTTGGACACAGTCCACCCTTGTTTTGATAATTGAATTAAATATTTATTCTCGTTTTGACTGCTCGATCATTACAATGTAAGTGTTTTCAAAGCGTGCATATAGTGTACAGTTGATGACGAATAGATGTTATTATAGGCGGAACGTTCGAGATGTTCTAAGCAGGATGAACAGATGTTCTTGCACACAGTCCACCCTTGTTGTGATGAATGAATTAAATATTTCTTCTCGTTTTGACTACTCGATCATTACAATGCAAGTGTTTTCAAGTCGTACATACAGTGTAGAGTAGATTACAAGTATATGTCATTTTAGGGTAACGTTCGAGATGTTCTAAGCAGGATGAACAGATGCTCTTGAACACAGTCCACCCTTGTTTTGATAATTGAATTAAATATTTATTCTCGTTTTGACTACTCGATCATTACAATGCAAGTGTTTTCGAATTGTACATACAGTGTAGAGTTGATGACGAATAGATGCCATTAAAAGGGAACGTTCGAGATGTTCTAAGCAGGATAAACAGATGCTCTTGGACACAGTCCACCCTTGTTTCGATAATTGAATTATTTATTTCTTCTCGTTTTGACTGCTCGATCATTACAATGTAAGTGTTTTCAAATTGTACATACAGTGTATAATTGATGACGAATAGATGTCATTATAGGAGAACGTTCAAGATGTTCTAAGCAGGATGAACAGATGTTCTTGCACACAGTCCACCCTTGTTGTGATGAATGAATTAAATATTTCTTCTCGTTTTGACTACTCGATCATTACAATGCAAGTGTTTTCAAGTCGTACATACAGTGTAGAGTAGATTACAAGTATATGTCATTTTAGGGTAACGTTCGAGATGTTCTAAGCAGGATGAACAGATGCTCTTGAACACAGTCCACCCTTGTTTTGATGAATGACTTAAATATTTCTTCTCGTTTTGACTGCTCGATCATTACAATGTAAGTGTTTTCAAAGCGTGCATACAGTGAACAGTTGATGACAAGTATATGTCATTATAGGGTAACGTTCGAGATGTTCTAAGCAGGATGAACGGATGCTCTTGGACACAGTCCACCCTTGTTTCGATAATTGAATTATTTTTTTTCTTCTCGTTTTGACTGCTCGATCATTACAATGTAAGTGTTTTCAAAGCGTGCATATAGTGTACAGTTGATGACGAATAGATGTTATTATAGGCGGAACGTTCGAGATGTTCTAAGCAGGATAAACAGATGCTCTTGGACACAGTCCACCCTTGTTTTGATAAATGAATCATATATTTCTTCTCGTTTTGACTGCTTGATCATTACAATGCAAACGTTTTCAAATTTGTACATACAGTGTATAATTGATGACGAATAGATGTCATTATAGGGGAACGTTCAAGATGTTCTAAGCAGGATGAACAAATGCTCTTGGACACAGTCCACCCTTGTTTTGATGAATGAATTAAATATTTCTTCTCGTTTTGACTGCTCGATCATTACAATGTAAGTGTTTTCAAATCGTACAGACAGTGTAGAGTTGAAGACGAATAGATGTCATGATAGGGAAACGTTCGAGATGTTCTGAGCAGGATGAACAGATGCTCTTGGCCACAGTCCACCATTGTTTTGATAAATGAATTATATATTTCTTCTCGTTTTGACTGCTCGATCATTACAATGCAAGTGTTTTCAAGTCGTACATACAGTGTAGAGTAGATGACAAGTATATGTCATTTTAGGGTAACGTTCGAGATGTTCTAAGCAGGATGAACAGATGCTCTTGGACACAGTCCACCCTTGTTTTGATAATTGAATTAAATATTTATTCTCGTTTTGACTGCTCGATCATTACAATGTAAGTGTTTTCAAAGCGTGCATATAGTGTACAGTTGATGACGAATAGATGTTATTATAGGCGGAACGTTCGAGATGTTCTAAGCAGGATGAACAGATGTTCTTGCACACAGTCCACCCTTGTTGTGATGAATGAATTAAATATTTCTTCTCGTTTCGACTACTCGATCATTACAATGCAAGTGTTTTCAAGTCGTACATACAGTGTAGAGTAGATTACAAGTATATGTCATTTTAGGGTAACGTTCGAGATGTTCTAAGCAGGATGAACAGATGCTCTTGAACACAGTCCACCCTTGTTTTGATAATTGAATTAAATATTTATTCTCGTTTTGACTACTCGATCATTACAATGCAAGTGTTTTTGAATTGTACATACAGTGTAGAGTTGATGACGAATAGATGCCATTAAAAGGGAACGTTCGAGATGTTCTAAGCAGGATAAACAGATGCTCTTGGACACAGTCCACCCTTGTTTCGATAATTGAATTATATATTTCTTTTCGTTTTGACTACTCGATCATTACAATGCAAGTGTTTTTAAAGCGTGCATACAGTGTACAGTTGATAACAAATAACTGTCATTATAGGCGGAACGTTCGAGATGTTCTAAGCAGGATGAACAGATGTTCTTGAACACAGTCCACCCTTGTTGTGATGAATGAATTAAATATTTCTTCTCGTTTTGACTGCTCGATCATTAGAATGCAAGTGTTTTCAAGTCGTACATACAGTGTAGAGTAGATGACAAGTATATGTCATTATAGGGGAACGTTTGAGATGTTCTAAGCAGGATGAACGGATGCTCTTGGACACAGTCCACCCTTGTTTCGATAATTGAATTATAAATTTCTTCTCGTTTTGACTGCTTGATCAATACAATGTAAGTGTTTTCAAATCGTACAGACAGTGTAGAGTTGAAGACGAATAGATGTCATGATAGGGAAACGTTCGAAATGTTCTAAGCAGGATGAACGGATGCTCTTGGACACAGTCCACCCTTGTTTCGATAATTGAATTATAAATTTCTTCTCGTTTTGACTGCTTGATCAATACAATGTAAGTGTTTTCGAATCGTACAGACAGTGTAGAGTTGAAGACGAATAGATGTCATGATAGGGAAACGTTCGAGATGTTCTGAGCAGGATGAACAGATGCTCTTGGCCACAGTCCACCATTGTTTTGATAAATGAATTATAAATTTCTTCTCGTTTTGACTGCTTGATCAATACAATGCAAGTGTTTTCAAGTCGTACATACAGTGTACAGTTGATGACGAATAGATGTTATTATAGGCGGAACGTTCGAGATGTTCTAAGCAGGATAAACAGATGCTCTTGGACACAGTCCACCCTTGTTTCGATAATTGAATTATAAATTTCTTCTCGTTTTGACTGCTTGATCAATACAATGTAAGTGTTTTCGAATCGTACAGACAGTGTAGAGTTGAAGACGAATAGATGTCATGATAGGGAAACGTTCAAGATGTTCTAAGCAGGATGAACAAATGCTCTTGGACACAGTCCACCCTTGTTTTGATGAATGAATTAAATATTTCTTCTCGTTTTGACTGCTCGATCATTACAATGTAAGTGTTTTCAAAGCGTGCATACAGTGTACAGTTGATGACGAACAGATGTTATTATAGGCGGAACGTTCGAGATGTTCTAAGCAGGATGAACAGATGTTCTTGCACACAGTCCACCCTTGTTGTGATGAATGAATTAAATATTTCTTCTCGTTTTGACTGCTCGATCATTACAATGCAAACGTTTTCAAATGTGTACATACAGTGTAGAGTAGATGACAAGTATATGTCATTATAGGGTAACGTTCGAGATGTTCTAAGCAGGATGAACGGATGCTCTTGGACACAGTCCACCCTTGTTTCGATAATTGAATTATTTTTTTCTTCTCGTTTTGGCTGCTCGATCATTACAATGTAAGTGTTTTCAAAGCGTGCATACAGTGTACAGTTGATGACGAATAGATGTTATTATAGGCGGAACGTTCGAGATGTTCTAAGCAGGATGAACAGATGTTCTTGCACACAGTCCACCCTTGTTGTGATGAATGAATTAAATATTTCTTCTCGTTTTGACTACTCGATCATTACAATGCAAGTGTTTTCAAGTCGTACATTCAGTGTAGAGTAGATGACAAGTATATGTCATTTTAGGGAAACGTTCGAAATGTTCTAAGCAGGATGAACGGATGCTCTTGGACACAGTCCACCCTTGTTTCGATAATTGAATTATATATTTCTTTTCGTTTTGACTACTCGATCATTACAATGCAAGTGTTTTTAAAGCGTGCATACAGTGTACAGTTGATAACAAATAACTGTCATTATAGGCGGAACGTTCGAGATGTTCTAAGCAGGATGAACAGATGTTCTTGAACACAGTCCACCCTTGTTGTGATGAATGAATTAAATATTTCTTCTCGTTTTGACTGCTCGATCATTAGAATGCAAGTGTTTTCAAGTCGTACATACAGTGTAGAGTAGATGACAAGTATATGTCATTATAGGGGAACGTTCGAGATGTTCTGAGCAGGATGAACAGATGCTCTTGGCCACAGTCCACCATTGTTTTGATAAATGAATTATAAATTTCTTCTCGTTTTGACTGCTTGATCAATACAATGCAAGTGTTTTCAAGTCGTACATACAGTGTACAGTTGATGACGAATAGATGTTATTATAGGCGGAACGTTCGAGATGTTCTAAGCAGGATAAACAGATGCTCTTGGACACAGTCCACCCTTGTTTCGATAATTGAATTATAAATTTCTTCTCGTTTTGACTGCTTGATCAATACAATGTAAGTGTTTTCGAATCGTACAGACAGTGTAGAGTTGAAGACGAATAGATGTCATGATAGGGAAACGTTCAAGATGTTCTAAGCAGGATGAACAAATGCTCTTGGACACAGTCCACCCTTGTTTTGATGAATGAATTAAATATTTCTTCTCGTTTTGACTGCTCGATCATTACAATGTAAGTGTTTTCAAAGCGTGCATACAGTGTACAGTTGATGACGAACAGATGTTATTATAGGCGGAACGTTCGAGATGTTCTAAGCAGGATGAACAGATGTTCTTGCACACAGTCCACCCTTGTTGTGATGAATGAATTAAATATTTCTTCTCGTTTTGACTGCTCGATCATTACAATGCAAACGTTTTCAAATGTGTACATACAGTGTAGAGTAGATGACAAGTATATGTCATTATAGGGTAACGTTCGAGATGTTCTAAGCAGGATGAACGGATGCTCTTGGACACAGTCCACCCTTGTTTCGATAATTGAATTATTTTTTTCTTCTCGTTTTGGCTGCTCGATCATTACAATGTAAGTGTTTTCAAAGCGTGCATACAGTGTACAGTTGATGACGAATAGATGTTATTATAGGCGGAACGTTCGAGATGTTCTAAGCAGGATGAACAGATGTTCTTGCACACAGTCCACCCTTGTTGTGATGAATGAATTAAATATTTCTTCTCGTTTTGACTACTCGATCATTACAATGCAAGTGTTTTCAAGTCGTACATTCAGTGTAGAGTAGATGACAAGTATATGTCATTTTAGGGAAACGTTCGAAATGTTCTAAGCAGGATGAACGGATGCTCTTGGACACAGTCCACCCTTGTTTCGATAATTGAATTATATATTTCTTTTCGTTTTGACTACTCGATCATTACAATGCAAGTGTTTTTAAAGCGTGCATACAGTGTACAGTTGATAACAAATAACTGTCATTATAGGCGGAACGTTCGAGATGTTCTAAGCAGGATGAACAGATGTTCTTGAACACAGTCCACCCTTGTTGTGATGAATGAATTAAATATTTCTTCTCGTTTTGACTGCTCGATCATTAGAATGCAAGTGTTTTCAAGTCGTACATACAGTGTAGAGTAGATGACAAGTATATGTCATTATAGGGGAACGTTTGAGATGTTCTAAGCAGGATGAACGGATGCTCTTGGACACAGTCCACCCTTGTTTCGATAATTGAATTATAAATTTCTTCTCGTTTTGACTGCTTGATCAATACAATGTAAGTGTTTTCGAATCGTACAGACAGTGTAGAGTTGAAGACGAATAGATGTCATGACAGGGAAACGTTCGAAATGTTCTAAGCAGGATGAACGGATGCTCTTGGACACAGTCCACCCTTGTTTCGATAATTGAATTATAAATTTCTTCTCGTTTTGACTGCTTGATCAATACAATGTAAGTGTTTTCGAATCGTACAGACAGTGTAGAGTTGAAGACGAATAGATGTCATGATAGGGAAACGTTCGAGATGTTCTGAGCAGGATGAACAGATGCTCTTGGCCACAGTCCACCATTGTTTTGATAAATGAATTATATATTTCTTCTCGTTTTGACTGCTCGATCATTACAATGCAAACGTTTTCAAATTTGTACATACAGTGTAGAGTAGATGACAAGTATATGTCATTATAGGGTAACGTTCGAGATGTTCTAAGCAGGATGAACGGATGCTCTTGGACACAGTCCACCCTTGTTTCGATAATTGAATTATTTTTTTCTTCTCGTTTTGACTGCTCGATCATTACAATGTAAGTGTTTTCAAAGCGTGCATACAGTGTACAGTTGATGACGAATAGATGTTATTATAGGCGGAACGTTCGAGATGTTCTAAGCAGGATGAACAGATGTTCTTGCACACAGTCCACCCTTGTTGTGATGAATGAATTAAATATTTCTTCTCGTTTTGACTACTCGATCATTACAATGCAAGTGTTTTCATTCGTACATACAGTGTAGAGTAGATGACAAGTATATATCATTTTAGGGAAACGTTCGAAATGTTCTAAGCAGGATGAACGGATGCTCTTGGACACAGTCCACAATTGTTTCGATAATTGAATTATATATTTCTTTTCGTTTTGACTACTCGATCATTACAATGCAAGTGTTTTTAAAGCGTGCATACAGTGTACAGTTGATAACAAATAACTGTCATTATAGGCGGAACGTTCGAGATGTTCTAAGCAGGATGAACAGATGTTCTTGAACACAGTCCACCCTTGTTGTGATGAATGAATTAAATATTTCTTCTCGTTTTGACTGCTCGATCATTACAATGCAAGTGTTTTCAAGTCGTACATACAGTGTAGAGTAGATGACAAGTATATGTCATTATAGGGGAACGTTTGAGATGTTCTAAGCAGGATGAACGGATGCTCTTGGACACAGTCCACCCTTGTTTCGATAATTGAATTATTTTTTTCTTCTCGTTTTGACTGCTCGATCATTACAATGTAAGTGTTTTCAAAGCGTGCATACAGTGTACAGTTGATGACGAATAGATGTTATTATAGGCGGAACGTTCGAGATGTTCTAAGCAGGATGAACAGATGTTCTTGCACACAGTCCACCCTTGTTGTGATGAATGAATTAAATATTTCTTCTCGTTTTGACTACTCGATCATTACAATGCAAGTGTTTTCAAGTCGTACATTCAGTGTAGAGTAGATGACAAGTATATGTCATTTTAGGGAAACGTTCGAAATGTTCTAAGCAGGATGAACGGATGCTCTTGGACACAGTCCACCCTTGTTTCGATAATTGAATTATATATTTCTTTTCGTTTTGACTACTCGATCATTACAATGCAAGTGTTTTTAAAGCGTGCATACAGTGTACAGTTGATAACAAATAACTGTCATTATAGGCGGAACGTTCGAGATGTTCTAAGCAGGATGAACAGATGTTCTTGAACACAGTCCACCCTTGTTGTGATGAATGAATTAAATATTTCTTCTCGTTTTGACTGCTCGATCATTAGAATGCAAGTGTTTTCAAGTCGTACATACAGTGTAGAGTAGATGACAAGTATATGTCATTATAGGGGAACGTTTGAGATGTTCTAAGCAGGATGAACGGATGCTCTTGGACACAGTCCACCCTTGTTTCGATAATTGAATTATAAATTTCTTCTCGTTTTGACTGCTTGATCAATACAATGTAAGTGTTTTCGAATCGTACAGACAGTGTAGAGTTGAAGACGAATAGATGTCATGACAGGGAAACGTTCGAAATGTTCTAAGCAGGATGAACGGATGCTCTTGGACACAGTCCACCCTTGTTTCGATAATTGAATTATAAATTTCTTCTCGTTTTGACTGCTTGATCAATACAATGTAAGTGTTTTCGAATCGTACAGACAGTGTAGAGTTGAAGACGAATAGATGTCATGATAGGGAAACGTTCGAGATGTTCTGAGCAGGATGAACAGATGCTCTTGGCCACAGTCCACCATTGTTTTGATAAATGAATTATATATTTCTTCTCGTTTTGACTGCTCGATCATTACAATGCAAACGTTTTCAAATTTGTACATACAGTGTAGAGTAGATGACAAGTATATGTCATTATAGGGTAACGTTCGAGATGTTCTAAGCAGGATGAACGGATGCTCTTGGACACAGTCCACCCTTGTTTCGATAATTGAATTATTTTTTTCTTCTCGTTTTGACTGCTCGATCATTACAATGTAAGTGTTTTCAAAGCGTGCATACAGTGTACAGTTGATGACGAATAGATGTTATTATAGGCGGAACGTTCGAGATGTTCTAAGCAGGATGAACAGATGTTCTTGCACACAGTCCACCCTTGTTGTGATGAATGAATTAAATATTTCTTCTCGTTTTGACTACTCGATCATTACAATGCAAGTGTTTTCATTCGTACATACAGTGTAGAGTAGATGACAAATATATATCATTTTAGGGAAACGTTCGAAATGTTCTAAGCAGGATGAACGGATGCTCTTGGACACAGTCCACCCTTGTTTCGATAATTGAATTATTTTTTTTCTTCTCGTTTTGACTGCTCGATCATTACAATGTAAGTGTTTTCAAAGCGTGCATATAGTGTACAGTTGATGACGAATAGATGTTATTATAGGCGGAACGTTCGAGATGTTCTAAGCAGGATAAACAGATGCTCTTGGACACAGTCCACCCTTGTTTCGATAATTGAATTATTTATTTCTTCTCGTTTTGACTGCTCGATCATTACAATGTAAGTGTTTTCAAATCGTACAGACAGTGTAGAGTTGAAGACGAATAGATGTCATGATAGGGAAACGTTCGAGATGTTCTGAGCAGGATGAACAGATGCTCTTGGCCACAGTCCACCATTGTTTTGATAAATGAATTATATATTTCTTCTCGTTTTGACTGCTTGATCATTACAATGCAAACGTTTTCAAATTTGTACATACAGTGTATAATTGATGACGAATAGATGTCATTATAGGGGAACGTTCAAGATGTTCTAAGCAGGATGAACAAATGCTCTTGGACACAGTCCACCCTTGTTTTGATGAATGAATTAAATATTTCTTCTCGTTTTGACTGCTCGATCATTACAATGTAAGTGTTTTCAAAGCGTGCATACAGTGTACAGTTGATGACGAATAGATGTTATTATAGGCGGAACGTTCGAGATGAACAGATGTTCTTGAACACAGTCCACCCTTGTTGTGATGAATGAATTAAATATTTCTTCTCGTTTTGACTGCTCGATCATTACAATGCAAGTGTTTTCAAGTCGTACATACAGTGTAGAGTAGATGACAAGTATATGTCATTATAGGGGAACGTTTGAGATGTTCTAAGCAGGATGAACGGATGCTCTTGGACACAGTCCACCCTTGTTTCGATAATTGAATTAAATATTTATTCTCGTTTTGACTACTCGATCATTACAATGCAAGTGTTTTCGAATTGTACATACAGTGTAGAGTTGATGACGAATAGATGCCATTAAAAGGGAACGTTCGAGATGTTCTAAGCAGGATAAACAGATGCTCTTGGACACAGTCCACCCTTGTTTCGATAATTGAATTATTTATTTCTTCTCGTTTTGACTGCTCGATCATTACAATGTAAGTGTTTTCAAATTGTACATACAGTGTATAATTGATGACGAATAGATGTCATTATAGGAGAACGTTCAAGATGTTCTAAGCAGGATGAACAGATGTTCTTGCACACAGTCCACCCTTGTTGTGATGAATGAATTAAATATTTCTTCTCGTTTTGACTACTCGATCATTACAATGCAAGTGTTTTCAAGTCGTACATACAGTGTAGAGTAGATGACAAGTATATGTCATTTTAGGGTAACGTTCGAGATGTTCTAAGCAGGATGAACGGATGCTCTTGGACACAGTCCACCCTTGTTTCGATAATTGAATTATAAATTTCTTCTCGTTTTGACTGCTTGATCAATACAATGTAAGTGTTTTCAAATCGTACAGACAGTGTAGAGTTGAAGACGAATAGATGTCATGATAGGGAAACGTTCGAGATGTTCTGAGCAGGATGAACAGATGCTCTTGGCCACAGTCCACCATTGTTTTGATAAATGAATTATATATTTCTTCTCGTTTTGACTGCTCGATCATTACAATGCAAACGTTTTCAAATTTGTACATACAGTGTAGAGTAGATGACAAGTATATGTCATTATAGGGTAACGTTCGAGATGTTCTAAGCAGGATGAACGGATGCTCTTGGACACAGTCCACCCTTGTTTCGATAATTGAATTATTTTTTTCTTCTCGTTTTGGCTGCTCGATCATTACAATGTAAGTGTTTTCAAAGCGTGCATACAGTGTACAGTTGATGACGAATAGATGTTATTATAGGCGGAACGTTCGAGATGTTCTAAGCAGGATGAACAGATGTTCTTGCACACAGTCCACCCTTGTTGTGATGAATGAATTAAATATTTCTTCTCGTTTTGACTACTCGATCATTACAATGCAAGTGTTTTCAAGTCGTACATACAGTGTAGAGTAGATGACAAGTATATGTCATTTTAGGGAAACGTTCGAAATGTTCTAAGCAGGATGAACGGATGCTCTTGGACACAGTCCACCCTTGTTTCGATAATTGAATTATATATTTCTTTTCGTTTTGACTACTCGATCATTACAATGCAAGTGTTTTTAAAGCGTGCATACAGTGTACAGTTGATAACAAATAACTGTCATTATAGGCGGAACGTTCGAGATGTTCTAAGCAGGATGAACAGATGTTCTTGAACACAGTCCACCCTTGTTGTGATGAATGAATTAAATATTTCTTCTCGTTTTGACTGCTCGATCATTAGAATGCAAGTGTTTTCAAGTCGTACATACAGTGTAGAGTAGATGACAAGTATATGTCATTATAGGGGAACGTTTGAGATGTTCTAAGCAGGATGAACGGATGCTCTTGGACACAGTCCACCCTTGTTTCGATAATTGAATTATAAATTTCTTCTCGTTTTGACTGCTTGATCAATACAATGTAAGTGTTTTCAAATCGTACAGACAGTGTAGAGTTGAAGACGAATAGATGTCATGATAGGGAAACGTTCGAAATGTTCTAAGCAGGATGAACGGATGCTCTTGGACACAGTCCACCCTTGTTTCGATAATTGAATTATAAATTTCTTCTCGTTTTGACTGCTTGATCAATACAATGTAAGTGTTTTCGAATCGTACAGACAGTGTAGAGTTGAAGACGAATAGATGTCATGATAGGGAAACGTTCGAGATGTTCTGAGCAGGATGAACAGATGCTCTTGGCCACAGTCCACCATTGTTTTGATAAATGAATTATAAATTTCTTCTCGTTTTGACTGCTTGATCAATACAATGCAAGTGTTTTCAAGTCGTAAATACAGTGTACAGTTGATGACGAATAGATGTTATTATAGGCGGAACGTTCGAGATGTTCTAAGCAGGATAAACAGATGCTCTTGGACACAGTCCACCCTTGTTTCGATAATTGAATTATAAATTTCTTCTCGTTTTGACTGCTTGATCAATACAATGTAAGTGTTTTCGAATCGTACAGACAGTGTAGAGTTGAAGACGAATAGATGTCATGATAGGGAAACGTTCAAGATGTTCTAAGCAGGATGAACAAATGCTCTTGGACACAGTCCACCCTTGTTTTGATGAATGAATTAAATATTTCTTCTCGTTTTGACTGCTCGATCATTACAATGTAAGTGTTTTCAAAGCGTGCATACAGTGTACAGTTGATGACGAACAGATGTTATTATAGGCGGAACGTTCGAGATGTTCTAAGCAGGATGAACAGATGTTCTTGCACACAGTCCACCCTTGTTGTGATGAATGAATTAAATATTTCTTCTCGTTTTGACTGCTCGATCATTACAATGCAAACGTTTTCAGATGTGTACATACAGTGTAGAGTAGATGACAAGTATATGTCATTATAGGGTAACGTTCGAGATGTTCTAAGCAGGATGAACGGATGCTCTTGGACACAGTCCACCCTTGTTTCGATAATTGAATTATTTTTTTCTTCTCGTTTTGGCTGCTCGATCATTACAATGTAAGTGTTTTCAAAGCGTGCATACAGTGTACAGTTGATGACGAATAGATGTTATTATAGGCGGAACGTTCGAGATGTTCTAAGCAGGATGAACAGATGTTCTTGCACACAGTCCACCCTTGTTGTGATGAATGAATTAAATATTTCTTCTCGTTTTGACTACTCGATCATTACAATGCAAGTGTTTTCAAGTCGTACATTCAGTGTAGAGTAGATGACAAGTATATGTCATTTTAGGGAAACGTTCGAAATGTTCTAAGCAGGATGAACGGATGCTCTTGGACACAGTCCACCCTTGTTTCGATAATTGAATTATATATTTCTTTTCGTTTTGACTACTCGATCATTACAATGCAAGTGTTTTTAAAGCGTGCATACAGTGTACAGTTGATAACAAATAACTGTCATTATAGGCGGAACGTTCGAGATGTTCTAAGCAGGATGAACAGATGTTCTTGAACACAGTCCACCCTTGTTGTGATGAATGAATTAAATATTTCTTCTCGTTTTGACTGCTCGATCATTAGAATGCAAGTGTTTTCAAGTCGTACATACAGTGTAGAGTAGATGACAAGTATATGTCATTATAGGGGAACGTTTGAGATGTTCTAAGCAGGATGAACGGATGCTCTTGGACACAGTCCACCCTTGTTTCGATAATTGAATTATAAATTTCTTCTCGTTTTGACTGCTTGATCAATACAATGTAAGTGTTTTCAAATCGTACAGACAGTGTAGAGTTGAAGACGAATAGATGTCATGACAGGGAAACGTTCGAAATGTTCTAAGCAGGATGAACGGATGCTCTTGGACACAGTCCACCCTTGTTTCGATAATTGAATTATAAATTTCTTCTCGTTTTGACTGCTTGATCAATACAATGTAAGTGTTTTCAAATCGTACAGACAGTGTAGAGTTGAAGACGAATAGATGTCATGACAGGGAAACGTTCGAAATGTTCTAAGCAGGATGAACGGATGCTCTTGGACACAGTCCACCCTTGTTTCGATAATTGAATTATAAATTTCTTCTCGTTTTGACTGCTTGATCAATACAATGTAAGTGTTTTCGAATCGTACAGACAGTGTAGAGTTGAAGACGAATAGATGTCATGATAGGGAAACGTTCGAGATGTTCTGAGCAGGATGAACAGATGCTCTTGGCCACAGTCCACCATTGTTTTGATAAATGAATTATATATTTCTTCTCGTTTTGACTGCTCGATCATTGCAATGCAAACGTTTTCAAATTTGTACATACAGTGTAGAGTAGATGACAAGTATATGTCATTATAGGGTAACGTTCGAGATGTTCTAAGCAGGATGAACAGATGCTCTTGGACACAGTCCACCCTTGTTTCGATAATTGAATTATTTTTTTCTTCTCGTTTTGACTGCTCGATCATTACAATGTAAGTGTTTTCAAAGCGTGCATACAGTGTACAGTTGATGACGAATAGATGTTATTATAGGCGGAACGTTCGAGATGTTCTAAGCAGGATGAACAGATGTTCTTGCACACAGTCCACCCTTGTTGTGATGAATGAATTAAATATTTCTTCTCGTTTTGACTACTCGATCATTACAATGCAAGTGTTTTCATTCGTACATACAGTGTAGAGTAGATGACAAGTATATGTCATTTTAGGGAAACGTTCGAAATGTTCTAAGCAGGATGAACGGATGCTCTTGGACACAGTCCACCCTTGTTTCGATAATTGAATTATATATTTCTTTTCGTTTTGACTACTCGATCATTACAATGCAAGTGTTTTTAAAGCGTGCATACAGTGTACAGTTGATAACAAATAACTGTCATTATAGGCGGAACGTTCGAGATGTTCTAAGCAGGATGAACAGATGTTCTTGAACACAGTCCACCCTTGTTTCGATAATTGAATTATTTATTTCTTCTCGTTTTGACTGCTCGATCATTACAATGTAAGTGTTTTCAAAGCGTGCATACAGTGTACAGTTGATGACGAATAGATGTTATTATAGGCGGAACGTTCGAGATGTTCTAAGCAGGATGAACAGATGTTCTTGCACACAGTCCACCCTTGTTGTGATGAATGAATTATATATTTCTTCTCGTTTTGACTGCTCGATCATTGCAATGCAAACGTTTTCAAATTTGTACATACAGTGTAGAGTAGATGACAAGTATATGTCATTATAGGGTAACGTTCGAGATGTTCTAAGCAGGATGAACAGATGCTCTTGGACACAGTCCACCCTTGTTTCGATAATTGAATTATTTTTTTCTTCTCGTTTTGACTGCTCGATCATTACAATGTAAGTGTTTTCAAAGCGTGCATACAGTGTACAGTTGATGACGAATAGATGTTATTATAGGCGGAACGTTCGAGATGTTCTAAGCAGGATGAACAGATGTTCTTGCACACAGTCCACCCTTGTTGTGATGAATGAATTAAATATTTCTTCTCGTTTTGACTACTCGATCATTACAATGCAAGTGTTTTCATTCGTACATACAGTGTAGAGTAGATGACAAGTATATGTCATTTTAGGGAAACGTTCGAAATGTTCTAAGCAGGATGAACGGATGCTCTTGGACACAGTCCACCCTTGTTTCGATAATTGAATTATATATTTCTTTTCGTTTTGACTACTCGATCATTACAATGCAAGTGTTTTTAAAGCGTGCATACAGTGTACAGTTGATAACAAATAACTGTCATTATAGGCGGAACGTTCGAGATGTTCTAAGCAGGATGAACAGATGTTCTTGAACACAGTCCACCCTTGTTTCGATAATTGAATTATTTATTTCTTCTCGTTTTGACTGCTCGATCATTACAATGTAAGTGTTTTCAAAGCGTGCATACAGTGTACAGTTGATGACGAATAGATGTTATTATAGGCGGAACGTTCGAGATGTTCTAAGCAGGATGAACAGATGTTCTTGCACACAGTCCACCCTTGTTGTGATGAATGAATTAAATATTTCTTCTCGTTTTGACTGCTCGATCATTACAATGCAAACGTTTTCAAATTTGTACATACAGTGTAGAGTAGATGACAAGTATATGTCATTATAGGGTAACGTTCGAGATGTTCTAAGCAGGATGAACGGATGCTCTTGGACACAGTCCACCCTTGTTTCGATAATTGAATTATTTTTTTCTTCTCGTTTTGGCTGCTCGATCATTACAATGTAAGTGTTTTCAAAGCGTGCATACAGTGTACAGTTGATGACGAATAGATGTTATTATAGGCGGAACGTTCGAGATGTTCTAAGCAGGATGAACAGATGTTCTTGCACACAGTCCACCCTTGTTGTGATGAATGAATTAAATATTTCTTCTCGTTTTGACTACTCGATCATTACAATGCAAGTGTTTTCAAGTCGTACATACAGTGTAGAGTAGATGACAAGTATATGTCATTTTAGGGAAACGTTCGAAATGTTCTAAGCAGGATGAACGGATGCTCTTGGACACAGTCCACCCTTGTTTCGATAATTGAATTATATATTTCTTTTCGTTTTGACTACTCGATCATTACAATGCAAGTGTTTTTAAAGCGTGCATACAGTGTACAGTTGATAACAAATAACTGTCATTATAGGCGGAACGTTCGAGATGTTCTAAGCAGGATGAACAGATGTTCTTGAACACAGTCCACCCATGTTGTGATGAATGAATTAAATATTTCTTCTCGTTTTGACTGCTCGATCATTAGAATGCAAGTGTTTTCAAGTCGTACATACAGTGTAGAGTAGATGACAAGTATATGTCATTATAGGGGAACGTTTGAGATGTTCTAAGCAGGATGAACGGATGCTCTTGGGCACAGTCCACCCTTGTTTCGATAATTGAATTATAAATTTCTTCTCGTTTTGACTGCTTGATCAATACAATGTAAGTGTTTTCAAATCGTACAGACAGTGTAGAGTTGAAGACGAATAGATGTCATGATAGGGAAACGTTCGAAATGTTCTAAGCAGGATGAACGGATGCTCTTGGACACAGTCCACCCTTGTTTCGATAATTGAATTATAAATTTCTTCTCGTTTTGACTGCTTGATCAATACAATGTAAGTGTTTTCGAATCGTACAGACAGTGTAGAGTTGAAGACGAATAGATGTCATGATAGGGAAACGTTCGAGATGTTCTGAGCAGGATGAACAGATGCTCTTGGCCACAGTCCACCATTGTTTTGATAAATGAATTATATATTTCTTCTCGTTTTGACTGCTCGATCATTGCAATGCAAACGTTTTCAAATTTGTACATACAGTGTAGAGTAGATGACAAGTATATGTCATTATAGGGTAACGTTCGAGATGTTCTAAGCAGGATGAACAGATGCTCTTGGACACAGTCCACCCTTGTTTCGATAATTGAATTATTTTTTTCTTCTCGTTTTGACTGCTCGATCATTACAATGTAAGTGTTTTCAAAGCGTGCATACAGTGTACAGTTGATGACGAATAGATGTTATTATAGGCGGAACGTTCGAGATGTTCTAAGCAGGATGAACAGATGTTCTTGCACACAGTCCACCCTTGTTGTGATGAATGAATTAAATATTTCTTCTCGTTTTGACTGCTCGATCATTACAATGTAAGTGTTTTCAAAGCGTGCATACAGTGTACAGTTGATGACGAATAGATGTTATTATAGGCGGAACGTTCGAGATGTTCTAAGCAGGATGAACAGATGTTCTTGCACACAGTCCACCCTTGTTGTGATAAATGAATTAAATATTTCTTCTCGTTTTGACTGCTCGATCATTACAATGCAAGTGTTTTCAAGTCGTACATACAGTGTAGAGTAGATGACAAGTATATGTCATTTTAGGGTAACGTTCGAGATGTTCTAAGCAGGATGAACAAATGCTCTTGGACACAGTCCACCCTTGTTTTGATAATTGAATTAAATATTTATTCTCGTTTTGACTACTCGATCATTACAATGCAAGTGTTTTCAAATTGTACATACAGTGTAGAGTTGATGACGAATAGATGCCATTAAAAGGGAACGTTCGAGATGTTCTAAGCAGGATAAACAGATGCTCTTGGACACAGTCCACCCTTGTTGTGATGAATGAATTATTTTTTTTCTTCTCGTTTTGACTGCTCGATCATTACAATGCAAGTGTTTTCAAGTCGTACATACAGTGTAGAGTAGATGACAAGTATATGTCATTATAGGGGAACGTTTGAGATGTTCTAAGCAGGATGAACGGATGCTCTTGGACACAGTCCACCCTTGTTTCGATAATTGAATTATTTTTTTTCTTCTCGTTTTGACTGCTCGATCATTACAATGTAAGTGTTTTCAAAGCGTGCATATAGTGTACAGTTGATGACGAATAGATGTTATTATAGGCGGAACGTTCGAGATGTTCTAAGCAGGATAAACAGATGCTCTTGGACACAGTCCACCCTTGTTTCGATAATTGAATTATTTATTTCTTCTCGTTTTGACTGCTCGATCATTACAATGTAAGTGTTTTCAAATCGTACAGACAGTGTAGAGTTGAAGACGAATAGATGTCATGATAGGGAAACGTTCGAGATGTTCTGAGCAGGATGAACAGATGCTCTTGGCCACAGTCCACCATTGTTTTGATAAATGAATTATATATTTCTTCTCGTTTTGACTGCTCGATCATTACAATGCAAACGTTTTCAAATTTGTACATACAGTGTATAATTGATGACGAATAGATGTCATTATAGGGGAACGTTCAAGATGTTCTAAGCAGGATGAACAAATGCTCTTGGACACAGTCCACCCTTGCTTTGATGAATGAATTAAATATTTCTTCTCGTTTTGACTGCTCGATCATTACAATGTAAGTGTTTTCAAAGCGTGCATACAGTGTACAGTTGATGACGAATAGATGTTATTATAGGCGGAACGTTCGAGATGTTCTAAGCAGGATAAACAGATGCTCTTGGACACAGTCCACCCTTGTTGTGATGAATGAATTATTTTTTTTCTTCTCGTTTTGACTGCTCGATCATTACAATGCAAGTGTTTTCAAGTCGTACATACAGTGTAGAGTAGATGACAAGTATATGTCATTATAGGGGAACGTTTGAGATGTTCTAAGCAGGATGAACGGATGCTCTTGGACACAGTCCACCCTTGTTTCGATAATTGAATTATTTTTTTTCTTCTCGTTTTGACTGCTCGATCATTACAATGTAAGTGTTTTCAAAGCGTGCATATAGTGTACAGTTGATGACGAATAGATGTTATTATAGGCGGAACGTTCGAGATGTTCTAAGCAGGATAAACAGATGCTCTTGGACACAGTCCACCCTTGTTTCGATAATTGAATTATTTATTTCTTCTCGTTTTGACTGCTCGATCATTACAATGTAAGTGTTTTCAAATCGTACAGACAGTGTAGAGTTGAAGACGAATAGATGTCATGATAGGGAAACGTTCGAGATGTTCTGAGCAGGATGAACAGATGCTCTTGGCCACAGTCCACCATTGTTTTGATAAATGAATTATATATTTCTTCTCGTTTTGACTGCTCGATCATTACAATGCAAACGTTTTCAAATTTGTACATACAGTGTATAATTGATGACGAATAGATGTCATTATAGGGGAACGTTCAAGATGTTCTAAGCAGGATGAACAAATGCTCTTGGACACAGTCCACCCTTGCTTTGATGAATGAATTAAATATTTCTTCTCGTTTTGACTGCTCGATCATTACAATGTAAGTGTTTTCAAAGCGTGCATACAGTGTACAGTTGATGACGAATAGATGTTATTATAGGCGGAACGTTCGAGATGTTCTAAGCAGGATGAACAGATGTTCTTGCACACAGTCCACCCTTGTTGTGATGAATGAATTAAATATTTCTTCTCGTTTTGACTGCTCGATCATTACAATGCAAGTGTTTTCAAGTCGTACATACAGTGTAGAGTAGATGACAAGTATATGTCATTTTAGGGTAACGTTCGAGATGTTCTAAGCAGGATGAACAGATGCTCTTGGACACAGTCCACCCTTGTTTTGATAATTGAATTAAATATTTATTCTCGTTTTGACTACTCGATCATTACAATGCAAGTGTTTTCAAATTGTACATACAGTGTAGAGTTGATGACGAATAGATGCCATTAAAAGGGAACGTTCGAGATGTTCTAAGCAGGATAAACAGATGCTCTTGGACACAGTCCACCCTTGTTTCGAAAATTGAATTATTTATTTCTTCTCGTTTTGACTGCTCGATCATTACAATGTAAGTGTTTTCAAATCGTACAGACAGTGTAGAGTTGAAGACGAATAGATGTCATGATAGGGAAACGTTCGAGATGTTCTGAGCAGGATGAACAGATGCTCTTGGCCACAGTCCACCATTGTTTTGATAAATGAATTATATATTTCTTCTCGTTTTGACTGCTCGATCATTACAATGCAAACGTTTTCAAATTTGTACATACAGTGTAGAGTAGATGACAAGTATATGTCATTATAGGGTAACGTTCGAGATGTTCTAAGCAGGATGAACGGATGCTCTTGGACACAGTCCACCCTTGTTTCGATAATTGAATTATAAATTTCTTCTCGTTTTGACTGCTTGATCAATACAATGTAAGTGTTTTCGAATCGTACAGACAGTGTAGAGTTGAAGACGAATAGATGTCATGATAGGGAAACGTTCGAGATGTTCTGAGCAGGATGAACAGATGCTCTTGGCCACAGTCCACCATTGTTTTGATAAATGAATTATATATTTCTTCTCGTTTTGACTGCTCGATCATTACAATGCAAACGTTTTCAAATTTGTACATACAGTGTAGAGTAGATGACAAGTATATGTCATTATAGGGTAACGTTCGAGATGTTCTAAGCAGGATGAACGGATGCTCTTGGACACAGTCCACCCTTGTTTCGATAATTGAATTATTTTTTTCTTCTCGTTTTGACTGCTCGATCATTACAATGTAAGTGTTTTCAAAGCGTGCATACAGTGTACAGTTGATGACGAATAGATGTTATTATAGGCGGAACGTTCGAGATGTTCTAAGCAGGATGAACAGATGTTCTTGCACACAGTCCACCCTTGTTGTGATGAATGAATTAAATATTTCTTCTCGTTTTGACTACTCGATCATTACAATGCAAGTGTTTTCATTCGTACATACAGTGTAGAGTAGATGACAAGTATATGTCATTTTAGGGAAACGTTCGAAATGTTCTAAGCAGGATGAACGGATGCTCTTGGACACAGTCCACCCTTGTTTCGATAATTGAATTATATATTTCTTTTCGTTTTGACTACTCGATCATTACAATGCAAGTGTTTTTAAAGCGTGCATACAGTGTACAGTTGATAACAAATAACTGTCATTATAGGCGGAACGTTCGAGATGTTCTAAGCAGGATGAACAGATGTTCTTGAACACAGTCCACCCTTGTTGTGATGAATGAATTAAATATTTCTTCTCGTTTTGACTGCTCGATCATTACAATGCAAGTGTTTTCAAGTCGTACATACAGTGTAGAGTAGATGACAAGTATATGTCATTATAGGGGAACGTTTGAGATGTTCTAAGCAGGATGAACGGATGCTCTTGGACACAGTCCACCCTTGTTTCGATAATTGAATTATTTTTTTCTTCTCGTTTTGACTGCTCGATCATTACAATGTAAGTGTTTTCAAAGCGTGCATATAGTGTACAGTTGATGACGAATAGATGTTATTATAGGCGGAACGTTCGAGATGTTCTAAGCAGGATAAACAGATGCTCTTGGACACAGTCCACCCTTGTTTCGATAATTGAATTATTTATTTCTTCTCGTTTTGACTGCTCGATCATTACAATGTAAGTGTTTTCAAATCGTACAGACAGTGTATAATTGATGACGAATAGATGTCATTATAGGGGAACGTTCAAGATGTTCTAAGCAGGATGAACAAATGCTCTTGGACACAGTCCACCCTTGTTTTGATGAATGAATTAAATATTTCTTCTCGTTTTGACTGCTCGATCATTACAATGTAAGTGTTTTCAAAGCGTGCATACAGTGTACAGTTGATGACGAATAGATGTTATTATAGGCGGAACGTTCGAGATGTTCTAAGCAGGATGAACAGATGTTCTTGCACACAGTCCACCCTTGTTGTGATGAATGAATTAAATATTTCTTCTCGTTTTGACTGCTCGATCATTACAATGCAAACGTTTTCAAATTTGTACATACAGTGTAGAGTAGATGACAAGTATATGTCATTATAGGGTAACGTTCGAGATGTTCTAAGCAGGATGAACGGATGCTCTTGGACACAGTCCACCCTTGTTGTGATGAATGAATTATTTTTTTTCTTCTCGTTTTGACTGCTCGATCATTACAATGCAAGTGTTTTCAAGTCGTACATACAGTGTAGAGTAGATGACAAGTATATGTCATTATAGGGGAACGTTTGAGATGTTCTAAGCAGGATGAACGGATGCTCTTGGACACAGTCCACCCTTGTTTCGATAATTGAATTATTTTTTTTCTTCTCGTTTTGACTGCTCGATCATTACAATGTAAGTGTTTTCAAAGCGTGCATATAGTGTACAGTTGATGACGAATAGATGTTATTATAGGCGGAACGTTCGAGATGTTCTAAGCAGGATAAACAGATGCTCTTGGACACAGTCCACCCTTGTTGTGATGAATGAATTAAATATTTCTTCTCGTTTTGACTGCTCGATCATTACAATGCAAGTGTTTTCAAGTCGTACATACAGTGTAGAGTAGATGACAAGTATATGTCATTTTAGGGTAACGTTCGAGATGTTCTAAGCAGGATGAACAAATGCTCTTGGACACAGTCCACCCTTGTTTTGATAATTGAATTAAATATTTATTCTCGTTTTGACTACTCGATCATTACAATGCAAGTGTTTTCAAATTGTACATACAGTGTAGAGTTGATGACGAATAGATGCCATTAAAAGGGAACGTTCGAGATGTTCTAAGCAGGATAAACAGATGCTCTTGGACACAGTCCACCCTTGTTGTGATGAATGAATTATTTTTTTTCTTCTCGTTTTGACTGCTCGATCATTACAATGCAAGTGTTTTCAAGTCGTACATACAGTGTAGAGTAGATGACAAGTATATGTCATTATAGGGGAACGTTTGAGATGTTCTAAGCAGGATGAACGGATGCTCTTGGACACAGTCCACCCTTGTTTCGATAATTGAATTATTTTTTTTCTTCTCGTTTTGACTGCTCGATCATTACAATGTAAGTGTTTTCAAAGCGTGCATATAGTGTACAGTTGATGACGAATAGATGTTATTATAGGCGGAACGTTCGAGATGTTCTAAGCAGGATAAACAGATGCTCTTGGACACAGTCCACCCTTGTTTCGATAATTGAATTATTTATTTCTTCTCGTTTTGACTGCTCGATCATTACAATGTAAGTGTTTTCAAATCGTACAGACAGTGTAGAGTTGAAGACGAATAGATGTCATGATAGGGAAACGTTCGAGATGTTCTGAGCAGGATGAACAGATGCTCTTGGCCACAGTCCACCATTGTTTTGATAAATGAATTATATATTTCTTCTCGTTTTGACTGCTCGATCATTACAATGCAAACGTTTTCAAATTTGTACATACAGTGTATAATTGATGACGAATAGATGTCATTATAGGGGAACGTTCAAGATGTTCTAAGCAGGATGAACAAATGCTCTTGGACACAGTCCACCCTTGTTTTGATGAATGAATTAAATATTTCTTCTCGTTTTGACTGCTCGATCATTACAATGTAAGTGTTTTCAAAGCGTGCATACAGTGTACAGTTGATGACGAATAGATGTTATTATAGGCGGAACGTTCGAGATGTTCTAAGCAGGATGAACAGATGTTCTTGCACACAGTCCACCCTTGTTGTGATGAATGAATTAAATATTTCTTCTCGTTTTGACTGCTCGATCATTACAATGCAAGTGTTTTCAAGTCGTACATACAGTGTAGAGTAGATGACAAGTATATGTCATTTTAGGGTAACGTTCGAGATGTTCTAAGCAGGATGAACAGATGCTCTTGGACACAGTCCACCCTTGTTGTGATGAATGAATTAAATATTTCTTCTCGTTTTGACTGCTCGATCATTACAATGCAAACGTTTTCAAATTTGTACATACAGTGTAGAGTAGATGACAAGTATATGTCATTATAGGGTAACGTTCGAGATGTTCTAAGCAGGATGAACGGATGCTCTTGGACACAGTCCACCCTTGTTGTGATGAATGAATTATTTTTTTTCTTCTCGTTTTGACTGCTCGATCATTACAATGCAAGTGTTTTCAAGTCGTACATACAGTGTAGAGTAGATGACAAGTATATGTCATTATAGGGGAACGTTTGAGATGTTCTAAGCAGGATGAACGGATGCTCTTGGACACAGTCCACCCTTGTTTCGATAATTGAATTATTTTTTTTCTTCTCGTTTTGACTGCTCGATCATTACAATGTAAGTGTTTTCAAAGCGTGCATATAGTGTACAGTTGATGACGAATAGATGTTATTATAGGCGGAACGTTCGAGATGTTCTAAGCAGGATAAACAGATGCTCTTGGACACAGTCCACCCTTGTTTCGATAATTGAATTATTTATTTCTTCTCGTTTTGACTGCTCGATCATTACAATGTAAGTGTTTTCAAATCGTACAGACAGTGTAGAGTTGAAGACGAATAGATGTCATGATAGGGAAACGTTCGAGATGTTCTGAGCAGGATGAACAGATGCTCTTGGCCACAGCCCACCATTGTTTTGATAAATGAATTATATATTTCTTCTCGTTTTGACTGCTCGATCATTACAATGCAAACGTTTTCAAATTTGTACATACAGTGTATAATTGATGACGAATAGATGTCATTATAGGGGAACGTTCAAGATGTTCTAAGCAGGATGAACAAATGCTCTTGGACACAGTCCACCCTTGTTTTGATGAATGAATTAAATATTTCTTCTCGTTTTGACTGCTCGATCATTACAATGTAAGTGTTTTCAAAGCGTGCATACAGTGTACAGTTGATGACGAATAGATGTTATTATAGGCGGAACGTTCGAGATGTTCTAAGCAGGATGAACAGATGTTCTTGCACACAGTCCACCCTTGTTGTGATGAATGAATTAAATATTTCTTCTCGTTTTGACTGCTCGATCATTACAATGCAAGTGTTTTCAAGTCGTACATACAGTGTAGAGTAGATGACAAGTATATGTCATTTTAGGGTAACGTTCGAGATGTTCTAAGCAGGATGAACAGATGCTCTTGGACACAGTCCACCCTTGTTTTGATAATTGAATTAAATATTTATTCTCGTTTTGACTACTCGATCATTACAATGCAAGTGTTTTCAAATTGTACATACAGTGTAGAGTTGATGACGAATAGATGCCATTAAAAGGGAACGTTCGAGATGTTCTAAGCAGGATAAACAGATGCTCTTGGACACAGTCCACCCTTGTTTCGAAAATTGAATTATTTATTTCTTCTCGTTTTGACTGCTCGATCATTACAATGTAAGTTTTTTCAAATCGTACAGACAGTGTAGAGTTGAAGACGAATAGATGTCATGATAGGGAAACGTTCGAGATGTTCTGAGCAGGATGAACAGATGCTCTTGGCCACAGTCCACCATTGTTTTGATAAATGAATTATATATTTCTTCTCGTTTTGACTGCTCGATCATTACAATGCAAACGTTTTCAAATTTGTACATACAGTGTAGAGTAGATGACAAGTATATGTCATTATAGGGTAACGTTCGAGATGTTCTAAGCAGGATGAACGGATGCTCTTGGACACAGTCCACCCTTGTTTCGATAATTGAATTATAAATTTCTTCTCGTTTTGACTGCTTGATCAATACAATGTAAGTGTTTTCGAATCGTACAGACAGTGTAGAGTTGAAGACGAATAGATGTCATGATAGGGAAACGTTCGAGATGTTCTGAGCAGGATGAACAGATGCTCTTGGCCACAGTCCACCATTGTTTTGATAAATGAATTATATATTTCTTCTCGTTTTGACTGCTCGATCATTACAATGCAAACGTTTTCAAATTTGTACATACAGTGTAGAGTAGATGACAAGTATATGTCATTATAGGGTAACGTTCGAGATGTTCTAAGCAAGATGAACGGATGCTCTTGGACACAGTCCACCCTTGTTTCGATAATTGAATTATTTTTTTCTTCTCGTTTTGACTGCTCGATCATTACAATGTAAGTGTTTTCAAAGCGTGCATACAGTGTACAGTTGATGACGAATAGATGTTATTATAGGCGGAACGTTCGAGATGTTCTAAGCAGGATGAACAGATGTTCTTGCACACAGTCCACCCTTGTTGTGATGAATGAATTAAATATTTCTTCTCGTTTTGACTACTCGATCATTACAATGCAAGTGTTTTCATTCGTACATACAGTGTAGAGTAGTTGACAAGTATATGTCATTTTAGGGAAACGTTCGAAATGTTCTAAGCAGGATGAACGGATGCTCTTGGACACAGTCCACCCTTGTTTCGATAATTGAATTATATATTTCTTTTCGTTTTGACTACTCGATCATTACAATGCAAGTGTTTTTAAAGCGTGCATACAGTGTACAGTTGATAACAAATAACTGTCATTATAGGCGGAACGTTCGAGATGTTCTAAGCAGGATGAACAGATGTTCTTGAACACAGTCCACCCTTGTTGTGATGAATGAATTAAATATTTCTTCTCGTTTTGACTGCTCGATCATTACAATGCAAGTGTTTTCAAGTCGTACATACAGTGTAGAGTAGATGACAAGTATATGTCATTATAGGGGAACGTTTGAGATGTTCTAAGCAGGATGAACGGATGCTCTTGGACACAGTCCACCCTTGTTTCGATAATTGAATTATTTTTTTCTTCTCGTTTTGACTGCTCGATCATTACAATGTAAGTGTTTTCAAAGCGTGCATATAGTGTACAGTTGATGACGAATAGATGTTATTATAGGCGGAACGTTCGAGATGTTCTAAGCAGGATAAACAGATGCTCTTGGACACAGTCCACCCTTGTTTCGATAATTGAATTATTTATTTCTTCTCGTTTTGACTGCTCGATCATTACAATGTAAGTGTTTTCAAATCGTACAGACAGTGTATAATTGATGACGAATAGATGTCATTATAGGGGAACGTTCAAGATGTTCTAAGCAGGATGAACAAATGCTCTTGGACACAGTCCACCCTTGTTTTGATGAATGAATTAAATATTTCTTCTCGTTTTGACTGCTCGATCATTACAATGTAAGTGTTTTCAAAGCGTGCATACAGTGTACAGTTGATGACGAATAGATGTTATTATAGGCGGAACGTTCGAGATGTTCTAAGCAGGATGAACAGATGTTCTTGCACACAGTCCACCCTTGTTGTGATGAATGAATTAAATATTTCTTCTCGTTTTGACTGCTCGATCATTACAATGCAAGTGTTTTCAAGTCGTACATACAGTGTAGAGTAGATGACAAGTATATGTCATTTTAGGGTAACGTTCGAGATGTTCTAAGCAGGATGAACAGATGCTCTTGGACACAGTCCACCCTTGTTTTGATAATTGAATTAAATATTTATTCTCGTTTTGACTACTCGATCATTACAATGCAAGTGTTTTCAAATTGTACATACAGTGTAGAGTTGATGACGAATAGATGCCATTAAAAGGGAACGTTCGAGATGTTCTAAGCAGGATAAACAGATGCTCTTGGACACAGTCCACCCTTGTTTCGAGAATTGAATTATTTATTTCTTCTCGTTTTGACTGCTCGATCATTACAATGTAAGTGTTTTCAAATCGTACAGACAGTGTAGAGTTGAAGACGAATAGATGTCATGATAGGGAAACGTTCGAGATGTTCTGAGCAGGATGAACAGATGCTCTTGGCCACAGTCCACCATTGTTTTGATAAATGAATTATATATTTCTTCTCGTTTTGACTGCTCGATCATTACAATGCAAACGTTTTCAAATTTGTACATACAGTGTAGAGTAGATGACAAGTATATGTCATTATAGGGTAACGTTCGAGATGTTCTAAGCAGGATGAACGGATGCTCTTGGACACAGTCCACCCTTGTTTCGATAATTGAATTATTTTTTTTCTTCTCGTTTTGACTGCTCGATCATTACAATGTAAGTGTTTTCAAAGCGTGCATATAGTGTACAGTTGATGACGAATAGATGTTATTATAGGCGGAACGTTCGAGATGTTCTAAGCAGGATGAACAGATGTTCTTGCACACAGTCCACCCTTGTTTTGATGAATGAATTAAATATTTCTTCTCGTTTTGACTACTCGATCATTACAATGCAAACGTTTTCAAATTTGTACATACAGTGTAGAGTAGATTACAAGTATATGTCATTTTAGGGTAACGTTCGAGATGTTCTAAGCAGGATGAACAGATGCTCTTGAACACAGTCCACCCTTGTTTTGATAATTGAATTACATATTTATTCTCGTTTTGACTACTCGATCATTACAATGCAAGTGTTTTCAAGTCGTACATACAGTGTAGAGTAGATGACAAGTATATGTCATTTTAGGGTAACGTTCGAATGTTCTAAGCAGGATGAACGGATGCTCTTGGACACAATCCACCCTTGTTTCGATAATTGAATTATAAATTTCTTCTCGTTTTGACTGCTTGATCAATACAATGTAAGTGTTTTCAAATCGTACAGACAGTGTAGAGTTGAAGACGAATAGATGTCATGATAGGGAAACGTTCGAGATGTTCTGAGCAGGATGAACAGATGCTCTTGGCCACAGTCCACCATTGTTTTGATAAATGAATTCTATATTTCTTCTCGTTTTGACTGCTCGATCATTACAATGCAAACGTTTTCAAATTTGTACATACAGTGTAGAGTAGATGACAAGTATATGTCATTATAGGGTAACGTTCGAGATGTTCTAAGCAGGATGAACGGATGCTCTTGGACACAGTCCCCCCTTGTTTCGATAATTGAATTATTTTTTTCTTCTCGTTTTGGCTGCTCGATCATTACAATGTAAGTGTTTTCAAAGCGTGCGTACAGTGTACAGTTGATGACGAATAGATGTTATTATAGGCGGAACGTTCGAGATGTTCTAAGCAGGATGAACAGATGTTCTTGCACACAGTCCACCCTTGTTGTGATGAATGAATTAAATATTTCTTCTCGTTTTGACTACTCGATCATTACAATGCAAGTGTTTTCAAGTCGTACATACAGTGTAGAGTAGATGACAAGTATATGTCATTTTAGGGAAACGTTCGAAATGTTCTAAGCAGGATGAACGGATGCTCTTGGACACAGTCCACCCTTGTTTCGATAATTGAATTATATATTTCTTTTCGTTTTGACTACTCGATCATTACAATGCAAGTGTTTTTAAAGCGTGCATACAGTGTACAGTTGATAACAAATAACTGTCATTATAGGCGGAACGTTCGAGATGTTCTAAGCAGGATGAACAGATGTTCTTGAACACAGTCCACCCTTGTTGTGATGAATGAATTAAATATTTCTTCTCGTTTTGACTGCTCGATCATTAGAATGCAAGTGTTTTCAAGTCGTACATACAGTGTAGAGTAGATGACAAGTATATGTCATTATAGGGGAACGTTTGAGATGTTCTAAGCAGGATGAACGGATGCTCTTGGACACAGTCCACCCTTGTTTCGATAATTGAATTATAAATTTCTTCTCGTTTTGACTGCTTGATCAATACAATGTAAGTGTTTTCAAATCGTACAGACAGTGTAGAGTTGAAGACGAATAGATGTCATGATAGGGAAACGTTCGAAATGTTCTAAGCAGGATGAACGGATGCTCTTGGACACAGTCCACCCTTGTTTCGATAATTGAATTATAAATTTCTTCTCGTTTTGACTGCTTGATCAATACAATGTAAGTGTTTTCGAATCGTACAGACAGTGTAGAGTTGAAGACGAATAGATGTCATGATAGGGAAACGTTCGAGATGTTCTGAGCAGGATGAACAGATGCTCTTGGCCACAGTCCACCATTGTTTTGATAAATGAATTATATATTTCTTCTCGTTTTGACTGCTCGATCATTACAATGCAAACGTTTTCAAATTTGTACATACAGTGTAGAGTAGATGACAAGTATATGTCATTATAGGGTAACGTTCGAGATGTTCTAAGCAGGATGAACGGATGCTCTTGGACACAGCACACAGTCCACCCTTGTTTCGATAATTGAATTATTTTTTTCTTCTCGTTTTGACTGCTCGATCATTACAATGTAAGTGTTTTCAAAGCGTGCATACAGTGTACAGTTGATGACGAATAGATGTTATTATAGGCGGAACGTTCGAGATGTTCTAAGCAGGATGAACAGATGTTCTTGCACACAGTCCACCCTTGTTGTGATGAATGAATTAAATATTTCTTCTCGTTTTGACTACTCGATCATTACAATGCAAGTGTTTTCATTCGTACATATAGTGTAGAGTAGATGACAAGTATATGTCATTTTAGGGAAACGTTCGAAATGTTCTAAGCAGGATGAACGGATGCTCTTGGACACAGTCCACCCTTGTTTCGATAATTGAATTATATATTTCTTTTCGTTTTGACTACTCGATCATTACAATGCAAGTGTTTTTTAAAGCGTGCATACAGTGTACAGTTGATAACAAATAACTGTCATTATAGGCGGAACGTTCGAGATGTTCTAAGCAGGATGAACAGATGTTCTTGAACACAGTCCACCCTTGTTGTGATGAATGAATTAAATATTTCTTCTCGTTTTGACTGCTCGATCATTACAATGCAAGTGTTTTCAAGTCGTACATACAGTGTAGAGTAGATGACAAGTATATGTCATTATAGGGGAACGTTTGAGATGTTCTAAGCAGGATGAACGGATGCTCTTGGACACAGTCCACCCTTGTTTCGATAATTGAATTATAAATTTCTTCTCGTTTTGACTGCTTGATCAATACAATGTAAGTGTTTTCAAATCGTACAGACAGTGTAGAGTTGAAGACGAATAGATGTCATGATAGGGAAACGTTCGAAATGTTCTAAGCAGGATGAACGGATGCTCTTGGACACAGTCCACCCTTGTTTCGATAATTGAATTATATATTTCTTCTCGTTTTGACTACTCGATCATTACAATGCAAGTGTTTTTAAAGCGTGCATACAGTGTACAGTTGATGACGAATAGATGTTATTATAGGCGGAACGTTCGAGATGTTCTAAGCAGGATGAACAGATGTTCTTGCACACAGTCCACCCTTGTTGTGATGAATGAATTAAATATTTCTTCTCGTTTTGACTACTCGATCATTACAATGCAAGTGTTTTCAAGTCGTACATACAGTGTAGAGTAGATGACAAGTATATGTCATTTTAAGGTAACGTTCGAGATGTTCTAAGCAGGATGAACAGATGCTCTTGAACACAGTCCACCCTTGTTTTGATAATTGAATTAAATATTTATTCTCGTTTTGACTACTCGATCATTACAATGCAAGTGTTTTCAAATTGTACATACAGTGTAGAGTTGAAGACGAATAGATGTCATGATAGGGAAACGTTCGAGATGTTCTGAGCAGGATGAACAGATGCTCTTAGACACAGTCCACCATTGTTTTGATAAATGAATTATATATTTCTTCTCGTTTTGACTGCTCGATCATTACAATGCAAACGTTTTTCAAATTTGTACATACAGTGTATAATTGATGACGAATAGATGTCATTATAGGGGAACGTTCAAGATGTTCTAAGCAGGATGAACAGATGCTCTCGGACACAGTCCACTCTTGTTGTGATGAATGTATTAAATATTTCTTCCCGTTTTGACTGCTCGATCATTACAATGCAAACGTTTTCAAATTTGTACATACAGTGTATAATTGATGACGAATAGATGTCATTATAGGGGAACGTTCGAAATGTTCTAAGCAGGATGAACAGATGCTCTTGGACACAGTTCACCCTTGTTTTGATAATTGAATGAAATATTTATTCTCGTTTTGACTACTCGATCATTACAATGCAAGTGTTTTCAAATTGTACATACAGTGTAGAGTTGATGACGAATAGATGCCATTATAAGGGAACGTTCGAGATGTTCTAAGCAGGATAAACAGATGCTCTTGGACACAGTTCACCCTTGTTTCGATAATTGAATTATATATTTCTTCTCGTTTTGACTGCTTGATCAATACAATGTAAGTGTTTTCAAATCGTGCATACAGTGTACAGTTGATGACGAATAACTGTCATTATAGGCGGAACGTTCGAGATGTTCTAAGCAGGATGAACAGATGTTCTCGAACACAGTCCACCCTTGTTGTGATGAATGAATTAAATATTTCTTCTCGTTTTGACTGCTCGATCATTACAATGCAAGTGTTTTCAAGTCGTACATACAGTGTAGACTAGATGACAAGTATATGTCATAATAGGGAATCGTTCGAGATGTTCTAAGCAGGATGAACAGATGCTCTTGGTCACAGTCCACCTTTGTTTTGATAATTGAATTAAATATTTATTCTCGTTTTGACTACTCGATCATTACAATACAAGTGTTTTTAAATCGTACATACAGTGTAGAGTTGATGACGAATAGATGCCATTAAAAGGAAACGTTCGAGATGTTCTAAGCAGGATAAACAGATGCTCTTGGACACAGTCCACTCTTGTTGTGATGAATGTATTAAATATTTCTTCCCGTTTTGACTGCTCGATCATTACAATGCAAACGTTTTCAAATTTGTACATACAGTGTATAATTGATGACGAATAGATGTCATTATAGGGGAACGTTCGAGATGTTCTAAGCAGGATGAACAGATGCTCTTGGACACAGTCCACTCTTGTTGTGATGAATGTATTAAATATTTCTTCCCGTTTTGACTGCTCGATCATTACAATGCAAACGTTTTCAAATTTGTACATACAGTGTATAATTGATTACGAATAGATGTCATTATAGGGGAACGTTCGAGATGTTCTAAGCAGGATGAACAGATGCTCTTGGACACAGTTCACTCTTGTTGAGATGAATGTATTAAATATTTCTTCCCGTTTTGACTGCTCGATCATTACAATGCAAACGTTTTCAAATTTGTACATACAGTGTACAGTTGATGACGAATAACTGTCATTATAGGCGGAACGTTCGAGATGTTCTATGCAGGATGAACGGATGCTCTTGGACACAGTCCACCCTTGTTTCGATAATTTAATTATAAATTTCTTCTCGTTTTGACTGCTTGATCAATACAATGTGAGTGTTTTCAAAGCGTGCATACAGTGTACAGTTGATGACGAATAACTGTCATTATAGGCGGAACGTTCGAGATGTTCTAAGCAGGATGAACAGATGTTCTTGAACACAGTCCACCCTTGTTGTGATGAATGAATCAAATATTTCTTCTCGTTTTGACTACTCGATCATTACAATGCAATTGTTTTCAAGTCGTACATACAGTGTAGAGTAGATGACAAGTATATGTCATTTTAGGGTAACGTTCGAGATGTTCTAAGCAGGATGAACAGATGCTCTTGAACACAGTCCACCCTTGTTTTGATAATTGAATTAAATATTTATTCTCGTTTTGACTACTGGATCATTACAATGCAAGTGTTTTCAAATTGTACATACAGTGTAGAGTTGATGACGAATAGATGCCATTAAAAGGGAACGTTCGAGATGTTCTAAGCAGGATAAACAGATGCTCTTGGACACAGTCCACCCTTGTTTCGATAATTGAATTATTTATTTCTTCTCGTTTTGACTGCTCGATCATTACAATGTAAGTGTTTTCAAAGCGTGCATACAGTGTACAGTTGATGACGAATAACTGTCATTATAGGCGGAACGTTCGAGATGTTCTAAGACGGATGAACAGATGTTCTTGAACACAGTCCACCCTTGTTGTGATGAATGAATTAAATTTTTCTTCTCGTTTTGACTGCTCGATCATTACAATGCAGTTTTTTCAAGTCGTACATACAGTGTAGAGTAGATGACAAGTATATGTCATTATAGGGTAACGTTCGAGATGTTCTAAGCAGGATGAACAGATGTTCTTGAACACAGTCCACCATTGTTGTGATGAATGAATCAAATATTTCTTCTCGTTTTGACTACTCGATCAATACAATGTGAGTGTTTTCAAATCGTACAGACAGTGTAGAGTTGAAGACGAATAGATGTCATGATAGGGAAACGTTCGAGATGTTCTGAGCAGGATGAACAGATGCTCTTAGACACAGTCCACCATTGTTTTGATAAATGAATTATATATTTCTTCTCGTTTTGACTGCTCGATCATTACAATGCAAACGTTTTTCAAATTTGTACATACAGTGTATAATTGATGACGAATAGATGTCATTATAGGGGAACGTTCAAGATGTTGTAAGCAGGATGAACAGATGCTCTTGGACACAGTCCACTCTTGTTGTGATGAATGTATTAAATATTTCTTCCCGTTTTGACTGCTCGATCATTTCAATGCAAACGTTTTCAAATTTGTACATACAGTGTATAATTGATGACGAATAGATGTCATTATAGGGTAACGTTCGAGATGTTCTAAGCAGGCTGAACGGATGCTCTTGGACACAGTCCACCCTTGTTTCGACAATTGAATTATATATTTCTTCTCGTTTTGACTGCTTGATCAATACAATGTAAGTGTTTTCAAATCGTACAGACAGTGTAGAGTTGAAGACGATTAGATGTCATGATAGGGAAACGTTCGAGATGTTCTGAGCAGGATGAACAGATGCTCTTAGACATAGTCCACCATTGTTTTGATAAATGAATTATATATTTCTTCTCGTTTTGACTGCTCGATCATTACAATGCAAACGTTTTTCAAATTTGTACATACAGTGTATAATTGATGACGAATAGATGTCATTATAGGGGAACGTTCAAGATGTTCTAAGCAGGATGAACAGATGCTCTTGGACACAGTCCACTCTTGTTGTGATGAATGTATTAAATATTTCTTCCCGTTTTGACTGCTCGATCATTACAATGCAAACGTTTTCAAATTTGTACATACAGTGTATAATTGATGACGAATAGATGTCATTATAGGGGAACGTTCGAAATGTTCTAAGCAGGATGAACAGATGCTCTTGGACACAGTTCACCCTTGTTTTGATAATTGAATGAAATATTTATTCTCGTTTTGACTACTCGATCATTACAATGCAAGTGTTTTCAAATCGTACATACAGTGTAGAGTTGATGACGAATAGATGCCATTATAAGGGAACGTTCGAGATGTTCTAAGCAGGATAAACAGATGCTCTTGGACACAGTTCACCCTTGTTTCGATAATTGAATTATATATTTCTTCTCGTTTTGACTGCTTGATCAATACAATGTAAGTGTTTTCAAATCGTGCATACAGTGTACAGTTGATGACGAATAACTGTCATTATAGGCGGAACGTTCGAGATGTTCTAAGCAGGATGAACAGATGTTCTTGAACACAGTCCACCCTTGTTGTGATGAATGAATTAAATATTTCTTCTCGTTTTGACTGCTCGATCATTACAATGCAAGTGTTTTCAAGTCGTACATACAGTGTAGACTAGATGACAAGTATATGTCATAATAGGGAATCGTTCGAGATGTTCTAAGCAGGATGAACAGATGCTCTTGGTCACAGTCCACCTTTGTTTTGATAATTGAATTAAATATTTATTCTCGTTTTGACTACTCGATCATTACAATGCAAGTGTTTTTAAATCGTACATACAGTGTAGAGTTGATGACGAATAGATGCCATTAAAAGGAAACGTTCGAGATGTTCTAAGCAGGATAAACAGATGCTCTTGGACACAGTCCACTCTTGTTGTGATGAATGTATTAAATATTTCTTCCCGTTTTGACTGCTCGATCATTACAATGCAAACGTTTTCAAATTTGTACATACAGTGTATAATTGATGACGAATAGATGTCATTATAGGGGAACGTTCGAGATGTTCTAAGCAGGATGAACAGATGCTCTTGGACACAGTCCACTCTTGTTGTGATGAATGTATTAAATATTTCTTCCCGTTTTGACTGCTCGATCATTACAATGCAAACGTTTTCAAATTTGTACATACAATGTATAATTGATGACAAATAGATGTCATTATAGGGGAACGTTCGAGATGTTCTAAGCAGGATGAACAGATGCTCTTGGACACAGTTCACTCTTGTTGTGATGAATGTATTAAATATTTCTTCCCGTTTTGACTGCTCGATAATTACAATGCAAACGTTTTCAAATTTGTACATACAGTGTATAATTGATGACGAATAGATGTCATTATAGGGGAACGTTCGAGATGTTCTAAGCAGGATGAACAGATGCTCTTGGACACAGTCCACTCTTGTTGTGATGAATGTATTAAATATTTCTTCCCGTTTTGACTGCTCGATCATTACAATGCAAACGTTTTCAAATTTGTACATACAGTGTATAATTGATGACAAATAGATGTCATTATAGGGGAACGTTCGAGATGTTCTAAGCAGGATGAACAGATGCTCTTGGACACAGTTCACTCTTGTTGTGATGAATGAATTAAATATTTCTTCTCGTTTTGACTGCTCGATTATTACAATGCAAGTGTTTTCAAGTCGTACATACAGTGTAGAGTAGATGACAAGTATATGTCATTATAGGGTAACGTTCGAGATGTTCTAAGCAGGATGAACGGATGCTCTTGGACACAGTCCACCCTTGTTTCGATAATTGAATTATTTTTTTCTTCTCGTTTTGACTGCTCGATCATTACAATGTAAATTTTTTTAAAGCGTGCATACAGTGTACAATTGATGACGAATAGATGTTATTATAGGCGGAACGTTCGAGATGTTCTAAGCAGGATGAACAGATGTTCTTGCACACAGTCCACCCTTGTTGTGATGAATGAATTAAATATTTCTTCTCGTTTTGACTGCTCGATTATTACAATGCAAGTGTTTTCAAGTCGTACATACAGTGTAGAGTAGATGACAAGTATATGTCATTTTAGGGTAACGTTCGAGATGTTCTAAGCAGGATGAACAGATGCTCTTGGACACAGTCCACCTTTGTTTTGATAATTGAATTAAATATTTATTCTCGTTTTGCCTGCTCGATTCTTACAATGCAAGTGTTTTCAAGTCGTACATACAGTGTAGAGTAGATGACAAGTATATGTCATTTTAGGGTAACGTTCGAGATGTTCTAAGCAGGAAGAACGGATGCTCTTGGACACAGTCCACCATTGTTTTGATAAATGAATTATTTATTTCTTCTCGTTTTGACTGCTCGATCATTACAATGCAAACGTTTTTCAAATTTGTACATACAGTGTATAATTGATGACGAATAGATGTTATTATAGGCGGAACGTTCGAGATGTTCTAAGCAGGATGAACAGATGTTCTTGAACACAGTCCACCCTTGTTGTGATGAATGAATTAAATATTTCTTCTCGTTTTGACTGCTCGATCATTACAATGCAAGTGTTTTCAAGTCGTACATACAGTGTAGACTAGATGACAAGTATATGTCATAATAGGGAATCGTTCGAGATGTTCTAAGCAGGATGAACAGATGCTCTTGGTCACAGTCCACCTTTGTTTTGATAATTGAATTAAATATTTATTCTCGTTTTGACTACTCGATCATTACAATGCAAGTGTTTTTAAATCGTACATACAGTGTAGAGTTGATGACGAATAGATGCCATTAAAAGGAAACGTTCGAGATGTTCTAAGCAGGATAAACAGATGCTCTTGGACACAGTCCACTCTTGTTGTGATGAATGTATTAAATATTTCTTCTCGTTTTGACTGCTTGATCAATACAATGTAAGTGTTTTCAAATCGTACAGACAGTGTAGAGTTGAAGACGAATAGATGTCATGATAGGGAAACGTTCGAGATGTTCTGAGCAGGATGAACAGATGCTCTTAGACACAGTCCACCATTGTTTTGATAAATGAATTATATATTTCTTCTCGTTTTGACTGCTCGATCATTACAATGCAAACGTTTTTCAAATTTGTACATACAGTGTATAATTGATGACGAATAGATGTCATTATAGGGGAACGTTCAAGATGTTCTAAGCAGGATGAACAGATGCTCTCGGACACAGTCCACTCTTGTTGTGATGAATGTATTAAATATTTCTTCCCGTTTTGACTGCTCGATCATTACAATGCAAACGTTTTCAAATTTGTACATACAGTGTATAATTGATGACGAATAGATGTCATTATAGGGGAACGTTCGAAATGTTCTAAGCAGGATGAACAGATGCTCTTGGACACAGTTCACCCTTGTTTTGATAATTGAATGAAATATTTATTCTCGTTTTGACTACTCGATCATTACAATGCAAGTGTTTTCAAATCGTACATACAGTGTAGAGTTGATGACGAATAGATGCCATTATAAGGGAACGTTCGAGATGTTCTAAGCAGGATAAACAGATGCTCTTGGACACAGTTCACCCTTGTTTCGATAATTGAATTATATATTTCTTCTCGTTTTGACTGCTTGATCAATACAATGTAAGTGTTTTCAAATCGTGCATACAGTGTACAGTTGATGACGAATAACTGTCATTATAGGCGGAACGTTCGAGATGTTCTAAGCAGGATGAACAGATGTTCTCGAACACAGTCCACCCTTGTTGTGATGAATGAATTAAATATTTCTTCTCGTTTTGACTGCTCGATCATTACAATGCAAGTGTTTTCAAGTCGTACATACAGTGTAGACTAGATGACAAGTATATGTCATAATAGGGAATCGTTCGAGATGTTCTAAGCAGGATGAACAGATGCTCTTGGTCACAGTCCACCTTTGTTTTGATAATTGAATTAAATATTTATTCTCGTTTTGACTACTCGATCATTACAATGCAAGTGTTTTTAAATCGTACATACAGTGTAGAGTTGATGACGAATAGATGCCATTAAAAGGAAACGTTCGAGATGTTCTAAGCAGGATAAACAGATGCTCTTGGACACAGTCCACTCTTGTTGTGATGAATGTATTAAATATTTCTTCCCGTTTTGACTGCTCGATCATTACAATGCAAACGTTTTCAAATTTGTACATACAGTGTATAATTGATGACGAATAGATGTCATTATAGGGGAACGTTCGAGATGTTCTAAGCAGGATGAACAGATGCTCTTGGACACAGTCCACTCTTGTTGTGATGAATGTATTAAATATTTCTTCCCGTTTTGACTGCTCGATCATTACAATGCAAACGTTTTCAAATTTGTACATACAATGTATAATTGATGACAAATAGATGTCATTATAGGGGAACGTTCGAGATGTTCTAAGCAGGATGAACAGATGCTCTTGGACACAGTTCACTCTTGTTGTGATGAATGTATTAAATATTTCTTCCCGTTTTGACTGCTCGATAATTACAATGCAAACGTTTTCAAATTTGTACATACAGTGTATAATTGATGACGAATAGATGTCATTATAGGGGAACGTTCGAGATGTTCTAAGCAGGATGAACAGATGCTCTTGGACACAGTCCACTCTTGTTGTGATGAATGTATTAAATATTTCTTCCCGTTTTGACTGCTCGATCATTACAATGCAAACGTTTTCAAATTTGTACATACAGTGTATAATTGATGACAAATAGATGTCATTATAGGGGAACGTTCGAGATGTTCTAAGCAGGATGAACAGATGCTCTTGGACACAGTTCACTCTTGTTGTGATGAATGAATTAAATATTTCTTCTCGTTTTGACTGCTCGATTATTACAATGCAAGTGTTTTCAAGTCGTACATACAGTGTAGAGTAGATGACAAGTATATGTCATTATAGGGTAACGTTCGAGATGTTCTAAGCAGGATGAACGGATGCTCTTGGACACAGTCCACCCTTGTTTCGATAATTGAATTATTTTTTTCTTCTCGTTTTGACTGCTCGATCATTACAATGTAAATTTTTTTAAAGCGTGCATACAGTGTACAATTGATGACGAATAGATGTTATTATAGGCGGAACGTTCGAGATGTTCTAAGCAGGATGAACAGATGTTCTTGCACACAGTCCACCCTTGTTGTGATGAATGAATTAAATATTTCTTCTCGTTTTGACTGCTCGATTATTACAATGCAAGTGTTTTCAAGTCGTACATACAGTGTAGAGTAGATGACAAGTATATGTCATTTTAGGGTAACGTTCGAGATGTTCTAAGCAGGATGAACAGATGCTCTTGGACACAGTCCACCTTTGTTTTGATAATTGAATTAAATATTTATTCTCGTTTTGCCTGCTCGATTCTTACAATGCAAGTGTTTTCAAGTCGTACATACAGTGTAGAGTAGATGACAAGTATATGTCATTTTAGGGTAACGTTCGAGATGTTCTAAGCAGGAAGAACGGATGCTCTTGGACACAGTCCACCATTGTTTTGATAAATGAATTATTTATTTCTTCTCGTTTTGACTGCTCGATCATTACAATGCAAACGTTTTTCAAATTTGTACATACAGTGTATAATTGATGACGAATAGATGTTATTATAGGCGGAACGTTCGAGATGTTCTAAGCAGGATGAACAGATGTTCTTGAACACAGTCCACCCTTGTTGTGATGAATGAATTAAATATTTCTTCTCGTTTTGACTGCTCGATCATTACAATGCAAGTGTTTTCAAGTCGTACATACAGTGTAGACTAGATGACAAGTATATGTCATAATAGGGAATCGTTCGAGATGTTCTAAGCAGGATGAACAGATGCTCTTGGTCACAGTCCACCTTTGTTTTGATAATTGAATTAAATATTTATTCTCGTTTTGACTACTCGATCATTACAATGCAAGTGTTTTTAAATCGTACATACAGTGTAGAGTTGATGACGAATAGATGCCATTAAAAGGAAACGTTCGAGATGTTCTAAGCAGGATAAACAGATGCTCTTGGACACAGTCCACTCTTGTTGTGATGAATGTATTAAATATTTCTTCTCGTTTTGACTGCTTGATCAATACAATGTAAGTGTTTTCAAATCGTACAGACAGTGTAGAGTTGAAGACGAATAGATGTCATGATAGGGAAACGTTCGAGATGTTCTGAGCAGGATGAACAGATGCTCTTAGACACAGTCCACCATTGTTTTGATAAATGAATTATATATTTCTTCTCGTTTTGACTGCTCGATCATTACAATGCAAACGTTTTTCAAATTTGTACATACAGTGTATAATTGATGACGAATAGATGTCATTATAGGGGAACGTTCAAGATGTTCTAAGCAGGATGAACAGATGCTCTCGGACACAGTCCACTCTTGTTGTGATGAATGTATTAAATATTTCTTCCCGTTTTGACTGCTCGATCATTACAATGCAAACGTTTTCAAATTTGTACATACAGTGTATAATTGATGACGAATAGATGTCATTATAGGGGAACGTTCGAAATGTTCTAAGCAGGATGAACAGATGCTCTTGGACACAGTTCACCCTTGTTTTGATAATTGAATGAAATATTTATTCTCGTTTTGACTACTCGATCATTACAATGCAAGTGTTTTCAAATCGTACATACAGTGTAGAGTTGATGACGAATAGATGCCATTATAAGGGAACGTTCGAGATGTTCTAAGCAGGATAAACAGATGCTCTTGGACACAGTTCACCCTTGTTTCGATAATTGAATTATATATTTCTTCTCGTTTTGACTGCTTGATCAATACAATGTAAGTGTTTTCAAATCGTGCATACAGTGTACAGTTGATGACGAATAACTGTCATTATAGGCGGAACGTTCGAGATGTTCTAAGCAGGATGAACAGATGTTCTCGAACACAGTCCACCCTTGTTGTGATGAATGAATTAAATATTTCTTCTCGTTTTGACTGCTCGATCATTACAATGCAAGTGTTTTCAAGTCGTACATACAGTGTAGACTAGATGACAAGTATATGTCATAATAGGGAATCGTTCGAGATGTTCTAAGCAGGATGAACAGATGCTCTTGGTCACAGTCCACCTTTGTTTTGATAATTGAATTAAATATTTATTCTCGTTTTGACTACTCGATCATTACAATGCAAGTGTTTTTAAATCGTACATACAGTGTAGAGTTGATGACGAATAGATGCCATTAAAAGGAAACGTTCGAGATGTTCTAAGCAGGATAAACAGATGCTCTTGGACACAGTCCACTCTTGTTGTGATGAATGTATTAAATATTTCTTCCCGTTTTGACTGCTCGATCATTACAATGCAAACGTTTTCAAATTTGTACATACAGTGTATAATTGATGACGAATAGATGTCATTATAGGGGAACGTTCGAGATGTTCTAAGCAGGATGAACAGATGCTCTTGGACACAGTCCACTCTTGTTGTGATGAATGTATTAAATATTTCTTCCCGTTTTGACTGCTCGATCATTACAATGCAAACGTTTTCAAATTTGTACATACAGTGTATAATTGATTACGAATAGATGTCATTATAGGGGAACGTTCGAGATGTTCTAAGCAGGATGAACAGATGCTCTTGGACACAGTTCACTCTTGTTGAGATGAATGTATTAAATATTTCTTCCCGTTTTGACTGCTCGATCATTACAATGCAAACGTTTTCAAATTTGTACATACAGTGTACAGTTGATGACGAATAACTGTCATTATAGGCGGAACGTTCGAGATGTTCTATGCAGGATGAACGGATGCTCTTGGACACAGTCCACCCTTGTTTCGATAATTTAATTATAAATTTCTTCTCGTTTTGACTGCTTGATCAATACAATGTGAGTGTTTTCAAAGCGTGCATACAGTGTACAGTTGATGACGAATAACTGTCATTATAGGCGGAACGTTCGAGATGTTCTAAGCAGGATGAACAGATGTTCTTGAACACAGTCCACCCTTGTTGTGATGAATGAATCAAATATTTCTTCTCGTTTTGACTACTCGATCATTACAATGCAATTGTTTTCAAGTCGTACATACAGTGTAGAGTAGATGACAAGTATATGTCATTTTAGGGTAACGTTCGAGATGTTCTAAGCAGGATGAACAGATGCTCTTGAACACAGTCCACCCTTGTTTTGATAATTGAATTAAATATTTATTCTCGTTTTGACTACTGGATCATTACAATGCAAGTGTTTTCAAATTGTACATACAGTGTAGAGTTGATGACGAATAGATGCCATTAAAAGGGAACGTTCGAGATGTTCTAAGCAGGATAAACAGATGCTCTTGGACACAGTCCACCCTTGTTTCGATAATTGAATTATATATTTCTTCTCGTTTTGACTGCTCGATCATTACAATGCAAACGTTTTTCAAATTTGTACATACAGTGTATAATTGATGACGAATAGATGTCATTATAGGGGAACGTTCAAGATGTTCTAAGCAGGATGAACAGATGCTCTCGGACACAGTCCACTCTTGTTGTGATGAATGTATTAAATATTTCTTCCCGTTTTGACTGCTCGATCATTACAATGCAAACGTTTTCAAATTTGTACATACAGTGTATAATTGATGACGAATAGATGTCATTATAGGGGAACGTTCGAAATGTTCTAAGCAGGATGAACAGATGCTCTTGGACACAGTTCACCCTTGTTTTGATAATTGAATGAAATATTTATTCTCGTTTTGACTACTCGATCATTACAATGCAAGTGTTTTCAAATCGTACATACAGTGTAGAGTTGATGACGAATAGATGCCATTATAAGGGAACGTTCGAGATGTTCTAAGCAGGATAAACAGATGCTCTTGGACACAGTTCACCCTTGTTTCGATAATTGAATTATATATTTCTTCTCGTTTTGACTGCTTGATCAATACAATGTAAGTGTTTTCAAATCGTGCATACAGTGTACAGTTGATGACGAATAACTGTCATTATAGGCGGAACGTTCGAGATGTTCTAAGCAGGATGAACAGATGTTCTCGAACACAGTCCACCCTTGTTGTGATGAATGAATTAAATATTTCTTCTCGTTTTGACTGCTCGATCATTACAATGCAAGTGTTTTCAAGTCGTACATACAGTGTAGACTAGATGACAAGTATATGTCATAATAGGGAATCGTTCGAGATGTTCTAAGCAGGATGAACAGATGCTCTTGGTCACAGTCCACCTTTGTTTTGATAATTGAATTAAATATTTATTCTCGTTTTGACTACTCGATCATTACAATGCAAGTGTTTTTAAATCGTACATACAGTGTAGAGTTGATGACGAATAGATGCCATTAAAAGGAAACGTTCGAGATGTTCTAAGCAGGATAAACAGATGCTCTTGGACACAGTCCACTCTTGTTGTGATGAATGTATTAAATATTTCTTCCCGTTTTGACTGCTCGATCATTACAATGCAAACGTTTTCAAATTTGTACATACAGTGTATAATTGATGACGAATAGATGTCATTATAGGGGAACGTTCGAGATGTTCTAAGCAGGATGAACAGATGCTCTTGGACACAGTCCACTCTTGTTGTGATGAATGTATTAAATATTTCTTCCCGTTTTGACTGCTCGATCATTACAATGCAAACGTTTTCAAATTTGTACATACAGTGTATAATTGATTACGAATAGATGTCATTATAGGGGAACGTTCGAGATGTTCTAAGCAGGATGAACAGATGCTCTTGGACACAGTTCACTCTTGTTGAGATGAATGTATTAAATATTTCTTCCCGTTTTGACTGCTCGATCATTACAATGCAAACGTTTTCAAATTTGTACATACAGTGTACAGTTGATGACGAATAACTGTCATTATAGGCGGAACGTTCGAGATGTTCTATGCAGGATGAACGGATGCTCTTGGACACAGTCCACCCTTGTTTCGATAATTTAATTATAAATTTCTTCTCGTTTTGACTGCTTGATCAATACAATGTGAGTGTTTTCAAAGCGTGCATACAGTGTACAGTTGATGACGAATAACTGTCATTATAGGCGGAACGTTCGAGATGTTCTAAGCAGGATGAACAGATGTTCTTGAACACAGTCCACCCTTGTTGTGATGAATGAATCAAATATTTCTTCTCGTTTTGACTACTCGATCATTACAATGCAATTGTTTTCAAGTCGTACATACAGTGTAGAGTAGATGACAAGTATATGTCATTTTAGGGTAACGTTCGAGATGTTCTAAGCAGGATGAACAGATGCTCTTGAACACAGTCCACCCTTGTTTTGATAATTGAATTAAATATTTATTCTCGTTTTGACTACTGGATCATTACAATGCAAGTGTTTTCAAATTGTACATACAGTGTAGAGTTGATGACGAATAGATGCCATTAAAAGGGAACGTTCGAGATGTTCTAAGCAGGATAAACAGATGCTCTTGGACACAGTCCACCCTTGTTTCGATAATTGAATTATTTATTTCTTCTCGTTTTGACTGCTCGATCATTACAATGTAAGTGTTTTCAAAGCGTGCATACAGTGTACAGTTGATGACGAATAACTGTCATTATAGGCGGAACGTTCGAGATGTTCTAAGACGGATGAACAGATGTTCTTGAACACAGTCCACCCTTGTTGTGATGAATGAATTAAATTTTTCTTCTCGTTTTGACTGCTCGATCATTACAATGCAGTTTTTTCAAGTCGTACATACAGTGTAGAGTAGATGACAAGTATATGTCATTATAGGGTAACGTTCGAGATGTTCTAAGCAGGATGAACAGATGTTCTTGAACACAGTCCACCCTTGTTGTGATGAATGAATCAAATATTTCTTCTCGTTTTGACTACTCGATCAATACAATGTGAGTGTTTTCAAATCGTACAGACAGTGTAGAGTTGAAGACGAATAGATATCATGATAGGGAAACGTTCGAGATGTTCTGAGCAGGATGAACAGATGCTCTTAGACACAGTCCACCATTGTTTTGATAAATGAATTATATATTTCTTCTCGTTTTGACTGCTCGATCATTACAATGCAAACGTTTTTCAAATTTGTACATACAGTGTATAATTGATGACGAATAGATGTCATTATAGGGGAACGTTCAAGATGTTGTAAGCAGGATGAACAGATGCTCTTGGACACAGTCCACTCTTGTTGTGATGAATGTATTAAATATTTCTTCCCGTTTTGACTGCTCGATCATTTCAATGCAAACGTTTTCAAATTTGTACATACAGTGTATAATTGATGACGAATAGATGTCATTATAGGGTAACGTTCGAGATGTTCTAAGCAGGCTGAACGGATGCTCTTGGACACAGTCCACCCTTGTTTCGATAATTGAATTATATATTTCTTCTCGTTTTGACTGCTTGATCAATACAATGTAAGTGTTTTCAAATCGTACAGACAGTGTAGAGTTGAAGACGATTAGATGTCATGATAGGGAAACGTTCGAGATGTTCTGAGCAGGATGAACAGATGCTCTTAGACATAGTCCACCATTGTTTTGATAAATGAATTATATATTTCTTCTCGTTTTGACTGCTCGATCATTACAATGCAAACGTTTTTCAAATTTGTACATACAGTGTATAATTGATGACGAATAGATGTCATTATAGGGGAACGTTCAAGATGTTCTAAGCAGGATGAACAGATGCTCTTGGACACAGTCCACTCTTGTTGTGATGAATGTATTAAATATTTCTTCCCGTTTTGACTGCTCGATCATTACAATGCAAACGTTTTCAAATTTGTACATACAGTGTATAATTGATGACGAATAGATGTCATTATAGGGGAACGTTCGAAATGTTCTAAGCAGGATGAACAGATGCTCTTGGACACAGTTCACCCTTGTTTTGATAATTGAATGAAAGATTTATTCTCGTTTTGACTACTCGATCATTACAATGCAAGTGTTTTCAAATCGTACATACAGTGTAGAGTTGATGACGAATAGATGCCATTATAAGGGAACGTTCGAGATGTTCTAAGCAGGATAAACAGATGCTCTTGGACACAGTTCACCCTTGTTTCGATAATTGAATTATATATTTCTTCTCGTTTTGACTGCTTGATCAATACAATGTAAGTGTTTTCAAATCGTGCATACAGTGTACAGTTGATGACGAATAACTGTCATTATAGGCGGAACGTTCGAGATGTTCTAAGCAGGATGAACAGATGTTCTTGAACACAGTCCACCCTTGTTGTGATGAATGAATTAAATATTTCTTCTCGTTTTGACTGCTCGATCATTACAATGCAAGTGTTTTCAAGTCGTACATACAGTGTAGACTAGATGACAAGTATATGTCATAATAGGGAATCGTTCGAGATGTTCTAAGCAGGATGAACAGATGCTCTTGGTCACAGTCCACCTTTGTTTTGATAATTGAATTAAATATTTATTCTCGTTTTGACTACTCGATCATTACAATGCAAGTGTTTTTAAATCGTACATACAGTGTAGAGTTGATGACGAATAGATGCCATTAAAAGGAAACGTTCGAGATGTTCTAAGCAGGATAAACAGATGCTCTTGGACACAGTCCACTCTTGTTGTGATGAATGTATTAAATATTTCTTCCCGTTTTGACTGCTCGATCATTACAATGCAAACGTTTTCAAATTTGTACATACAGTGTATAATTGATGACGAATAGATGTCATTATAGGGGAACGTTCGAGATGTTCTAAGCAGGATGAACAGATGCTCTTGGACACAGTCCACTCTTGTTGTGATGAATGTATTAAATATTTCTTCCCGTTTTGACTGCTCGATCATTACAATGCAAACGTTTTCAAATTTGTACATACAATGTATAATTGATGACAAATAGCTGTCATTATAGGGGAACGTTCGAGATGTTCTAAGCAGGATGAACAGATGCTCTTGGACACAGTCCACCCTTGTTTCGATAATTGAATTATATATTTCTTCTCGTTTTGACTGCTTGATCAATACAATGTAAGTGTTTTCAAATTGTACAGACAGTGTAGAGTTGAAGACGAATAGATGTCATGATAGGGAAACGTTCGAGATGTTCTGAGCAGGATGAACAGATGCTCTTAGACACAGTCCACCATTGTTTTGATAAATGAATTATATATTTCTTCTCGTTTTGACTGCTCGATCATTACAATGCAAACGTTTTTCAAATTTGTACATACAGTGTATAATTGATGACGAATAGATGTCATTATAGGGGAACGTTCGAGATGTTCTAAGCAGGATGAACAGATGCTCTTGGACACAGTCCACTCTTGTTGTGATGAATGTATTAAATATTTCTTCCCGTTTTGACTGCTCGATCATTACAATGCAAACGTTTTCAAATTTGTACATACAGTGTATAATTGATGACAAATAGATGTCATTATAGGGGAACGTTCGAGATGTTCTAAGCAGGATGAACAGATGCTCTTGGACACAGTTCACTCTTGTTGTGATGAATGAATTAAATATTTCTTCTCGTTTTGACTGCTCGATTATTACAATGCAAGTGTTTTCCAGTCGTACATACAGTGTAGAGTAGATGACAAGTATATGTCATTATAGGGTAACGTTCGAGATGTTCTAAGCAGGATGAACGGATGCTCTTGGACACAGTCCACCCTTGTTTCGATAATTGAATTATTTTTTTCTTATCGTTTTGACTGCTCGATCATTACAATGTAAGTTTTTTTAAAGCGTGCATACAGTGTACAATTGATGACGAATAGATGTTATTATAGGCGGAACGTTCGAGATGTTCTAAGCAGGATGAACAGATGTTCTTGCACACAGTCCACCCTTGTTGTGATGAATGAATTAAATATTTCTTCTCGTTTTGACTGCTCGATTATTACAATGCAAGTGTTTTCAAGTCGTACATACAGTGTAGAGTAGATGACAAGTATATGTCATTTTAGGGTAACGTTCGAGATGTTCTAAGCAATATGAACAGATGCTCTTGGACACAGTCCACCTTTGTTTTGATAATTGAATTAAATATTTATTCTCGTTTTGCCTGCTCGATTCTTACAATGCAAGTGTTTTCAAGTCGTACATACAGTGTAGAGTAGATGACAAGTATATGTCATTTTAGGGTAACGTTCGAGATGTTCTAAGCAGGAAGAACGGATGCTCTTGGACACAGTCCACCATTGTTTTGATAAATGAATTATTTATTTCTTCTCGTTTTGACTGCTCGATCATTACAATGCAAACGTTTTTCAAATTTGTACATACAGTGTATAATTGATGACGAATAGATGTCATTATAGGGGAACGTTCAAGATGTTGTAAGCAGGATGAACAGATGCTCTTGGACACAGTCCACTCTTGTTGTGATGAATGTATTAAATATTTCTTCCCGTTTTGACTGCTCGATCATTTCAATGCAAACGTTTTCAAATTTGTACACACAGTGTATAATTGATGACGAATAGATGTCATTATAGGGTAACGTTCGAGATGTTCTAAGCAGGCTGAACGAATGCTCTTGGACACAGTCCACCCTTGTTTCGATAATTGAATTATATATTTCTTCTCGTTTTGACTGCTTGATCAATACAATGTAAGTGTTTTCAAATTGTACAGACAGTGTAGAGTTGAAGACGAATAGATGTCATGATAGGGAAACGTTCGAGATGTTCTGAGCAGGATGAACAGATGCTCTTAGACACAGTCCACCATTGTTTTGATAAATGAATTATATATTTCTTCTCGTTTTGACTGCTCGATCATTACAATGCAAACGTTTTTCAAATTTGTACATACAGTGTATAATTGATGACGAATAGATGTCATTATAGGGGAACGTTCGAGATGTTCTAAGCAGGATGAACAGATGCTCTTGGACACAGTCCACTCTTGTTGTGATGAATGTATTAAATATTTCTTCCCGTTTTGACTGCTCGATCATTACAATGCAAACGTTTTCAAATTTGTACATACAGTGTATAATTGATGACAAATAGATGTCATTATAGGGGAACGTTCGAGATGTTCTAAGCAGGATGAACAGATGCTCTTGGACACAGTTCACTCTTGTTGTGATGAATGAATTAAATATTTCTTCTCGTTTTGACTGCTCGATTATTACAATGCAAGTGTTTTCAAGTCGTACATACAGTGTAGAGTAGATGACAAGTATATGTCATTATAGGGTAACGTTCGAGATGTTCTAAGCAGGATGAACGGATGCTCTTGGACACAGTCCACCCTTGTTTCGATAATTGAATTATTTTTTTCTTCTCGTTTTGACTGCTCGATCATTACAATGTAAGTTTTTTTAAAGCGTGCATACAGTGTACAATTGATGACGAATAGATGTTATTATAGGCGGAACGTTCGAGATGTTCTAAGCAGGATGAACAGATGTTCTTGCACACAGTCCACCCTTGTTGTGATGAATGAATTAAATATTTCTTCTCGTTTTGACTGCTCGATTATTACAATGCAAGTGTTTTCAAGTCGTACATACAGTGTAGAGTAGATGACAAGTATATGTCATTTTAGGGTAACGTTCGAGATGTTCTAAGCAGGATGAACAGATGCTCTTGGACACAGTCCACCTTTGTTTTGATAATTGAATTAAATATTTATTCTCGTTTTGCCTGCTCGATTCTTACAATGCAAGTGTTTTCAAGTCGTACATACAGTGTAGAGTAGATGACAAGTATATGTTATTTTAGGGTAACGTTCGAGATGTTCTAAGCAGGAAGAACGGATGCTCTTGGACACAGTCCACCATTGTTTTGATAAATGAATTATTTATTTCTTCTCGTTTTGACTGCTCGATCATTACAATGCAAACGTTTTTCAAATTTGTACATACAGTGTATAATTGATGACGAATAGATGTCATTATAGGGGAACGTTCAAGATGTTGTTCCCCTATAATGACATCAGTCGTGTCTGTTCTCTGTGTGTGGAGAGGTGGCTCTGCTGTGTGTGTGATCCAGGTGTGCGTGCGCACCGGTCACTCAGCATCCCCTCTGGTCTGTGATACCAGTTGATAAGGAGGAGGCGCGGACCGCCCCTGCCTGGCGAGAGAGAGTCAGTCGTGTCTGTTCTCTGTGTGTGGAGAGGTGGCTCTGCTGTGTGTGTGATCCAGGTGTGCGTGCGCACCGGTCACTCAGCATCCCCTCTGGTCTGTGATACCAGTTGATAAGGAGGAGGCGCGGACCGCCCCTGCCTGCCGCCGTCGACGCACGCGAGCGTAATGGAAAAAATGGATGGAAATGGAGAAGGTCCGGGAACAAGTGCAAGTTGTGCAGTGTGTATGGGTGACTTGGGGGAGAATGTGATTGCATGTGCAACATGCTGGAACAAAACACATGGGAGGTGTACGGGGATGACGAGGGAAGAAAGAAAGAGGGTTGAGGAGGGAATGACGTCATGGGTGTGTTCTGAGTGTGAACTGCATGGCAGTCACTCAACGCTTCCCGACCTCGATGGACTCTTCTTTGACAGTCCACTCACTCGCCCTAAGGGGAAACGAGCTGTGCTGCAGAGTGTCCTGGTAGAGACGGGAGAGAGTGAGCCCCATTGTGTACGCATGATATCACTGAACATCAACGGATTGAGAGGAAAGATAGACGATCTGAGGAGAGTGGCGGACACGTACAAACCGCATGTTATTGGAGTACAAGAGACGAAGTTGGACAATGGGATCGAGAGCAAAGAACTGAAAGTGGCTGGATATGAACTGTTTCGGAAGGACCGGACAGCGGGAGGAGGGGGAGTGGCACTGTATGTGAACAGTGCGTTGCGACCCTCGTTGGTGAGGGAAGAGACTTCTTTGGAATTGGTGGCTGTGAGGTGCAGGGGAGAGAAAAGGAGTCAGTTCGTGGTGGCCTCGGTCTACCGTAGCCCGACTAGAGCTATGTCGGCAGCTAAGATTGAGGAGTTTGTGGATGAGCTGGACTCGTGGTTATCTCAGAGAGATACATCGATGGATGTGATTATCGGAGGAGATATGAATGTGTGTTGGAACAATAGTGAGTCGGCGAACCTCAAGGAGGTGTGCGCTGAACACTCGATGCAACAAGTCGTTTCACACGTGACACATCGAAACCGATTGATTGATATTATGATGGTGAGCAGGCGAGTGAGGATAGCTGGAGTGAAGCACCTCGCTCCTGTCGAGAAAGAACATGAACCCATTATGGTTGACACATGCATTCGATGCGAGAATCGAAAGGAGAGGCCAGTGAAGGGCTACGATTTCAAGAAGGCAAACTGGACGGGTCTGATAGAGTTTCTTGGAAAAGAAGTGCGATGTGAGTGGATAGAGGATAGGAGTCTGTCGATTGATGACATGTGGAGAAAGTTTGTGGATGTGGTTAAAGCGGGTATGCAGAAGTGGATACCGCTGAAAACATTCCGCAGGAGAAGAGGGTGCGAGTGGATGAGCGAGAGTGTCAAGACCTTGCAGCGGCGGAAAGACGCACTGCACAAGTTGAGCAAGGAAAGGGGAGACAGCGAGGCAAAAGCTGCGTTTAGACATGCTCGAAAACAGCTGGCTAAAGAGACAGCCAACGAAAAGAAGAATTTCTTTGATAAGAAATTTGCCTCTGTGGAGAGTCCTACAGATTTCTGGAAGACTATTGAGTGTCTGACAGGAAAAACGAAGGGCACGGAAATCCCCGATCTGACTGACTCGAATGGAAAGAAGGCTGTGTCAGATCAGCAGAAGGCAGACATGCTCATGGAGCAGTTTGTCAAGGTTGGAAACACAATGGAAAGTGAGATGCCGGAGATTGCATCGGATGCGGAGAGAATTCCTCCCTGCTCGAGAGAGTTTGTGGAGAAGTACATACGAGAGGCATCCGAGCAGAAGGCGAGTGGAATAGATGGAATAACTGTGCGGTTGTTGAAGAGGTGTGTGAAACCATTGACTGCGCCAATCGTGGCTATGATCAATCGGTGTCTACACGAGGAGAAGTTCCCTCGGGGATGGAAGGAAGCGGTGATATCACCCATTCAGAAAGTGGAACACCCACAGCACCCAGTCGATTTCCGACCGGTGTCACTGCTTCCTATTGTGAGCAAGATGGCAGAAGAGTACGTGTTTGGAATGATGGTTGGAGAGGTTGACCGGAAGCTATCTCCGAATCAGTTCGGATTCAGGAAGGGAAGGAGCACTGTGGATGCGGTACTGAGTTTCCAGTATGGAATGAGCGAGTGCCTGCAGAGTTGTAAGAGGAAGGCTGCTCGGGCTGTTGCAGTGTTTTTCGATATTTCGAAAGCATTCGATACGATCCCTCTTGGACATTTGGTAAATGTTCTAAGACATGAATTCAACCTTGCCGATTCGTACCTCAGATTGATGAAAGATTATCTGTCTAACAGGAGGATGCGAGTGCGAGTGAACGGGACTCTGAGTGAAAAGAAGGAGGTTGTAAGTGGAGTTCCGCAGGGAAGTATCCTAGGACCACTTCTATTCAATTGTTATGTGAATCGTGTGGGGTCGATACAATTGAATGAGAGGGCGCGCATTGTTCAATACGCCGACGATACGGTGTATGTCTCTCGGTATCTTACCGATAGAGACAAGGAGAATGCACAAGAAGATGTGGAGAAACTGAGTGGGCTCTTCTCAGAGATGGGAATGAAGCTGAATGCGGGAAAGTGCAAGGTGATTCGAATGGGAGTGTATGAGAAGGAACCAGATTTCGAGGTAAATCTGCACATTGGTGGAACAGAGCTCGAGGGCACTAGCCAGTACAAGTATCTCGGAGTGGCAATTGATCCTCTGATGAACTTCAGTGGTCACGTGGCTGAGAGAGTGACGAAGGCTCGCCAAGCCATTGGTGCTTTGGTGCGAACTATGAGGAAGTGGGCTCCTCGAAGCGCCCTCGAGAAAGTGTACAAGGCGTGTATTGAGCCAGGACTGCTATATGCAGCAGAAGGATGGTTTCCTGCAAACGAGACGGACAGGGCAAGACTCGAAAGAGTGAATGTGCATGCAGCGAGGCTGGTGCAGAATGATTTCACGTCATCGGACGACCGAGTGCTAGAGAAGGCCAAGTGGAATACGGTAAAGAAGACCGTGAGCGAGAGAAGGAGGGTGCTCATGTGGAATTATGTGCACGGAGTGAGAGCCCCTCCAGATGGAATGCTGGTCCTGGTGTCGGACAGCGGAGTGAGAAGGACAGCACGCGGTGGCCACTCACTGAGAGTGATGGAGCCTGTGGTGACAAGTGCGAGATTGCACGACTACCCGGTGAACGAGTTGAGAAGGCTATGGAATGCCCTACCGGAGAAGGCTGTATTGGAGGAGACCAAACAGTCGTTCAAGCGTGCTGTCAAGAATCTGTGAATTTGTGACCGTCGGAGACGGTGTTTTATCCTACTAACAGTTGTTTTTATCGACTAGCGTGCTTATATAGCACGTTGGTTGAACTAATCTAGTTCTCACAGTCGTTATAATCCAAGGCTCTGTCTTGTTTTCGGCTGAGAACAATTGGTACGGCTATATCCTCGTTACTCTCTATGAGTAGTGAGATAAACGCAATACCAACAATAAAAATAAAAAAAAGTTGTAAGCAGGATGAACAGATGCTCATGGACACAGTCCACTCTTGTTGTGATGAATGTATTAAATATTTCTTCCCGTTTTGACTGCTCGATCATTTCAATGCAAACGTTTTCAAATTTGTACATACAGTGTATAATTGATGACGAATAGATGTCATTATAGGGTAACGTTCGAGATGTTCTAAGCAGGCTGAACGAATGCTCTTGGACACAGTCCACCCTTGTTTCGATAATTGAATTATATATTTCTTCTCGTTTTGACTGCTTGATCAATACAATGTAAGTGTTTTCAAATCGTACAGACAGTGTAGAGTTGAAGACGAATAGATGTCATGATAGGGAAACGTTCGAGATGTTCTGAGCAGGATGAACAGATGCTCTTAGACACAGTCCACCATTGTTTTGATAAATGAATTATATATTTCTTCTCGTTTTGACTGCTCGATCATTACAATGCAAACGTTTTTCAAATTTGTACATACAGTGTATAATTGATGACGAATAGATGTCATTATAGGGGAACGTTCAAGATGTTCTAAGCAGGATGAACAGATGCTCTTGGACACAGTCCACTCTTGTTGTGATGAATGTATTAAATATTTCTTCCCGTTTTGACTGCTCGATCATTACAATGCAAACGTTTTCAAATTTGTACATACAGTGTATAATTGATGACGAATAGATGTCATTATAGGGGAACGTTCGAAATGTTCTAAGCAGGATGAACAGATGCTCTTGGACACAGTTCACCCTTGTTTTGATAATTGAATGAAATATTTATTCTCGTTTTGACTACTCGATCATTACAATGCAAGTGTTTTCAAATCGTACATACAGTGTAGAGTTGATGACGAATAGATGCCATTATAAGGGAACGTTCGAGATGTTCTAAGCAGGATAAACAGATGCTCTTCGACACAGTTCACCCTTGTTTCGATAATTGAATTATATATTTCTTCTCGTTTTGACTGCTTGATCAATACAATGTGAGTGTTTTCAAATCGTGCATACAGTGTACAGTTGATGACGAATAACTGTCATTATAGGCGGAACGTTCGAGATGTTCTAAGCAGGATGAACAGATGTTCTTGAACACAGTCCACCCTTGTTGTGATGAATGAATTAAATATTTCTTCTCGTTTTGACTGCTCGATCATTACAATGCAAGTGTTTTCAAGTCGTACATACAGTGTAGACTAGATGACAAGTATATGTCATAATAGGGAATCGTTCGAGATGTTCTAAGCAGGATGAACAGATGCTCTTGGTCACAGTCCACCTTTGTTTTGATAATTGAATTAAATATTTATTCTCGTTTTGACTACTCGATCATTACAATGCAAGTGTTTTTAAATCAAACATACAGTGTAGAGTTGATGACGAATAGATGCCATTAAAAGGAAACGTTCGAGATGTTCTAAGCAGGATAAACAGATGCTCTTGGACACAGTCCACTCTTGTTGTGATGAATGTATTAAATATTTCTTTCCGTTTTGACTGCTCGATCATTACAATGCAAACGTTTTCAAATTTGTACATACAGTGTATAATTGATGACGAATAGATGTCATTATAGGGGAACGTTCGAGATGTTCTAAGCAGGATGAACAGATGCTCTTGGACACAGTCCACTCTTGTTGTGATGAATGTATTAAATATTTCTTCCCGTTTTGACTGCTCGATCATTACAATGCAAACGTTTTCAAATTTGTACATACAATGTATAATTGATGACAAATAGATGTCATTATAGGGGAACGTTCGAGATGTTCTAAGCAGGATGAACAGATGCTCTTGGACACAGTTCACTCTTGTTGTGATGAATGTATTAAATATTTCTTCCCGTTTTGACTGCTCGATCATTACAATGCAAACGTTTTCAAATTTGTACATACAGTGTATAATTGATGACGAATAGATGTCATTATAGGGGAACGTTCGAGATGTTCTAAGCAGGATGAACAGATGCTCTTGGACACAGTCCACTCTTGTTGTGATGAATGTATTAAATATTTCTTCCCGTTTTGACTGCTCGATCATTACAATGCAAACGTTTTCAAATTTGTACATACAGTGTATAATTGATGACAAATAGATGTCATTATAGGGGAACGTTCGAGATGTTCTAAGCAGGATGAACAGATGCTCTTGGACACAGTTCACTCTTGTTGTGATGAATGAATTAAATATTTCTTCTCGTTTTGACTGCTCGATTATTACAATGCAAGTGTTTTCAAGTCGTACATACAGTGTAGAGTAGATGACAAGTATATGTCATTATAGGGTAACGTTCGAGATGTTCTAAGCAGGATGAACGGAGGCTCTTGGACACAGTCCACCCTTGTTTCGATAATTGAATTATTTTTTCTTCTCGTTTTGACTGCTCGATCATTACAATGTAAGTTTTTTTAAAGCGTGCATACAGTGTACAATTGATGACGAATAGATGTTATTATAGGCGGAACGTTCGAGATGTTCTAAGCAGGATGAACAGATGTTCTTGCACACAGTCCACCCTTGTTGTGATGAATGAATTAAATATTTCTTCTCGTTTTGACTGCTCGATTATTACAATGCAAGTGTTTTCAAGTCGTACATACAGTGTAGAGTAGATGACGAATAGATGCCATTAAAAGGAAACGTTCGAGATGTTCTAAGCAGGATAAACAGATGCTCTTGGACACAGTCCACTCTTGTTGTGATGAATGTATTAAATATTTCTTTCCGTTTTGACTGCTCGATCATTACAATGCAAACGTTTTCAAATTTGTACATACAGTGTATAATTGATGACGAATAGACGTCATTATAGGGGAACGTTCGAGATGTTCTAAGCAGGATGAACAGATGCTCTTGGACACAGTCCACTCTTGTTGTGATGAATGTATTAAATATTTCTTCCCGTTTTGACTGCTCGATCATTACAATGCAAACGTTTTCAAATTTGTACATACAATGTATAATTGATGACAAATAGATGTCATTATAGGGGAACGTTCGAGATGTTCTAAGCAGGATGAACAGATGCTCTTGGACACAGTTCACTCTTGTTGTGATGAATGTATTAAATATTTCTTCCCGTTTTGACTGCTCGATCATTACAATGCAAACGTTTTCAAATTTGTACATACAGTGTATAATTGATGACGAATAGATGTCATTATAGGGGAACGTTCGAGATGTTCTAAGCAGGATGAACAGATGCTCTTGGACACAGTCCACTCTTGTTGTGATGAATGTATTAAATATTTCTTCCCGTTTTGACTGCTCGATCATTACAATGCAAACGTTTTCAAATTTGTACATACAGTGTACAATTGATGACGAATAGATGTTATTATAGGCGGAACGTTCGAGATGTTCTAAGCAGGATGAACAGATGTTCTTGCACACAGTCCACCCTTGTTGTGATGAATGAATTAAATATTTCTTCTCGTTTTGACTGCTCGATTATTACAATGCAAGTGTTTTCAAGTCGTACATACATACAGTGTAGAGTAGATGACAAGTATATGTCATTTTAGGGTAACGTTCGAGATGTTCTAAGCAGGATGAACAGATGCTCTTGGACACAGTCCACCTTTGTTTTGATAATTGAATTAAATATTTATTCTCGTTTTGCCTGCTCGATTCTTACAATGCAAGTGTTTTCAAGTCGTACATACAGTGTAGAGTAGATGACAAGTATATGTCATTTTAGGGTAACGTTCGAGATGTTCTAAGCGGGATGAACAGATGCTCTTGGACACAGTCCACCATTGTTTTGATAAATGAATTATTTATTTCTTCTCGTTTTGACTGCTCGATCATTACAATGCAAACGTTTTTCAAATTTGTACATACAGTGTATAATTGATGACGAATAGATGTCATTATAGGGGAACGTTCAAGATGTTGTAAGCAGGATGAACAGATGCTCTTGGACACAGTCCACTCTTGTTGTGATGAATGTATTAAATATTTCTTCCCGTTTTGACTGCTCGATCATTTCAATGCAAACGTTTTCAAATTTGTACATACAGTGTATAATTGATGACGAATAGATGTCATTATAGGGTAACGTTCGAGATGTTCTAAGCAGGCTGAACGAATGCTCTTGGACACAGTCCACCCTTGTTTCGATAATTGAATTATATATTTCTTCTCGTTTTGACTGCTTGATCAATACAATGTAAGTGTTTTCAAATCGTACAGACAGTGTAGAGTTGAAGACGAATAGATGTCATGATAGGGAAACGTTCGAGATGTTCTGAGCAGGATGAACAGATGCTCTTAGACACAGTCCACCATTGTTTTGATAAATGAATTATATATTTCTTCTCGTTTTGACTGCTCGATCATTACAATGCAAACGTTTTTCAAATTTGTACATACAGTGTATAATTGATGACGAATAGATGTCATTATAGGGGAACGTTCAAGATGTTCTAAGCAGGATGAACAGATGCTCTTGGACACAGTCCACTCTTGTTGTGATGAATGTATTAAATATTTCTTCCCGTTTTGACTGCTCGATCATTACAATGCAAACGTTTTCAAATTTGTACATACAGTGTATAATTGATGACGAATAGATGTCATTATAGGGGAACGTTCGAAATGTTCTAAGCAGGATGAACAGATGCTCTTGGACACAGTTCACCCTTGTTTTGATAATTGAATGAAATATTTATTCTCGTTTTGACTACTCGATCATTACAATGCAAGTGTTTTCAAATCGTACATACAGTGTAGAGTTGATGACGAATAGATGCCATTATAAGGGAACGTTCGAGATGTTCTAAGCAGGATAAACAGATGCTCTTGGACACAGTTCACCCTTGTTTCGATAATTGAATTATATATTTCTTCTCGTTTTGACTGCTTGATCAATACAATGTGAGTGTTTTCAAATCGTGCATACAGTGTACAGTTGATGACGAATAACTGTCATTATAGGCGGAACGTTCGAGATGTTCTAAGCAGGATGAACAGATGTTCTTGAACACAGTCCACCCTTGTTGTGATGAATGAATTAAATATTTCTTCTCGTTTTGACTGCTCGATCATTACAATGCAAGTGTTTTCAAGTCGTACATACAGTGTAGACTAGATGACAAGTATATGTCATAATAGGGAATCGTTCGAGATGTTCTAAGCAGGATGAACAGATGCTCTTGGTCACAGTCCACCTTTGTTTTGATAATTGAATTAAATATTTATTCTCGTTTTGACTACTCGATCATTACAATGCAAGTGTTTTTAAATCGTACATACAGTGTAGAGTTGATGACGAATAGATGCCATTAAAAGGAAACGTTCGAGATGTTCTAAGCAGGATAAACAGATGCTCTTGGACACAGTCCACTCTTGTTGTGATGAATGTATTAAATATTTCTTCCCGTTTTGACTGCTCGATCATTACAATGCAAACGTTTTCAAATTTGTACATACAGTGTATAATTGATGACGAATAGATGTCATTATAGGGGAACGTTCGAGATGTTCTAAGCAGGATGAACAGATGCTCTTGGACACAGTCCACTCTTGTTGTGATGAATGTATTAAATATTTCTTCCCGTTTTGACTGCTCGATCATTACAATGCAAACGTTTTCAAATTTGTACATACAGTGTATAATTGATGACGAATAGATGTCATTATAGGGGAACGTTCGAGATGTTCTAAGCAGGATGAACAGATGCTCTTGGACACAGTTCACTCTTGTTGTGATGAATGTATTAAATATTTCTTCCCGTTTTGACTGCTCGATCATTACAATGCAAACGTTTTCAAATTTGTACATACAGTGTATAATTGATGACAAATAGATGTCATTATAGGGGAACGTTCGAGATGTTCTAAGCAGGATGAACAGATGCTCTTGGACACAGTTCACTCTTGTTGTGATGAATGTATTAAATATTTCTTCCCGTTTTGACTGCTCGATCATTACAATGCAAACGTTTTCAAATTTGTACATACAGTGTATAATTGATGACGAATAGATGTCATTATAGGGGAACGTTCGAGATGTTCTAAGCAGGATGAACAGATGCTCTTGGACACAGTCCACTCTTGTTGTGATGAATGTATTAAATATTTCTTCCCGTTTTGACTGCTCGATCATTACAATGCAAACGTTTTCAAATTTGTACATACAGTGTATAATTGATGACAAATAGATGTCATTATAGGGGAACGTTCGAGATGTTCTAAGCAGGATGAACAGATGCTCTTGGACACAGTTCACTCTTGTTGTGATGAATGTATTAAATATTTCTTCCCGTTTTGACTGCTCGATCATTACAATGCAAACGTTTTCAAATTTGTACATACAGTGTATAATTGATGACAAATAGATGTCATTATAGGGGAACGTTCGAGATGTTCTAAGCAGGATGAACAGATGCTCTTGGACACAGTTCACTCTTGTTGTGATGAATGTATTAAATATTTCTTCCCGTTTTGACTGCTCGATCATTACAATGCAAACGTTTTCAAATTTGTACATACAGTGTATAATTGATGACGAATAGATGTCATTATAGGGGAACGTTCGAGATGTTCTAAGCAGGATGAACAGATGCTCTTGGACACAGTCCACTCTTGTTGTGATGAATGTATTAAATATTTCTTCCCGTTTTGACTGCTCGATCATTACAATGCAAACGTTTTCAAATTTGTACATACAGTGTATAATTGATGACAAATAGATGTCATTATAGGGGAACGTTCGAGATGTTCTAAGCAGGATGAACAGATGCTCTTGGACACAGTTCACTCTTGTTGTGATGAATGAATTAAATATTTCTTCTCGTTTTGACTGCTCGATTATTACAATGCAAGTGTTTTCAAGTCGTACATACAGTGTAGAGTAGATGACAAGTATATGTCATTATAGGGTAACGTTCGAGATGTTCTAAGCAGGATGAACGGATGCTCTTGGACACAGTCCACCCTTGTTTCGATAATTGAATTATTTTTTTCTTCTCGTTTTGACTGCTCGATCATTACAATGTAAGTTTTTTTAAAGCGTGCATACAGTGTACAATTGATGACGAATAGATGTCATTATAGGCGGAACGTTCGAGATGTTCTAAGCAGGATGAACAGATGTTCTTGCACACAGTCCACCCTTGTTGTGATGAATGAATTAAATATTTCTTCTCGTTTTGACTGCTCGATCATTACAATGCAAGTGTTTTCAAGTCGTACATACAGTGTAGAGTAGATGACAAGTATATGTCATTTTAGGGTAACGTTCGAGATGTTCTAAGCGGGATGAACAGATGCTCTTGGACACAGTCCACCATTGTTTTGATAAATGAATTATTTATTTCTTCTCGTTTTGACTGCTCGATCATTACAATGCAAACGTTTTTCAAATTTGTACATACAGTGTAAAATTGATGACGAATAGATGTCATTATAGGGGAACGTTCAAGATGTTGTAAGCAGGATGAACAGATGCTCTTGGACACAGTCCACTCTTGTTGTGATGAATGTATTAAATATTTCTTCCCGTTTTGACTGCTCGATCATTTCAATGCAAACGTTTTCAAATTTGTACATACAGTGTATAATTGATGACGAATAGATGTCATTATAGGGTAACGTTCGAGATGTTCTAAGCAGGCTGAACGGATGCTCTTGGACACAGTCCACCCTTGTTTCGATAATTGAATTATATATTTCTTCTCGTTTTGACTGCTTGATCAATACAATGTAAGTGTTTTCAAATCGTACAGACAGTGTAGAGTTGAAGACGAATAGATGTCATGATAGGGAAACGTTCGAGATGTTCTGAGCAGGATGAACAGATGCTCTTAGACACAGTCCACCATTGTTTTGATAAATGAATTATATATTTCTTCTCGTTTTGACTGCTCGATCATTACAATGCAAACGTTTTTCAAATTTGTACATACAGTGTATAATTGATGACGAATAGATGTCATTATAGGGGAACGTTCAAGATGTTCTAAGCAGGATGAACAGATGCTCTTGGACACAGTCCACTCTTGTTGTGATGAATGTATTAAATATTTCTTCCCGTTTTGACTGCTCGATCATTACAATGCAAACGTTTTCAAATTTGTACATACAGTGTATAATTGATGACGAATAGATGTCATTATAGGGGAACGTTCGAGATGTTCTAAGCAGGATGAACAGATGCTCTTGGACACAGTTCACTCTTGTTGTGATGAATGTATTAAATATTTCTTCCCGTTTTGACTGCTCGATCATTACAATGCAAACGTTTTCAAATTTGTACATACAGTGTACAGTTGATGACGAATAACTGTCATTATAGGCGGAACGTTCGAGATGTTCTAAGCAGGATGAACGGATGCTCTTGGACACAGTCCACCCTTGTTTCGATAATTTAATTATAAATTTCTTCTCGTTTTGACTGCTTGATCAATACAATGTGAGTGTTTTCAAAGCGTGCATACAGTGTACAGTTGATGACGAATAACTGTCATTATAGGCGGAACGTTCGAGATGTTCTAAGCAGGATGAACAGATGTTCTTGAACACAGTCCACCCTTGTTGTGATGAATGAATCAAATATTTCTTCTCGTTTTGACGGCTCGATCATTACAATGCAAACGTTTTCAAATTTGTACATACAGTGTATAATTGATGACGAATAGATGTTATTATAGGCGGAACGTTCGAGATGTTCTAAGCAGGATGAACAGATGTTCTTGCACACAGTCCACCCTTGTTGTGATGAATGAATTAAATATTTCTTCCCGTTTTGACTGCTCGATCATTACAATGCAAACGTTTTCAAATTTGTACATACAGTGTATAATTGATGACAAGTATATGTCATTATAGGGTAACGTTCGAGATGTTCTAAGCAGGATGAACGGATGCTCTTGGACACAGTCCACCCTTGTTTCGATAATTGAATTATTTTTTCTTCTCGTTTTGACTGCTCGATCATTACAATGTAAGTGTTTTTAAAGCGTGCATACAGTGTACAATTGATGACGAATAGATGTTATTATAGGCGGAACGTTCGAGATGTTCTAAGCAGGATGAACAGATGTTCTTGCACACAGTCCACCCTTGTTGTGATGAATGAATTAAATATTTCTTCTCGTTTTGACGGCTCGATTATTACAATGCAAGTGTTTTCAAGTCGTACATACAGTGTAGAGTAGATGACAAGTATATGTCATTTTAGGGTAACGTTCGAGATGTTCTAAGCAGGATGAACAGATGCTCTTGGACACAGTCCACCTTTGTTTTGATAATTGAATTAAATATTTATTCTCGTTTTGCCTGCTCTATTCTTACAATTCAAGTGTTTTCAAGTCGTACATACAGTGTAGAGTAGATGACAAGTATATGTCATTTTAGGGTAACGTTCGAGATGTTCTAAGCAGGATGAACAGATGCTCTTGGACACAGTCCACCATTGTTTTGATAAATGAATTATTTATTTCTTCTCGTTTTGACTGCTCGATCATTACAATGCAAACGTTTTTCAAATTTGTACATACAGTGTATAATTGATGACGAATAGATGTCATTATAGGGGAACGTTCAAGATGTTGTAAGCAGGATGAACAGATGCTCTTGGACACAGTCCACTCTTGTTGTGATGAATGTATTAAATATATCTTCCCGTTTTGACTGCTCGATCATTTCAATGCAAACGTTTTCAAATTTGTACATACAGTGTATAATTGATGACGAATAGATGTCATTATAGGGTAACGTTCGAGATGTTCTAAGCAGGCTGAACGGATGCTCTTGGACACAGTCCACCCTTGTTTCGATAATTGAATTATATATTTCTTCTCGTTTTGACTGCTTGATCAATACAATGTAAGTGTTTTCAAATCGTACAGACAGTGTAGAGTTGAAGACGAATAGATGTCATGATAGGGAAACGTTCGAGATGTTCTGAGCAGGATGAACAGATGCTCTTAGACATAGTCCACCATTGTTTTGATAAATGAATTATATATTTCTTCTCGTTTTGACTGCTCGATCATTACAATGCAAACGTTTTTCAAATTTGTACATACAGTGTATAATTGATGACGAATAGATGTCATTATAGGGGAACGTTCAAGATGTTCTAAGCAGGATGAACAGATGCTCTTGGACACAGTCCACTCTTGTTGTGATGAATGTATTAAATATTTCTTCCCGTTTTGACTGCTCGATCATTACAATGCAAACGTTTTCAAATTTGTACATACAGTGTATAATTGATGACGAATAGATGTCATTATAGGGGAACGTTCGAAATGTTCTAAGCAGGATGAACAGATGCTCTTGGACACAGTTCACCCTTGTTTTGATTATTGAATGAAATATTTATTCTCGTTTTGACTACTCGATCATTACAATGCAAGTGTTTTCAAATCGTACATACAGTGTAGAGTTGATGACGAATAGATGCCATTATAAGGGAACGTTCGAGATGTTCTAAGCAGGATAAACAGATGCTCTTGGACAAAGTTCACCCTTGTTTCGATAATTGAATTATATATTTCTTCTCGTTTTGACTGCTTGATCAATACAATGTAAGTGTTTTCAAATCGTGCATACAGTGTACAGTTGATGACGAATAACTGTCATTATAGGCGGAACGTTCGAGATGTTCTAAGCAGGATGAACAGATGTTCTTGAACACAGTCCACCCTTGTTGTGATGAATGAATTAAATATTTCTTCTCGTTTTGACTGCTCGATCATTACAATGCAAGTGTTTTCAAGTCGTACATACAGTGTAGACTAGATGACAAGTATATGTCATAATAGGGAATCGTTCGAGATGTTCTAAGCAGGATGAACAGATGCTCTTGGTCACAGTCCACCTTTGTTTTGATAATTGAATTAAATATTTATTCTCGTTTTGACTACTCGATCATTACAATGCAAGTGTTTTTAAATCGTACATACAGTGTAGAGTTGATGACGAATAGATGCCATTAAAAGGAAACGTTCGAGATGTTCTAAGCAGGATGAACAGATGCTCTTGGACACAGTCCACTCTTGTTGTGATGAATGTATTAAATATTTCTTCCCGTTTTGACTGCTCGATCATTACAATGCAAACGTTTTCAAATTTGTACATACAGTGTATAATTGATGACAAATAGATGTCATTATAGGGGAACGTTCGAGATGTTCTAAGCAGGATGAACAGATGCTCTTGGACACAGTTCACTCTTGTTGTGATGAATGTATTAAATATTTCTTCCCGTTTTGACTGCTCGATCATTACAATGCAAACGTTTTCAAATTTGTACATACAGTGTACAGTTGATGACGAATAACTGTCATTATAGGCGGAACGTTCGAGATGTTCTAAGCAGGATGAACGGATGCTCTTGGACACAGTCCACCCTTGTTTCGATAATTTAATTATAAATTTCTTCTCGTTTTGACTGCTTGATCAATACAATGTGAGTGTTTTCAAAGCGTGCATACAGTGTACAGTTGATGACGAATAGATGTTATTATAGGCGGAACGTTCGAGATGTTCTAAGCAGGATGAACAGATGTTCTCGAACACAGTCCACCCTTGTTGTGATGAATGAATTAAATATTTCTTCTCGTTTTGACTGCTCGATTATTACAATGCAAGTGTTTTCAAGTCGTACATACAGTGTAGAGTAGATGACAAGTATATGTCATTTTAGGTTTTAGGGTAACGTTCGAGATGTTCTAAGCAGGATGAACAGATGCTCTTGGACACAGTTCACTCTTGTTGTGATGAATGAATTAAATATTTCTTCTCGTTTTGACTGCTCGATTATTACAATGCAAGTGTTTTCAAGTCGTACATACAGTGTAGAGTAGATGACAAGTATATGTCATTATAGGGTAACGTTCGAGATGTTCTAAGCAGGATGAACGGAGGCTCTTGGACACAGTCCACCCTTGTTTCGATAATTGAATTATTTTTTCTTCTCGTTTTGACTGCTCGATCATTACAATGTAAGTTTTTTTAAAGCGTGCATACAGTGTACAATTGATGACGAATAGATGTTATTATAGGCGGAACGTTCAAGATGTTCTAAGCAGGATGAACAGATGTTCTTGCACACAGTCCACCCTTGTTGTGATGAATGAATTAAATATTTCTTCTCGTTTTGACTGCTCGATTATTACAATGCAAGTGTTTTCAAGTCGTACATACAGTGTAGAGTAGATGACAAGTATATGTCATTTTAGGGTAACGTTCGAGATGTTCTAAGCAGGATGAACAGATGCTCTTGGACACAGTCCACCTTTGTTTTGATAATTGAATTAAATATTTATTCTCGTTTTGCCTGCTCGATTCTTACAATGCAAGTGTTTTCAAGTCGTACATACAGTGTAGAGTAGATGACAAGTATATGTCATTTTAGGGTAACGTTCGAGATGTTCTAAGCGGGATGAACAGATGCTCTTGGACACAGTCCACCATTGTTTTGATAAATGAATTATTTATTTCTTCTCGTTTTGACTGCTCGATCATTACAATGCAAACGTTTTTCAAATTTGTACATACAGTGTATAATTGATGACGAATAGATGTCATTATAGGGGAACGTTCAAGATGTTGTAAGCAGGATGAACAGATGCTCTTGGACACAGTCCACTCTTGTTGTGATGAATGTATTAAATATTTCTTCCCGTTTTGACTGCTCGATCATTTCAATGCAAACGTTTTCAAATTTGTACATACAGTGTATAATTGATGACGAATAGATGTCATTATAGGGTAACGTTCGAGATGTTCTAAGCAGGCTGAACGAATGCTCTTGGACACAGTCCACCCTTGTTTCGATAATTGAATTATATATTTCTTCTCGTTTTGACTGCTTGATCAATACAATGTAAGTGTTTTCAAATCGTACAGACAGTGTAGAGTTGAAGACGAATAGATGTCATGATAGGGAAACGTTCGAGATGTTCTGAGCAGGATGAACAGATGCTCTTAGACACAGTCCACCATTGTTTTGATAAATGAATTATATATTTCTTCTCGTTTTGACTGCTCGATCATTACAATGCAAACGTTTTTCAAATTTGTACATACAGTGTATAATTGATGACGAATAGATGTCATTATAGGGGAACGTTCAAGATGTTCTAAGCAGGATGAACAGATGCTCTTGGACACAGTCCACTCTTGTTGTGATGAATGTATTAAATATTTCTTCCCGTTTTGACTGCTCGATCATTACAATGCAAACGTTTTCAAATTTGTACATACAGTGTATAATTGATGACGAATAGATGTCATTATAGGGGAACGTTCGAAATGTTCTAAGCAGGATGAACAGATGCTCTTGGACACAGTTCACCCTTGTTTTGATAATTGAATGAAATATTTATTCTCGTTTTGACTACTCGATCATTACAATGCAAGTGTTTTCAAATCGTACATACAGTGTAGAGTTGATGACGAATAGATGCCATTATAAGGGAACGTTCGAGATGTTCTAAGCAGGATAAACAGATGCTCTTGGACACAGTTCACCCTTGTTTCGATAATTGAATTATATATTTCTTCTCGTTTTGACTGCTTGATCAATACAATGTGAGTGTTTTCAAATCGTGCATACAGTGTACAGTTGATGACGAATAACTGTCATTATAGGCGGAACGTTCGAGATGTTCTAAGCAGGATGAACAGATGTTCTTGAACACAGTCCACCCTTGTTGTGATGAATGAATTAAATATTTCTTCTCGTTTTGACTGCTCGATCATTACAATGCAAGTGTTTTCAAGTCGTACATACAGTGTAGACTAGATGACAAGTATATGTCATAATAGGGAATCGTTCGAGATGTTCTAAGCAGGATGAACAGATGCTCTTGGTCACAGTCCACCTTTGTTTTGATAATTGAATTAAATATTTATTCTCGTTTTGACTACTCGATCATAACAATGCAAGTGTTTTTAAATCGTACATACAGTGTAGAGTTGATGACGAATAGATGCCATTAAAAGGAAACGTTCGAGATGTTCTAAGCAGGATAAACAGATGCTCTTGGACACAGTCCACTCTTGTTGTGATGAATGTATTAAATATTTCTTCCCGTTTTGACTGCTCGATCATTACAATGCAAACGTTTTCAAATTTGTACATACAGTGTATAATTGATGACGAATAGATGTCATTATAGGGGAACGTTCGAGATGTTCTAAGCAGGATGAACAGATGCTCTTGGACACAGTCCACTCTTGTTGTGATGAATGTATTAAATATTTCTTCCCGTTTTGACTGCTCGATCATTACAATGCAAACGTTTTCAAATTTGTACATACAGTGTATAATTGATGACGAATAGATGTCATTATAGGGGAACGTTCGAGATGTTCTAAGCAGGATGAACAGATGCTCTTGGACACAGTTCACTCTTGTTGTGATGAATGTATTAAATATTTCTTCCCGTTTTGACTGCTCGATCATTACAATGCAAACGTTTTCAAATTTGTACATACAGTGTATAAATGATGACAAATAGATGTCATTATAGGGGAACGTTCGAGATGTTCTAAGCAGGATGAACAGATGCTCTTGGACACAGTTCACTCTTGTTGTGATGAATGTATTAAATATTTCTTCCCGTTTTGACTGCTCGATCATTACAATGCAAACGTTTTCAAATTTGTACATACAGTGTATAATTGATGACGAATAGATGTCATTATAGGGGAACGTTCGAGATGTTCTAAGCAGGATGAACAGATGCTCTTGGACACAGTCCACTCTTGTTGTGATGAATGTATTAAATATTTCTTCCCGTTTTGACTGCTCGATCATTACAATGCAAACGTTTTCAAATTTGTACATACAGTGTATAATTGATGACAAATAGATGTCATTATAGGGGAACGTTCGAGATGTTCTAAGCAGGATGAACAGATGCTCTTGGACACAGTTCACTCTTGTTGTGATGAATGTATTAAATATTTCTTCCCGTTTTGACTGCTCGATCATTACAATGCAAACGTTTTCAAATTTGTACATACAGTGTATAATTGATGACAAATAGATGTCATTATAGGGGAACGTTCGAGATGTTCTAAGCAGGATGAACAGATGCTCTTGGACACAGTTCACTCTTGTTGTGATGAATGTATTAAATATTTCTTCCCGTTTTGACTGCTCGATCATTACAATGCAAACGTTTTCAAATTTGTACATACAGTGTATAATTGATGACGAATAGATGTCATTATAGGGGAACGTTCGAGATGTTCTAAGCAGGATGAACAGATGCTCTTGGACACAGTCCACTCTTGTTGTGATGAATGTATTAAATATTTCTTCCCGTTTTGACTGCTCGATCATTACAATGCAAACGTTTTCAAATTTGTACATACAGTGTATAATTGATGACAAATAGATGTCATTATAGGGGAACGTTCGAGATGTTCTAAGCAGGATGAACAGATGCTCTTGGACACAGTTCACTCTTGTTGTGATGAATGAATTAAATATTTCTTCTCGTTTTGACTGCTCGATTATTACAATGCAAGTGTTTTCAAGTCGTACATACAGTGTAGAGTAGATGACAAGTATATGTCATTATAGGGTAACGTTCGAGATGTTCTAAGCAGGATGAACGGATGCTCTTGGACACAGTCCACCCTTGTTTCGATAATTGAATTATTTTTTTCTTCTCGTTTTGACTGCTCGATCATTACAATGTAAGTTTTTTTAAAGCGTGCATACAGTGTACAATTGATGACGAATAGATGTTATTATAGGCGGAACGTTCGAGATGTTCTAAGCAGGATGAACAGATGTTCTTGCACACAGTCCACCCTTGTTGTGATGAATGAATTAAATATTTCTTCTCGTTTTGACTGCTCGATCATTACAATGCAAGTGTTTTCAAGTCGTACATACAGTGTAGAGTAGATGACAAGTATATGTCATTTTAGGGTAACGTTCGAGATGTTCTAAGCGGGATGAACAGATGCTCTTGGACACAGTCCACCATTGTTTTGATAAATGAATTATTTATTTCTTCTCGTTTTGACTGCTCGATCATTACAATGCAAACGTTTTTCAAATTTGTACATACAGTGTAAAATTGATGACGAATAGATGTCATTATAGGGGAACGTTCAAGATGTTGTAAGCAGGATGAACAGATGCTCTTGGACACAGTCCACTCTTGTTGTGATGAATGTATTAAATATTTCTTCCCGTTTTGACTGCTCGATCATTTCAATGCAAACGTTTTCAAATTTGTACATACAGTGTATAATTGATGACGAATAGATGTCATTATAGGGTAACGTTCGAGATGTTCTAAGCAGGCTGAACGGATGCTCTTGGACACAGTCCACCCTTGTTTCGATAATTGAATTATATATTTCTTCTCGTTTTGACTGCTTGATCAATACAATGTAAGTGTTTTCAAATCGTACAGACAGTGTAGAGTTGAAGACGAATAGATGTCATGATAGGGAAACGTTCGAGATGTTCTGAGCAGGATGAACAGATTCTCTTAGACACAGTCCACCATTGTTTTGATAAATGAATTATATATTTCTTCTCGTTTTGACTGCTCGATCATTACAATGCAAACGTTTTTCAAATTTGTACATACAGTGTATAATTGATGACGAATAGATGTCATTATAGGGGAACGTTCAAGATGTTCTAAGCAGGATGAACAGATGCTCTTGGACACAGTCCACTCTTGTTGTGATGAATGTATTAAATATTTCTTCCCGTTTTGACTGCTCGATCATTACAATGCAAACGTTTTCAAATTTGTACATACAGTGTATAATTGATGACAAATAGATGTCATTATAGGGGAACGTTCGAGATGTTCTAAGCAGGATGAACAGATGCTCTTGGACACAGTTCACTCTTGTTGTGATGAATGTATTAAATATTTCTTCCCGTTTTGACTGCTCGATCATTACAATGCAAACGTTTTCAAATTTGTACATACAGTGTATAATTGATGACGAATAGATGTCATTATAGGGGAACGTTCGAGATGTTCTAAGCAGGATGAACAGATGCTCTTGGACACAGTCCACTCTTGTTGTGATGAATGTATTAAATATTTCTTCCCGTTTTGACTGCTCGATCATTACAATGCAAACGTTTTCAAATTTGTACATACAGTGTATAATTGATGACAAATAGATGTCATTATAGGGGAACGTTCGAGATGTTCTAAGCAGGATGAACAGATGCTCTTGGACACAGTTCACTCTTGTTGTGATGAATGAATTAAATATTTCTTCTCGTTTTGACTGCTCGATTATTACAATGCAAGTGTTTTCAAGTCGTACATACAGTGTAGAGTAGATGACAAGTATATGTCATTATAGGGTAACGTTCGAGATGTTCTAAGCAGGATGAACGGATGCTCTTGGACACAGTCCACCCTTGTTTCGATAATTGAATTATTTTTTTCTTCTCGTTTTGACTGCTCGATCATTACAATGTAAGTTTTTTTAAAGCGTGCATACAGTGTACAATTGATGACGAATAGATGTTATTATAGGCGGAACGTTCGAGATGTTCTAAGCAGGATGAACAGATGTTCTTGCACACAGTCCACCCTTGTTGTGATGAATGAATTAAATATTTCTTCTCGTTTTGACTGCTCGATCATTACAATGCAAGTGTTTTCAAGTCGTACATACAGTGTAGAGTAGATGACAAGTATATGTCATTTTAGGGTAACGTTCGAGATGTTCTAAGCGGGATGAACAGATGCTCTTGGACACAGTCCACCATTGTTTTGATAAATGAATTATTTATTTCTTCTCGTTTTGACTGCTCGATCATTACAATGCAAACGTTTTTCAAATTTGTACATACAGTGTAAAATTGATGACGAATAGATGTCATTATAGGGGAACGTTCAAGATGTTGTAAGCAGGATGAACAGATGCTCTTGGACACAGTCCACTCTTGTTGTGATGAATGTATTAAATATTTCTTCCCGTTTTGACTGCTCGATCATTTCAATGCAAACGTTTTCAAATTTGTACATACAGTGTATAATTGATGACGAATAGATGTCATTATAGGGTAACGTTCGAGATGTTCTAAGCAGGCTGAACGGATGCTCTTGGACACAGTCCACCCTTGTTTCGATAATTGAATTATATATTTCTTCTCGTTTTGACTGCTTGATCAATACAATGTAAGTGTTTTCAAATCGTACAGACAGTGTAGAGTTGAAGACGAATAGATGTCATGATAGGGAAACGTTCGAGATGTTCTGAGCAGGATGAACAGATTCTCTTAGACACAGTCCACCATTGTTTTGATAAATGAATTATATATTTCTTCTCGTTTTGACTGCTCGATCATTACAATGCAAACGTTTTTCAAATTTGTACATACAGTGTATAATTGATGACGAATAGATGTCATTATAGGGGAACGTTCAAGATGTTCTAAGCAGGATGAACAGATGCTCTTGGACACAGTCCACTCTTGTTGTGATGAATGTATTAAATATTTCTTCCCGTTTTGACTGCTCGATCATTACAATGCAAACGTTTTCAAATTTGTACATACAGTGTATAATTGATGACGAATAGATGTCATTATAGGGGAACGTTCGAGATGTTCTAAGCAGGATGAACAGATGCTCTTGGACACAGTTCACTCTTGTTGTGATGAATGTATTAAATATTTCTTCCCGTTTTGACTGCTCGATCATTACAATGCAAACGTTTTCAAATTTGTACATACAGTGTACAGTTGATGACGAATAACTGTCATTATAGGCGGAACGTTCGAGATGTTCTAAGCAGGATGAACGGATGCTCTTGGACACAGTCCACCCTTGTTTCGATAATTTAATTATAAATTTCTTCTCGTTTTGACTGCTTGATCAATACAATGTGAGTGTTTTCAAAGCGTGCATACAGTGTACAGTTGATGACGAATAACTGTCATTATAGGCGGAACGTTCGAGATGTTCTAAGCAGGATGAACAGATGTTCTTGAACACAGTCCACCCTTGTTGTGATGAATGAATCAAATATTTCTTCTCGTTTTGACTACTCGATCATTACAATGCAATTGTTTTCAAGTCGTACATACAGTGTAGAGTAGATGACAAGTATATGTCATTTTAGGGTAACGTTCGAGATGTTCTAAGCAGGATGAACAGATGCTCTTGAACACAGTCCACCCTTGTTTTGATAATTGAATTAAATATTTATTCTCGTTTTGACTACTGGATCATTACAATGCAAGTGTTTTCAAATTGTACATACAGTGTAGAGTTGATGACGAATAGATGCCATTAAAAGGGAACGTTCGAGATGTTCTAAGCAGGATAAACAGATGCTCTTGGACACAGTCCACCCTTGTTTCGATAATTGAATTATTTATTTCTTCTCGTTTTGACTGCTCGATCATTACAATGTAAGTGTTTTCAAAGCGTGCATACAGTGTACAGTGTACAGTTGATGACGAATAACTGTCATTATAGGCGGAACGTTCGAGATGTTCTAAGACGGATGAACAGATGTTCTTGAACACAGTCCACCCTTGTTGTGATGAATGAATTAAATTTTTCTTCTCGTTTTGACTGCTCGATCATTACAATGCAGTTTTTTTCAAGTCGTACATACAGTGTAGAGTAGATGACAAGTATATGTCATTATAGGGTAACGTTCGAGATGTTCTAAGCAGGATGAACGGATGCTCTTGGACACAGTCCACCCTTGTTTCGATAATTGAGTTATATATTTCTTCTCGTTTTGACTGCTCGATCAATACAATGTGAGTGTTTTCAAATCGTACAGACAGTGTAGAGTTGAAGACGAATAGATGTCATGATAGGGAAACGTTCGAGATGTTCTGAGCAGGATGAACAGATGCTCTTAGACACAGTCCACCATTGTTTTGATAAATGAATTATATATTTCTTCTCGTTTTGACTGCTCGATCATTACAATGCAAACGTTTTTCAAATTTGTACATACAGTGTATAATTGATGACGAATAGATGTCATTATAGGGGAACGTTCAAGATGTTCTAAGCAGGATGAACAGATGCTCTTGGACACAGTCCACTCTTGTTGTGATGAATGTATTAAATATTTCTTCCCGTTTTGACTGCTCGATCATTACAATGCAAACGTTTTCAAATTTGTACATACAGTGTATAATTGATGACGAATAGATGTTATTATAGGCGGAACGTTCGAGATGTTCTAAGCAGGATGAACAGATGTTCTTGCACACAGTCCACCCTTGTTGTGATGAATGAATTAAATATTTCTTCCCGTTTTGACTGCTCGATCATTACAATGCAAACGTTTTCAAATTTGTACATACAGTGTATAATTGATGACAAGTATATGTCATTATAGGGTAACGTTCGAGATGTTCTAAGCAGGATGAACGGATGCTCTTGGACACAGTCCACCCTTGTTTCGATAATTGAATTATTTTTTCTTCTCGTTTTGACTGCTCGATCATTACAATGTAAGTGTTTTTAAAGCGTGCATACAGTGTACAATTGATGACGAATAGATGTTATTATAGGCGGAACGTTCGAGATGTTCTAAGCAGGATGAACAGATGTTCTTGCACACAGTCCACCCTTGTTGTGATGAATGAATTAAATATTTCTTCTCGTTTTGACGGCTCGATTATTACAATGCAAGTGTTTTCAAGTCGTACATACAGTGTAGAGTAGATGACAAGTATATGTCATTTTAGGGTAACGTTCGAGATGTTCTAAGCAGGATGAACAGATGCTCTTGGACACAGTCCACCTTTGTTTTGATAATTGAATTAAATATTTATTCTCGTTTTGCCTGCTCTATTCTTACAATTCAAGTGTTTTCAAGTCGTACATACAGTGTAGAGTAGATGACAAGTATATGTCATTTTAGGGTAACGTTCGAGATGTTCTAAGCAGGATGAACAGATGCTCTTGGACACAGTCCACCATTGTTTTGATAAATGAATTATTTATTTCTTCTCGTTTTGACTGCTCGATCATTACAATGCAAACGTTTTTCAAATTTGTACATACAGTGTATAATTGATGACGAATAGATGTCATTATAGGGGAACGTTCAAGATGTTGTAAGCAGGATGAACAGATGCTCTTGGACACAGTCCACTCTTGTTGTGATGAATGTATTAAATATATCTTCCCGTTTTGACTGCTCGATCATTTCAATGCAAACGTTTTCAAATTTGTACATACAGTGTATAATTGATGACGAATAGATGTCATTATAGGGTAACGTTCGAGATGTTCTAAGCAGGCTGAACGGATGCTCTTGGACACAGTCCACCCTTGTTTCGATAATTGAATTATATATTTCTTCTCGTTTTGACTGCTTGATCAATACAATGTAAGTGTTTTCAAATCGTACAGACAGTGTAGAGTTGAAGACGAATAGATGTCATGATAGGGAAACGTTCGAGATGTTCTGAGCAGGATGAACAGATGCTCTTAGACATAGTCCACCATTGTTTTGATAAATGAATTATATATTTCTTCTCGTTTTGACTGCTCGATCATTACAATGCAAACGTTTTTCAAATTTGTACATACAGTGTATAATTGATGACGAATAGATGTCATTATAGGGGAACGTTCAAGATGTTCTAAGCAGGATGAACAGATGCTCTTGGACACAGTCCACTCTTGTTGTGATGAATGTATTAAATATTTCTTCCCGTTTTGACTGCTCGATCATTACAATGCAAACGTTTTCAAATTTGTACATACAGTGTATAATTGATGACGAATAGATGTCATTATAGGGGAACGTTCGAAATGTTCTAAGCAGGATGAACAGATGCTCTTGGACACAGTTCACCCTTGTTTTGATAATTGAATGAAATATTTATTCTCGTTTTGACTACTCGATCATTACAATGCAAGTGTTTTCAAATCGTACATACAGTGTAGAGTTGATGACGAATAGATGCCATTATAAGGGAACGTTCGAGATGTTCTAAGCAGGATAAACAGATGCTCTTGGACAAAGTTCACCCTTGTTTCGATAATTGAATTATATATTTCTTCTCGTTTTGACTGCTTGATCAATACAATGTAAGTGTTTTCAAATCGTGCATACAGTGTACAGTTGATGACGAATAACTGTCATTATAGGCGGAACGTTCGAGATGTTCTAAGCAGGATGAACAGATGTTCTTGAACACAGTCCACCCTTGTTGTGATGAATGAATTAAATATTTCTTCTCGTTTTGACTGCTCGATCATTACAATGCAAGTGTTTTCAAGTCGTACATACAGTGTAGACTAGATGACAAGTATATGTCATAATAGGGAATCGTTCGAGATGTTCTAAGCAGGATGAACAGATGCTCTTGGTCACAGTCCACCTTTGTTTTGATAATTGAATTAAATATTTATTCTCGTTTTGACTACTCGATCATTACAATGCAAGTGTTTTTAAATCGTACATACAGTGTAGAGTTGATGACGAATAGATGCCATTAAAAGGAAACGTTCGAGATGTTCTAAGCAGGATAAACAGATGCTCTTGGACACAGTCCACTCTTGTTGTGATGAATGTATTAAATATTTCTTCCCGTTTTGACTGCTCGATCATTACAATGCAAACGTTTTCAAATTTGTACATACAGTGTATAATTGATGACGAATAGATGTCATTATAGGGGAACGTTCGAGATGTTCTAAGCAGGATGAACAGATGCTCTTGGACACAGTCCACTCTTGTTGTGATGAATGTATTAAATATTTCTTCCCGTTTTGACTGCTCGATCATTACAATGCAAACGTTTTCAAATTTGTACATACAGTGTATAATTGATGACAAATAGATGTCATTATAGGGGAACGTTCGAGATGTTCTAAGCAGGATGAACAGATGCTCTTGGACACAGTTCACTCTTGTTGTGATGAATGTATTAAATATTTCTTCCCGTTTTGACTGCTCGATCATTACAATGCAAACGTTTTCAAATTTGTACATACAGTGTACAGTTGATGACGAATAACTGTCATTATAGGCGGAACGTTCGAGATGTTCTAAGCAGGATGAACGGATGCTCTTGGACACAGTCCACCCTTGTTTCGATAATTTAATTATAAATTTCTTCTCGTTTTGACTGCTTGATCAATACAATGTGAGTGTTTTCAAAGCGTGCATACAGTGTACAGTTGATGACGAATAGATGTTATTATAGGCGGAACGTTCGAGATGTTCTAAGCAGGATGAACAGATGTTCTCGAACACAGTCCACCCTTGTTGTGATGAATGAATTAAATATTTCTTCTCGTTTTGACTGCTCGATTATTACAATGCAAGTGTTTTCAAGTCGTACATACAGTGTAGAGTAGATGACAAGTATATGTCATTTTAGGTTTTAGGGTAACGTTCGAGATGTTCTAAGCAGGATGAACAGATGCTCTTGGACACAGTCCACCTTTGTTTTGATAATTGAATTAAATATTTATTCTCGTTTTGACTACTCGATCATTACAATGCAAGTGTTTTTAAATCGTACATACAGTGTAGAGTTGATGACGATTAGATGCCATTAAAAGGAAACGTTCGAGATGTTCTAAGCAGGATAAACAGATGCTCTTGGACACAGTCCACTCTTGTTTCGATAATTGAATTATTTATTTCTTCTCGTTTTGACTGCTCGATCATTACAATGTAAGTGTTTTCAAAGCGTGCATACAGTGTACAGTTGATGACGAATAACTGTCATTATAGGCGGAACGTTCGAGATGTTCTAAGCAGGATGAACAGATGTTCTTGAACACAGTCCACCCTTGTTGTGATGAATGAATTAAATATTTCTTCTCGTTTTGACTGCTCGATCATTACAATGCAAGTGTTTTCAAATCGTACATACAGTGTAGAGTAGATGACAAGTAGATGTCATAATAGGGAAACGTTCGAGATGTTCTAAGCAGGATGAACGAATGCTCTTGGACACAGTCCACCCTTGTTGTGATGAATGGTCTGAATATTTCTTCTCGTTTTGACTGCTCGATCATTACAATGCAAGTGTTTTCAAATCGTACATACTTACAGTGTAGAGTAGATGACAAGTAGATGTCATAATAGGGAAACGTTCGAGATGTTCTAAGCAGGATGAACGAATGCTCTTGGACACAGTCCACCCTTGTTTTGATAATTGAATTAAATATTTCTTCTCGTTTTGACTGCTCGATCATTACAATGCAAGTGTTTTCAAATCATACATACTTACAGTGTAGAGTAGATGACAAGTAGATGTCATAATAGGGAAACGTTCGAGATGTTCTAAGCAGGATGAACGAATGCGCTTGGACACAGTCCACCCTTGTTGTGATGAATGGTCTGAATATTTCTTCTCGTTTTGACTGCTCGATCATTACAATGCAAGTGTTTTCAAATCGTACATACTTACAGTGTAGAGTAGATGACAAATAGATTTCATTCTAGGAGAACGTTCGAGATTTTCCAAGCAAGATGAACAGATGCTCTTGGACACAGTCCACCCTTGTTTTGATAAATGAATTCTCTTCCCGTCTCTCGCTCTCTCATTCTCTCACTATCCGGTTCGTACCAAACTTTTGTCGACGACATGTGAGTTGCCAAGCTGCTTTTCTTATCGCACCGGAGTTGAGTGATAGTTGATAGAGCAAGTTACCCAACGCTTTCGTAGAAATCATAGAAAAAAGCCTATTCACGTCCACCGGTAGATTAGAGTAGAATAGAGACGCCCACCCAACCACAGAGATCATATAATTGCACATAGAATCAAAAGAACATCCAGGAAAAATGTTGAAAAAACCAAAGAACATAGTCACAGACTTGCACCTAGAACTTTTTGTCAACATTCATCCAACCCAAAACATGGGTTCAGGATAAATGTTGGATAGAACATAGGAAAAACATGGGTTCAGGATAAATGTTGGATAGAACATAGGAAAAATTAGACAAGCACTCGCTCAACTTCCCTCCTCCCTCTCTCTCTTCTCTTTCTTCGCCGCGCTAATCTCCATTCATTTCGGGTCTCACAGGCGCCAATGACATCACCGCGCACACCAAACACCTCATGAACAAGCAGGTCGACTGCGTGCTGGCCGGGCTCAACGCGCATTACGCCAACATCGGTGCGTCCCTCTCTCCCTCTCTCTCCTCTCTCTCCCTCTCTCTCCTCTCTCTCTCTCCCTCTCTCTCTCTCCACTTCTTAGTTCATAGTTAGTTTATAGTTAGTTTCTCTCTCTCTCTCTCGCTCTCTTTCTTTCACCCCTCTTTCTCCTGCGTGCACCCTCATTACTTCCTCGTTTTGCCTCCGACACCTCTCCCTCATCCTCGAAATAGGTCCGTCTTAGTCAGTAGCTAGTCTGGAGGAGATGCCCAGATAGAATGCCTAGAATTCTAGTCCTCGAATTTTCGATATTCGTCATTTTTGCCATTTTTACCGCACAAAAACATGCATAAAGTTCTCGTCTGTCTGGCGAGTCAGCGGTATTGCCGTACTATGAACAGGATAATGGCCTATATCTATATGTATTTATTACATTTATTAAAGCAAAACATATACAACAACAACCTGGCAAGACAATGTAAGGCAATATGCGAAACCCTGGGAGAGCAAGAACTGTACATAGACGGAAATATCTAGACTTATTACAACTACATATCACTTATTACACAACTAATCGGGGATGCCTCTACTTCTGATGAGCGTGTTCCTTGTCGCGCAGTCTCCTCTCGTAGATGACAGTGGTTCCTTGAGGGGAGACGACTCGCATCGCATCCACCACCCCCTCTCCCTTCTCCCAGTCCTCCACTCGCACATCCTCCTGCAGCAGACGCGCGCCAGTCGCCCGGAAGCCGTGTCCATCCACGCACTCCGCCATTCCAGTCACACACACGCTGCGGGGGGAGGGGAGGGACAGCAGCTTCGACACAACCACGTGACACGCACAGTCCGCCACACCGTCCCTCAAACACAAACACTCAGAATACAGTATATCATTTCCACATACAGTATCCTACAGTACCCTGCACTCACCAGCACAGCGTATCCATGTCGCGCGCCTTCTCCACCACAGCCCAGCAGTTGCTCAGGCCGAAACCGCGGCACCTGAACGAGGCAAGTGTGAGTACCGTGTAACTGGGATGCCTACAGTAAACCAGATACCTACCGTACTACCTACTACCATACCCGTAGCTTACCTGTAGGTGAAGGTGCTGCAGGGCACGTACTGGAGTGAGCGGCAGGCGCGCACGAGGACAGGGTCGTGCGGGTTGGAGACGGAGATCTGAACGAGTGACGTCATACGAATAGACTTGTTACTCCTAGTAATAGTGGACTGCATCACCAGCACGCACCTCGATGCTGTGCCACTGCACGCTGTGGATGATCCTCCCGAGTCCGTCCGCCTCCCTCGTCACTCCATCGCCTGTCACTACGAACAGCTCGCGCAGAGTGGACGGAAGGCGGAAACAGCGAGGAGAAGAGTGCGCGAAAGAGGCCGCGTTCTGCAAAGATTAGGCTAGTATTATCTCCTCCTAGAAATCTGCCCCATATTTCCGCCTACCGTACCCCTATTCCATCTACCGTAGTGAGAAATTTATGTTTAATGCACCGTTTTTTTTTATTTCGAGAACATAACATACGTGGCACTTGTTTGTATTACCTATTTACATGTATTAGCAGATAGAATGTATCTTGTGCAAGAACAATAGGTGATAGATTATACAAGATTTATTACGAATTTTTCGAGTTTGCTATTGAGTCTATCGTATCCTTCACTGCTGAGTGTCAGCAGACGTTGTGCAAAACAGCTCGCAAAACACTTCTGCGACAACTCGGTGGTGCGACTGCAAAGCGGTCTGTATTGCATGACGTACCACTCTCTCCTCACCACGCCCAGATCTTGGTACTCCTGCGAATCCGCAACATGCGCTCGTACAGTTTCCCAAAATAATTGAAGCTTCTGTCCTGAACAGCTCTTTTATAACTTGTATTTGGTAATTCAACTAACGGCTTCCAGTGTGGATGCTGTTGTAAGCATGGGCTTCCTTGAGCAGACCGGCGGTGTGACGAACAATTATGTTGCACTGCTCGTCGTCGCGAGTCAAAATGCGCGTCTTCATGTGGTTGGAGATAATTCCAACCACCTCGAGATTGTCGAGAAGACGTGGCGCGAGCGTTCTCTTGTACCCTTAAAAAGGAATGTTGTATTTTCGCCTTTCTCTATCTCTCTCACCTTCCTCGTCGTCTTCAGTTGTCTTCTGATGCCTCTTTTCGAGCTGGGTGTATCCCCCATGGACCCGTGTGGCAACGAGGCTGTCGAATGCCAAAACCGCGTGCTTGTTCTTGTTGGCCGGCGTATTGGGCATGTTCACTGATAGTGTCATACCCGCAGCCGCTGCCACAGCTTCTACGAAGCGCCTCGTTGCACACCAAGTCTGTAAATGCAATTTGTTTCTAAAATCAAAACAAAATAAATGAATATTCGGTACCGAGTGCAGTGCGTTTGGCGTGATTGACGACAGAACAACATTGCTGTACTGTTTGCCGCCCGCAGTGGGGTTGTCCTCCGGTGCCGCTTGAGAGAGGATCCGAGCCAGCTTCTATATTTCGAAGCGTTATATTTGGTATGTAGTAATTACTACTCACTTCATTCTCTTTTGCCCTGGTCACCACTTCCTTCTGGAACAACCCCATGGCCAAGCCAGAGCAAGCAGCCTAGTATCGGTGGGTCGGCACTCGTCAAGAAAGCCTTCGGTGCTCATCTTGTTGACGTGTTCCTAAATGAAAAACTAAGAAAAACTTGTTTATACCGTTAAGTAGCTCACCGTCCATTCACATGCTTTCCTGCTATACTGCACGCCGCATCCGAAATAGGAAGAGCCGCTGTGCTCTCCCTGGGCATATTTCAAATTACAATATTCGTTACTGTATATGAGACTTACGATTCCGAGTAGGAACTTGACCACTGCAGTGCGCCCTTTCTGGTTGTTGAACACGTCTGCCATTGTCTGAGAATGAATACAAACAATATGCAATAATTATTGGTGTTGTACCGATAGAAAAAGAATTCTCATTTCTTCTTCTTTTTCGGCGATGGCTGTTTGTGCTCTAAAAAAGACTCTTTCACACTAAAAAAGACTTTCACCATTTCTTTCACCCACCCATCAGCTGTTCCGGTGGATGTTGCTGTCACTGGAATGATGTTGGCCCTCCGGCGGATTCGACACGCCTGAAAAGTAGTACGGTATAGTGGCGTTTGAATATGTTCGTTGTACGTCGTATGTCCGCCCAGTACGGAGCCGCAATAGAAATAACGGAATGTCAATCACGGAACATATATAAGAAATGATTCACAGTAGCGTGTAGCGCGACGCGGGTGCTATGCACGCATGCAGATGAATATGTAAATGAGGTGGATCGGCCTACGGGCGGCCAGTAAGGCTGACGTGATAGGTCAAATATTCGACTGCGCGTCGGAATTCACGCAAAAGAGACGAGGATATACTGTACAAACACAACAACTTCATGGTTTCAAGCATCGTAAACGTACAAGTTCTGTGAGAGAGTGCATTTGTGATGAGAAATGAGAGACAAACAGAAACCGAGAGGGGGAGAGAGAAGAACCGCTTAGAAAATGACGAGCAGAGGGCGAGCCACGGCGATTTCAGTTTCTATGCAAATGCGAGTCCAACACTCTCGATATGCGAATGCAACCCTTTCGCGCATACGGCGGCCATTTCGACGAAAAAAAAAAGCATCTCCCGCAGTCGTACTGAATCGAATAGTGATGTGAAGAAGTAGTCAGCCTTCAATTGAATAGGGCTACCCATTTATACAACTTTCAGAACAACTACAGTTCTATGAACATATAGTACATATAGTCGAGTTTGCGAAGCCGGAAGTCATGATAATACGATGTCTACGATTATGCCACCCTGCCACCCCGGAGTTGCCTGGGTTGAGCCGCCGCCTCCGGAGCGGCAAGGGAGGAGCGGAGCGACGACCAGGGAGCACCCAGCGGAGCGGAGCGACGACCAGGGAGCACCTAGCGGAGCTCCGGAGCGGAGCGGCGGGAGCGGCGGGAGGAGGACGTGCCGCGCGGCTCTCCCGGCGTACTGTATCTACAGGCATACTGTAGCTACAGTACGCTGAGCGAGCACGGATCCCTCCCGCCGCTCCCCGAGCGAGTCGCGCAGCGGCGAGCATACTGTAGTACGAGCGCCGCGTCCTCAGAAGCATTATCCATTTGCCTATTAAATACGATGATGCTAGTGGCTGTGTGTTGGAGAATCGCACATGACACACGCGCACACGGGCGCTGGCAGCACACCACCATATTTAAATAATAATAATAATAATTGTTTATCCATAAAACAGTCAGGCACTGAATGAGGATAGTGGGGATGGTTTGGTCAATCGATGTGTCGAGCAATCCAAGTCCACACACCGCAAGGCGAGACTGCAGCGCGCCCCTCAGAGGCACAAAGTGCTTGTGTGAGACACGCGCTCCCGGTAGGAAGCAGGCTGAAAGATGAGAGCAGGAAAAGCCTGCTACGAGACACTACAGTCAATGATAGTACTCACGCGATATACTAAAGCCTAGTGGGGTCGTCTAGTGGGTGAAGCAAAAGGAATCTATTGAGGGATAACTTAAATTCTTTCTTACTTATTTACACCCGTTTTCAGGTCTAAATGACGTTGATCGTCTACAATGTGGCCATTCCCCTCCGCGCGACCTCCCCGAGTGGCCGGCCCCTTCCCATTCGATGGACGACGACACTTTCCCATGCGCCACCGCCCACGCCTCTTTCCACAAGGACGGCTTCGAGCGACTCGCCGAGGGAGTGGGTTCGACTGGGGAGCACTTGTACAACATGTCCTGTAGGCGCGGCGAGTTCTGCGATGTGGCTCTCGTGCCGACCGGTGAGGACGGAAACGAGCAAGAGGAGTTACGGTAGATGGGTACGGGTACGGTAGAGTACAGTACCCTCTGCAGGTGCTCGCTCACAAGCCGGTGCTGGCCGTCTTCTTTCCATGTGATGTTCATGCGCAGACGGGTTTGCGGGAGACCACGTCCAATAGGGTCAACATTCAGGTGAATCTCCCCTCCCCCTCTTTCTCTCTTGGTCTCTAACAGTCTGCACTCAGATGTCGCGCGAGATTCTACTCGCCATTGCCTGCTTCTTCTACACTGGAGTGTTATCGATCAGTGGTGAATGATAATATATCGAGGGATGAGCGTTGGCTTCAGGAGCCGAGGCTGTCTGGGATCTGGTTGACGCTGCCACGTACTTCCATCTCGACATCGTCAAGGTGCGGTCAGTCTCTTCGAAAGCCATTCGGGAGTGTTTCGAAGGCATAGCAAGGCATTCCGAAGTGTTCGGGAGTGTTCGGGAGTATTCCGAAGGCAATTCGGGAGTGTTCTGAGGGCGATTCGAAAAGAAATTCCGAAGTGTTTCGGAGGCATTCGGGAGTGTTTCGAAGATACTGACCGCAACTTCCAAAAGCAGTGCGGAGAGTCAGTTACGAGAGAGAAAGAGAGAGAGAGAGAGAGAGAGAGAGAGAGAGAGAGAGAGATTTGAAACGTATTCTGGGATTCAGGTACCTGACATCCACTCTCTGTGCCGATAACTGTCTCGAACTCATCTCCCTCGCTGACAAGTACTCCCTCTCCTCCCTCCAGACTGCCGCCTGGAAGCACGCATGCGTCCACTTCCGGTACGCCGAGAGTTGTACTTTCCACACTGCGCTCTTTTAGCGTGATAGCCAAGTCGCTAGCGTTGCTCGACTTCTCCATCGATGTTCTTCTCCAGCTGATTGCGGGTATGTGGCCAGTTCCGATCATCCACCTCCAGATTCCCCCATTCAGCCGATGACTGTGTGTGCTGCGCGAGCAAATCGTCTACCAAGCAGTGGTGTGATGGGTGCACGCCGACGAGTCCGCCCGCAAGAAGCACCTGTCCAGGTGTGTCTCTAGAGTACTGTACCCTACCGTATTCCCATAGAGTACTGTGCCCTACCGTATCCCCATAAAGTACCCTACCGTTCTCAGGCTGCTGTCCGAAATTCGCTTCCCGAAAATGCGTCGCCAGTTTGTTGTGGATACGGTAGCGGATGAGCCGCTGATAGATGAGGACGCAGAGTGCAGGCGCCTCTTCCGCTTTGCGCTGTCATCAAGGTAAGAGTGGGGGGAGAGAGAAGAAATATGCTCACTCTGCAGAACGACACGACCAAGTTCGATAGCTGGCAGCGTGCGCGCGCCGGTTACAACCCGTCGAGCGGACTTTCGTGGGATGTGAATGGAATGGAGTGGGCGACTCTTCCCCGGATGACCACCAAGTACGCTGCCGCCGTCGCCAAGTGCGACGTCTACGTGGCGAGGGGACACGACCAGAACGAGTCTCTCGCCACTGTCGAGATGCTCGACACGAAGGCATACCACCGTACGTATTCATGCCCCGTCTCCCTTCTCACTGTACTGCATTTAGACGGCTGGACGACGGCGCGTGCTCTGCCGCACTCTCTCCACTTGTGCGCTCTGGTGGCGGGCGAGGAGGAGTTGTACGCTGTCGGTGGACTCACCAACAACGTCGACTATACGTGAGAGAGAGAGAGAAAGAGAGAGAGAGAGAGAGAGAGAGAGAGAGAGAGAGAGAGGAGAACGAGAGAATCGTGATGCGTTGTTCAGCAAGACGGTCCTCATCTACGACCTGTCGCGCAACGAGTGGTCGACGGAGCCGGAGATGAACAATACAAGGTATACGGTACATAGTAGTACGGTAGATTGGAAGGATCGCGATGTAATTAGTATATTGTAGGACGTTTGGCGCGGCGTATCTGGACGGCGTGATATACGTGGCTGGATCGGTGAAGGACTGGTGGGTGGAGAGAGAGAGAGAAAGAGAGAGAGAGAGAGAGAGAGAGAGAGAGAGAGAGAGAGAGGAGAAGAAAGAGAGAGAGACTGTGACAGACTGGGAGAGTTGCAGACGAGTGGCAGAATCTGCCTCCGATGCTCTCCTCTCGCTCTTATCCGCAGATAGTGGCTGTGCCCGGGAGGGTGTATAGTCGGTTTGGATCCTATATGCCATCCGTGACATTTCACATGTTGTGCAGTTTCGTGCAACACAACATGTATACCTTCAAAGATCCAAAACGCTTCGTGAGAGGGAATCGAACCCATCGCAGCTCACAACGATTGCGCACTTGCGGCGCGCTCTACCACTGCGCCATAGAAGCAGTGGTTAAGAGATCGAAGAGAGAGCACATGTAACTCCACTGGCCACTTGAGTGTACTATGATGAGAGTTATCGAGCGAACATATCGGCGAGATTCAATGATCTCTTAGTGTGAGCCTAAATGGCGCAGTGGTAGAGCGCGCCGCCAGCGCGCAATCGTTGTGAGCTGCGATGGGTTCGATTCCCTCTCACGAAGCGTTTTGGATCTTTGAAGGTATACATGTTGTGTTGCACGAAACTGCACAACATGTGAAATGTCACGGATAGCATATAGGATCCAATCCGACTATATGCAGTCGGAGGCGGCTGGCTCTAGATGATACGGTAAGAGAGAGAGAGAGAGAGAGAGTGATGACGTCATGATGACGTCACAAGATGTACAAGATGCCATCAGGGGCGCACGGGTGACGGCGTGCGGCAATGAGCTGGTGGTGAGCGGCGAGCGGGTGAAGACGGGCGAGGGATGGCGGTACTCGATCATCGTCAAGGTATCGAGTCTTCGCCCATATATGTCTACCATCCTAGGTGTACCGCGATGGTGACTGGACCGAGTGCGCCTCGTTCGATCCTCGCTCCCACCACGCCGTCTGCTCGCTCGATGGGGCGAGTCTGTCTCTCCCCTCTCTCCCCTCTCTCCCTCTCTTCTTCTCTCCCTCTCTCCCTCTCTCTCCAGCCGTTGTAATCCCCTCTCTGCAGTGTGTCGTGTCTCTCGGTGGCATTCTCTCACCTACCGTAAGAAGACAGTGGTGACGGATCGCGTCGACTGCCTCGCTTTCGAACTGGATGAGGAGAAAGAAGAGGAGGAGGAGACTTAGATCTCACAATCATTCATGCGATGTACTCGAATGCTTTTCAATAATTAACATGACAATAAACACTTGTTTCTTGAACTTATTCTATCATCTTTTATCAAATCAGAACAATCATCGAACTATACAAACAAAATTGGGTGAAGGTTGCAAACTTCGACTTCTCTGTTGACGACTTTAGTGGAATCTACTGGCGCTGAAGTTGAAAGTAGGATAGGAAAACGAGGAATCGGAAATTGTTATTTCTGTTATTTGCAATAATTTTATGGGGACGATGTGGGTAAAATAAACAATTCTCTTAAAGTTTTTTTTCCAAAGGGACGATGCAGGTCAAATTATTCTCGTACCGTAATTCTAAGGACACGATGCAGGTCAAATTATTTTTTACCGTAATTCTAAGGGGACGATATTCGATATAGGTCAATTTATTCTCTTACCGTAATTCTAAGGACACGATGCAGGGCAAATTGCTCTCTTACCGTAATTTTAAGGGGACGATGTAGGTCAAATTAGGAGGGATGGAAGAGGTTATTATCTTTTAAAAGTACTGTCAAGTAAAAATAATTGGCTTATACTGATTGCCTCAATTGTGCAAAATGATCGAAATGATTTCAATGAGACATGTGCAAGCAGGCTCTCTGTACCAATGCAAAGTGTTCAATTTGTATCGAAATGGAACGAGTGTGTGTACTTTTTTTTCGCGTCGCCTCGCGTCGCCTGTACCATGCTGGACCGTCGCAATCAGTTGGACTACGTTGTGCGTTCGTCGACTGCCTCTATGATACACATCATCTACACCTGCACGTGGCACGTGACGGGCTACGACAACGTCCAGGATTTTGTTGCGATACAGATCGCAGTGACAAGCACAGTGACAAGCAGGTGGCGGCTGTCGTTGGCATCATCTCGGACAAGATGGAGAAGGGCCTGCTCTTGCACATTGTCAACACTCAGCATACGCTCAGCCTGCAGATAGACGGGGCAACCGACAACAGCGCCAAGAACTACTCGGTCTTTCAACTGCGCGCCACGGAAGGCGGAGAAGTTCATCAACAACATGCAGCCGGAACAGTACTATCTCACAACTGTGCGACTGATGAGTGAGAAGGCGGAATTGGTCCGAGACCAATTCGTCTCTTGGATTCAGGCCAAAAGCAGGGAGTACAACATCAGGGAGTTGGAGAAGGCTTCCAAAGGTCAGCTGATCAGCATCTCTACTGATGAGGCGCCAGCTATGGTGAAGACTGCTCGTCTGATAAGAAAATGGGCGATGGAAGAAAGAGCGGGTGGGGCAGCAGAACCGATGTGGCGACGCTGTTTCGCACATAGAGTGGAGTTATGTATGAAGCATACTCTCTCTGCTAGGAGAGAGCCGAAGGGCAAGCGATGGAAGTATCCAGCATATCGCCGTTATCTACGCTTCTTTGACGAGTTCGGAAACTGGTTCGGAGCGTGGTTCTCTAAGATCGCCGTGAAGAGGAACGCGTATAGGGAGCTTACTGCTGAGGAACAGCAGCTGCCGTACAAGAGGATCCACCGGAAGTTCGCAGTCAGATGGGTCGCTAGTAACCTGCGAGCAGTGCAGTCCGTCTTAGATAGCTGGCAATCGGTGCTCATCACGTTGGAAACGAAGGTTGCATCGACTTCACGCATATGAAGCAGACCGCAACCAAGTTCGTTGTGGCCATGATGAAAGACAATAGAGTCTTCTACTCCTGTATTGCCTACGCAGATGTCCTTCTGCAATTCCGAGTCTTGTCTCTCAAACTGCAAGATAAGAGGACTACAACACTAGATTAACTAGATTTTGTGACCAGCAATTCGTTCAACAGTAGCTAGTCTGGAGAAGATGAAGGATCTGACATTCGACACTCTCTATCGTGTCGACTTCCCTCACCTGGCGCAGCTCATCAACTCGGAAGTTCGAGCATCCAACGAGTACTGGTCTGACACGCTTCATCTGCAGACCTGGGTGAATGGAAAGGCCTCGACAACTCCTCGACGGATTTTCGACACAATCTTCACCAGACTGGATGAGGACGAATTGTCTATCACATGGAGATCGAAGCCAAATGTGCCTAGCACTCTAGAACACATCATCCCCATGACCGACTATACCGGAGTGAACAACGCAGAACTCATCCAGAAGAAACGAATTCCGACGCTTTCTGTTCTCTCCAACCAAGTGGAAACATCCACTCAGAGCACTGGCAAGTAACGCCAAAACGAACGCCAGCAAAATAGGTGCGTCCTCTCCCCTTCTCTCTCTCTCTCTCTCTCTCTCTCTCTCTCTCTCTCTCATGTAATCTTTCACTCAGATCGAACAATCGCCACCCGCACAATGTCGACTGTTCCAAGTCATACGCTGATAAACACGCGAAAGACAGGAACGTCACACATCAATCCTGCTAAATTTTAATGTAAATAATTAAAACAGTTGTTCGGGTATTGGCTGTATATTTCATGGCGTGGAACTGTACGCTATAATTCAACTGAATGTAAATGAAATTATGTCTGCTGCTGTGAGTAACCAGATCGTTGCCATGCGATATAAATGCATCAAAATATCAACATTTTTTGAGCGGCCGTAAGATTGAATACGGAAAAAAATAACACTGACACTCTCGATGAGTCTTTGGAAAATTTAAGTGATAGTTTAGTAAAAAAAAATCCATTATGCTTTGACGAAGTGTATCTGCAGTGCAATGAACAATCAGCTTATCAAAGTGTTGACACTCCCCGATCCCCATTCAATCTCCTTTTCCTTTTGCTTACTGTAAAACTTCTGTCAGACCATCTATAAAACAATGTCGAGCATCGCGAACGGAGAGAATTGCGAGAAGTAATGTAAATACCAACGGAAGAAGCGATGCTCCGCAGTATGTCTATTGAAAACACCACAGCCTCGATTTACAAAACGATACATAATATGTTCATATATTTCCGAATGTTTACCAGACAGCGTTTGAGGCATCAATGAAAATGCCCACTATCGGCCCGCGCGAGACCATTCGACCGCGCGATTCGCGCGCTTGGCGGTCTCTTTTTAGAGAAAGTCATTTGCTAATAAAGCTGAGTTCTTCATTTTCTAAAGTTAATTACTCTTTTCGGAACCAAGTAATCTTCACTAAAGTTTGATATGTGCTGTGTATCAATAATCAATAGTGTTCATCGATCTCGTGTTCGATTTTTGATTTTCGTCTACGTTTTTTTTTAAGTTAGAGTGCAAAAATCTTGATTTTGAGTCGATTCCCAATGGGAAAACTCCGAAACTTAATGACTCTCTTCAAACTTATCGAACCGCGCCCAGTTTTCTGGAGGAGATGCCCAGATAGAATGCCTAGATCTCTAGTGCTCGAATTTTCGATATTCGTCATTTTTGCTATTTTTACCGCACAAAAACATAAAAGTTTTTTGCATAAAGTGCTCGTCTGTCTGGCGAGCCAGCGGTATTGCCGTACTATAAACAGGGGAATGGCCTATATCTATATGTATTTATTACATTTATAAAGCAAAACATATACAACAACAACCTGGCAAGACAATGTAAGGCAATATGCCAAACCCTGGGAGAGCAAGAACTGTACATAGACGGAAATATCTAGACTTATTACAACTACATATCACTTATTACACAACTAATCGGGGATGCCTCTACTTCTGATGAGCGTGTTCCTTGTCGCGCAGTCTCCTCTCGTAGATGACAGTGGTTCCTTGAGGGGAGACGACTCGCATCGCATCCACCACCCCCTCTCCCTTCTCCCAGTCCTCCACTCGCACATCCTCCTGCAGCAGACGCGCGCCAGTCGCCCGGAAGCCGTGTCCATCCACGCACTCCGCCATTCCAGTCACACACACGCTGCGGGGGGAGGGGAGGGACAGCAGCTTCGACACAACCACGTGACACGCACAGTCCGCCACACCGTCCCTCAAACACAAACACTCAGAATACAGTATATCATTTCCACATACAGTATCCTACAGTACCCTGCACTCACCAGCACAGCGTATCCATGTCGCGCGCCTTCTCCACCACAGCCCAGCAGTTGCTCAGGCCGAAACCGCGGCACCTGAACGAGGCAAGTGTGAGTACCGTGTAACTGGGATGCCTACAGTAAACCAGATACCTACCGTACTACCTACTACCATACCCGTAGCTTACCTGTAGGTGAAGGTGCTGCAGGGCACGTACTGGAGTGAGCGGCAGGCGCGCACGAGGACAGGGTCGTGCGGGTTGGAGACGGAGATCTGAACGAGTGACGTCATACGAATAGACTTGTTACTCCTAGTAATAGTGGACTGCATCACCAGCACGCACCTCGATGCTGTGCCACTGCACGCTGTGGATGATCCTCCCGAGTCCGTCCGCCTCCCTCGTCACTCCATCGCCTGTCACTACGAACAGCTCGCGCAGAGTGGACGGAAGGCGGAAACAGCGAGGAGAAGAGTGCGCGAAAGAGGCCGCGTTCTGCAAAGATTAGGCTAGTATTATCTCCTCCTAGAAATCTGCCCCATATTTCCGCCTACCGTACCCCTATTCCATCTACCGTATCCGTATACCCACCAGGATCTCGAGTCGAGGCGCGCGGCATCCCTTGAGCAGCGGCCAGAAGGGGGAGAAGTCACAGTCGGCATCGATGTCGAGCAGAGTGAGACACTCGAGCGACGGCAGCGACACGATAAGCTGCAGAGAAAATCGATACATCGATATCCACATCTCTCTATATCAAATCGCCTTTCCCTTCACTCACATCGTTAAATGCGTTTCCGATGGGCAACGATCCAGAAATGACGAGATGGCGACAGCGGGTGAGGTCGCGACCGGAGAGCGACGACAGAGCTGAGAGGGAACCAGTCAGCACCAGGAACCAGTCGACACCAGGAACCAGTCGACACCAGTCACTCACCATGCGCGGTGGCGTTGGTGAGGCGGAGGGAGCGGATCGACGGCCACAACAGCTGCACGCAGTCTCCGAATACTTCGGCGGCCGCAGACGACGGCACACGGTAGCTGCTCGAGCAGCCACTGAATCACCCATTCAATCAATACCAATCGATAGTCGATCGATACTCACCGCTCTCCGTCGTCCATGTTGACGCAGAGACGCGTTTTGGAGGAGCCAGCGTGCTCGCAGCAACCGTCCATAGCCAGGTGCACGTCCGCCTACAAATAAAACGATCAATAATCAATCGATAATCGATCAATACTCACCTCGCATCGATCGACGACAGAGTGTACGACGGATTGCATGGAAAGAGAGGTGGCGGAGAGAGCTGAGAGGGCAGCCGGGGAGCCCTTGAGACCGTCAGCGATCTGAACATAAAAAGATATAAAAACACAACAATCAATAAATCAATACCTTCTCCCATAGCTCCGGGCAGAGTCCGGCGTTCACGGCAACGGTCATTGTGATAGTATAGGACGATGTGGGAATGAGGCCCTCGCAGGCCCCTCGCCTCGCTTTATACCCTGCTCCATGTCGTCAAATGACGCAATAGGGTTCAGACGGCAGAGAGCGTGTGAATCGCAGAGGGCGCAGCGTTGCCCGCGGACAAAAGGCCCGTCTGGTGGGGGTTACGGGTAATGACGAAATCCTAGTTGCAAGAAGTTGGAAACAGATAGCAATGCGATACGAACACTATCTCACTACCAGCTAACAAAGGGCGTCCGTAAATCATTCAAAACTGTTTTATCAGCAAAATCATACAAGATACAAACATGTGAAAGAGATCACTGTACTAGCAATGCCTAATACAAGTCCGACGCCTCTCCTTCAATAGACTAGTGTTATTTTATTCCTTTGGTTCCTCTCTCCAATACAATAAAAAGTAGCCTAGCCGGGGCAGAAAAAACGTCAAAATACAATAAATTATTATGTCAATATTCATAATACAATACTCTTAATGATATTATGGGCATCTCCAGTACATGATACAAAGGGAAATGATGGAGAGAGGATGGAATCTCTTTTCAAAAGCATATATGGACAAAGGCTGGTGAGTGTACACTCAATCGAGCATACATACGACTCACATCATACAAGAAACCACACCGTGCGCATTGAACAACCAAATGGAAATGGAGCGATCAGCTGATGAGTGGAATCAGCTGATCGGTCCAGCTGTCTCATCCGTCGTAGGCGTAGTCGGCCTTGTTGTGCATCACAAGCTCGTCGTCAACAAAGTAGAAACTGTCTGAGCGAGTCTCGTACGGACACGAAATCATCTCATCCACTGAAAAGAAAAAGAGGTAGGAGGGAGAGAGAGAGAGAGAGAGAGAGAGAGAGAGAGAGAGAGAGAAGGAGAATAAGGAAAGTAAGATACTCACTGAGGTTGGCTGACAGCTGGGGGAACTCGTAGATGTGCTCGCACGTGTTTCGACTGTTCGGAATACAGAAACCAAACTCGAAATCAAAGCTCTTCAACAACGTGTCCTTGAAGAAGTGTCGCTCTGCAATTTGATCATCTTCCTTCTCGCTCTCTATCTATCTATCTCCTTCCACCCACCAATCATCCTGAACCTGTTGATGGGCTTGGCTCCGACCGCGAACTCTACCGTGGCGCCGACGTGTTTGAGTCGGAGGAAGTCGGATGAGAATCTGTATCGCACATACCGTGCAGTCTCTGTCGGCTCCGAGCGGGGCTCCTCCTCGTTCGCTACAACAACAATCATACACACACTCCACTCCACTCCTGTCAACTCATCGCATTCCGCTCTTCCATCTCGTATTAGGCCATTTTTCACTGTGTTCCCATAATCAATAACACGCAATAGAGATATCACAAAGAAAACGCGAATTTGGATCAAATGGTTTCGACTACTAGCATCTTACCACCTGAGCCTTACATCAATCCGGAGACTCATCAGAGATGAAGTTGATGGAAAGTTGGAAAGTGTTCATTATGATTATTCGATATGGGGAAAAAATAGACAATGCAATATTACGATATTGGTGGGAAAAGGTTTGAATATAGGGGGCGGACGTAAGTCAAATTTTCGAATCGTGTTCACTACCCACACTACTAGCCTATAATCCGTCCCACGGAACCATCAATTACATGGACTACGACATAGAGATCACCATACTCCCTTGGAACATAGCCATTTCAAATACATACTAACTAGCACTATTCTCTCGCTATTCCCGATTCCCTACAATATGCAAAACTCCACTATTTAGATCAAACATCACTACGTCCATGGAATAGTCAATGCCATCAGTACCCAGTACACAAACAAACAACAACACGGCTTCCCGACTGAAGAGGAAAATAATTGGAAAATACTCACACTCTGGCTTCTCGATCTCGAATAGGGTCTGGTCAGTGTCGAGATCGCGAATCTTGAAGCGAGTGAACTCGATCTCGTACACATTGGCAGACGGAGCGCACAGGTAGTCTGCAAGCTCTCTCTCTCTCTCTCCCCCCTTTCTCTCTCTCTCTCTCCCCTTTCTCTCTCACTCTCCCCCCTCCCTCTCTCTCTCTCTCCACTCACCCTGTGTGATCTTGACTAGTCGCAGCACGTCGTCCGGCCGTATCTTCTCTCTCTGGGTCAGCTCTTCCTCTGTGAGTGGATCCACGATCCGAGCGGCCGCCACTTCAGACTTCATCGCACTGACACAAATCAATCAATAAATCGATAACGATAGAAATGCACAAAGCGACGCGGAAACAAAACACAGACACAACACATTACCAGCGGAAACAACCTCACTTCATCTAGCTCATTTCCGTTTAATGAGAGCTATCCCTCACTGCAATCCCCCACTCTCTCTCACTTGCCACACAAACACACAAAATTGATAGGGTGATGCGCGGACACAATGGTGGCGGGACAAGTGAGAGGACGGGTGCGAGGGGCGCGCGCTCTCGCCTCTCTCTCCCCCCCTTCTCCTGCCTGCCACACACATCTCCTAGGTAACATTCCACGGCGCCCTCGCGCCACGAGAGACATACCACTCGATACCCCCTCCCCCTCCAACCAACACACCACAATGCAAATAGAGAGAGGGAAACAACAACACAACTGTACACAACACACAACAACTGTACACTGACAGCATCGTCTCACAGACACACCTTGCAATTCACTCGACAAATACACACATATATATGGACAGCGTGACGCACATAGAGGTATTCGCATCGGACAGCTGAACCGATTAGTCGCATCAAAACCACCGCAATCTCAGCGAAACATGACAAACCGTTTATTGGGCTCACACCGAAGAGATCACACACATATAACAAGATGGAACAAGTGAATATACAAGGTAACAAGGTAACAATACTGGTGAGTCGAGTAACTAGTAGAAGGAGGCGAATAGGAATCGGTGGCAGCCAATCTCGAGGATGGATCCGTGGCGGAGGGGCGCGGCCGATACAATGCAGCGGGAAGGAGCTACAACGACACACGGCATGACGGGGGTATGTGAACGGCGAGGAAAGAGACATGTGTGACTAGAGATGGTCCGGTTAAACTCTTCACGGTTTTTCGGTTAGGTTTAACCGGTTAACCGAACCGAAATTTCGAAAAACCGGTTCCGGTTAACCGGTTAACCGATTTTAAAACGGTTTTCGATTAACCGGTTAACCGAACCGTGACTTCAAAAAACCGGTTCCGGTTAACCGGTTTTTGGTTATCGAAACCGACACTGAAGGTGTGAGATCATCAAAGATAGCGCGAAATTCAATCTTATTTGTCAGTTACCGCCATTGTTACATCACAAAACTCGAGAAATTTGACAATACGAGCGTCGAACTTAGCCTAGACAGTCAGCTACAGGGGAACCGGTTGAACGGGTCGGTTAACCGAAAACCGGTTTCTGTCACGGTTTTTCGGTTCGGTTAACCGGTTAACCGAAATCAAAACGGTTTCCGGCTAACCGGTTAACCGAAAACCGGAAAAATAATCGAAATGACGGTTAACCGGACCATCTCTATGTGTGACTCAACACACTGCTGAACAGTGAACAACCGAATCAAGTGTGAGACAACAGAGAACACATCAGTGTCCGACAAAGTATCGGGTGCACTTTCAGACTCCTCTTTTTCTCACTCCTTCATCTCCTGGGAACACATGCTCTTCATCCCTACTCATCTTTCATCCGTCACAACCCATTAAGATAATCCTCCCAACCATTATGTATCAGAAAAACGTCCTATCGATGAGTTTCCATTCTGTTCTAACCCTCTGGACTCATCCAGGGTTCATACTGTACTCACTCACCCTGTGCTCCGTCCCACCCTCCGCGATGGCAGATACAGTCCGGCCTCCTCTCTCCTCCTCCCTCCTCGTCCCCTCCATACCACACTCCATCCACTCGCACCGACGACAGCTGGGCAGGGAGGAACTCGAACCGACGGGACACCTGACAGACTGGCATAAAGAGGGAGACAGGGGACACGACTCGCACCTTCTCGAACACGATCGTCCCGTGGTGGGGCGCGAGCGCAGTGCACATGCCCCGTTCCGAGCCCGCCGCCGGAACACCGCTCAGCCTGCAACCATCGGGTGGGTCAAAAAATAGATAAGTCGTCGTGTGATCGGTTAGCTATACAAGATTACAAGAATGACAGCAATGCACACTGCATCCTACTTACCGTATCATACAGTCGTCACTGGTTCCGACGCTGGTAACGAGTCTCTGGATGGCGACTGGCCGGTCCGCTCCCTCCTCCTTCAATACTCCCAGCACCGGATGCGACGAGAGGAACATCCCTAGAAGAAAGACAATCAGTTACCCTGTTCCAAATCATTTCCACTCACTCGTCTCGAATCGCATCTGTTTGCTCCTCTTGGCAGCCGTCTCCGCTTCCTTCTCCCCCTTCTCCTCCCTCCACCTCTTTCCATACACAGCACTCGCACGTCCCAGCTGGCGGATCCTCTCCGATGCCAAATGGTAGATGGCGCGATCACGCTGAAAACAATTATTGAGAGAGAGAGAGAGAGAGAGAGAGAGAGAGATGGCACTCACCGGGTTCTGTGCACTTCTCGCCAGTCGGTCGCAGTGACGCAGCAGCTCAGGCTCCTCTGGTTCCCCCTCCCCTCTCTTCTCCTCCCCGCTGTCCTCCACTTCCGTCTTCACCCTCCCCGCCAGTTCATTGCTCTGCACGCGGCACAACAGCCCCTCCATCACCGCCGAGACGTCTCCCTCTCCCTCGGGCTGCTCCTGCTCCTTCTCCTCTCCCTCCTCCACTTCCATCGCAGATGAATCGACAGAGCGTGGCTCCGCCGAGTCCATCGCCTCTTCCTCCTCCTCCTCCTTCACCTCTCCTCTCGTCGGTCTGGCCACTCCACCCAGCAGCGCCACAGACTCGATAAATCTAAATATTTGAAGGTAAAACACAAAACACACATCTATGACTCACGACTCACCCCTTCCTCTCCTCATCGGTGGCAAATGCGACGCGCTCGTCCCTCTCCCAACGCCGCGCGTACAGATCCTTGACTCCACCGCGCACCTGCAGAGGCATGTGTCATGTCAGTGAGGACTCATCCCGCCGCCCCACCTTCATCCTGGGTGGCTGTCCTGCGAGCGTCTTCCCAGTGCGGCGCAGTGCCTTGCGACCGGCCGCCACCTGAGAACATGATGATGAGTCCCGACCTGTCCCCTCTCCCTGCCCACCTTGCCCATGAGCCTCGTCCTGACGACCATCTCATCCACAGGCTGCCTCGCATACTTCTCCCACAGTCGCCGTCGCTCCGTGATGCTCGTCGAGCGAAGAAGGCACTTGTCCTGCGAACAAATAGTCAGAAATCAAACAGTGGTTTTGGTTTTGGTATATCACCTACTGTTCAATTTTAAAATCATTCTCTCTTAAGCCGTATCCGGCTTGAACCCTGAACCCATGAACTATGAATCACCCGTAATTATCACTAATCAACAATCTGGCGCGGGCTCTCACGAATCGTCGCCAGAGTGATATCACCACAGATTATCCAAATTCCAAATATCAAGGCGCGATAAGGACAAAGAGATACTATATAAACCTGCGCAGCTTGTATAATGTATCATTCTGTCACAACAATGCGCTTCCTCCCCCTCCTCGCTCTCATCTCCCTTTCCCTCTCCCTCCCTCTCCTCTCCTCGGCCACGGGTCTTCTGTGTGACACGTGTCTCGACGCGGCAACCAAGCTGGTGACACTCACAGACAAGGACGAGGACCAGATCAAGAAGGTGAGCGGATGAGGGCGGAATCTTTGACGCTATCGCAAGGCGGGAAACACAAAGCATAGCCTACAGTCGCGTTAACGCAAGCACGGGTTTATTACACGCGCATCTATTCGCTTGACGCTTGTGTCAACTGTCAGCGTCGAAGCATATTTTTGACCTACATAAGGGAGGTTCTAAGATGCTTTTTGTGCAAAACTTTACCCACCCCCACCTTTTCTGTCTAACTCTCTTCAGCGCCCCATACTCTCTTGGGTAAAGTTTCGGGTGGGTAAAGTGTGGCCAAAGTTTGGGCTCAATTTCAAAACGAGACCCCCAGTCCAGCAGCGAGAAACTCAGGGCAAAAATGGAAACTTTACCCTTTTTGACCCAAAACTTGGTTCAAATTTCATCTTAGAACCTCCCTAAAGAGGAGTGAGTGTGTTTTATTCGTTGCACTTGAGTTCCTCAACGAGTACTGCGACCGCCTTCCGAGTGCTTTCCTACACACCTTCTGCAAGACTACCATCGACGCGGAAATCGACACGGTCAGTCTCTCACTCAGCAGTCCAGTCATCCTATTCCACGCATTTACACATCGTCCAGATGGTGCAGCACAACAAGACACCGCTCCAGATATGTGTCAAGCTCGAAATGTGCCAGTAGACGAGACACGAATAAACATTTTCTATGCGTCACCATGTGTATCATGACGTAGATAGAATGGAACGATCTCATTTCCACACCACCTCTCATGCATTCAAAATGTACATGAATATGCAATTGTGAATGAACATTTGATTTGATGCACACACAATGACCATTTCTCTCATTCACTGACCACAGCATGCTCTGCGTGGTTGGGACACATCCATCGGTCCTTGGGCGGGGCGGGGAGGGGCGGGGTGATACAGTCGAGGTGGTAGACGAGAGGGCAGAAGTCACACCGGATACCACACTCGTTCACATGCTCCGAAGTGTGCCTCAACGTCACATAATGAGGAGAGGGAGAGGGAGAGGGAGAGAGAGGGAGAGAGAGGGAGAGAGAGAGAGAGGGAGAGAGAGAGGGGGAGGGAGAGGGAGGGGGGAAGAGGCTCACCTCTTGCACACGTTGCACCGCTCTCCGACGACCGTGGGTCTCTGATGCCCGGCCTCCTCGTATGGCACGTACGCGTCGCTCTTCGGATCGCGTACCAGGTCCGTCGGCAGAGAGAACTGCAAAAAAACATTTACAAAAACATCATCAATAACACGCAATAGAGAAATCACCAAGAACGCGAGGATCAAGTGGTTTCGACTTCCAGTCCAGCATACAGCCGCATTCGCACTTTATCAAAGATGAAGTGGAGCACATGTGACCCTGTCCCCCCACCTGTTCGGCGTTGCACACGAGTGCTGCCTGTGCGAGGAGTGCGAGTGGGTCGTCGACTGGCGCGGCAGTGGAGAGGACTCGCAGCGCGGCCGCCCGGTTCCGATCCTCCTCGCTCTCACCCACATCACACTGCTGCTGCTGCAAAGTTAGCATAAGGTCAATCAAAACATCCATGTTTCTCCAAAATATCACACCGAATCGTGAGATAAGACCAGGATGAATCACCCAGTAATAAACACAGTCATAACATAGTCAAGCCACAGCCATCGCGAGAAAAATGTAAGCATGCCGCATGATGCATGAACATCACTACTTCCTTTTATAATCTGCATGAAAAAGTAGGTGAATGTGGTGAGACTAAAACTAGATAGACTGAGGCGAGCGTAACAACACTGATACAACATTACCAATAAAGACAAGGCAATTGAATAAGACGTGAAATCGATAAGCTTGCGTCGTAACATAATATCCACAAAAAAACGGCAATGCTTGGTCTTGGTGAGAACAGGGATTTAGAGAGAGAGAGAACAGGAGCTCCACGGTGGATTATCGGGAAGTACGCAAACTATAGACAAGAGTTATGAATAATGAGTGTCGGAATCGGAAGTCGGAACGCGGCGAGAGGGGTAGAGGAAGAGGCAAGTGCACTCGCATAAGAGGTGGCTGGGAGAGCTCTCATCCCTCCCTCTCTCTCACTCTCTTCTTATCTTATCCTCCCCGACGACGTCGCAAGTCGCACTTGGAACGTGGAAGAGCATATCGACAGGAAATGACTCTGGAGGAGGCGAGGAGAGGCGGAATGCAATGCAAACGAACGGCGTCGGCAGGCGAGAGGGGCTCGCCCTCGCAAGAACAGAAAAAGTCGAGAACGGCTCAGATGCGCTCACCGAAATTGGATTGGAACGCGAGAGGACGGAGGGATGAACGAGCACAAATCGGGCGGGCAAATTGCACAGGGCACACGCACCTCATTAGCACATGGACAGAGTTCAACTCGTGCAAGAAGCCAAAGTAGTGGACCAGAGATACGATGATGATGGAAGATGGAGTTTCCCGGGAGAGATCCATGAAGCGTATTGAATGGGAGTGAAAGGCGCGGCCGGCTTCATATGCCTTTAATAGGAGGACGCATGCATGCTTCATTCTGGCCGGGCATCATCCCCCTACTCTCTCACTCTCTCGCCTCGCTCACGACGTTTACTGCTTGAAACATGCAGCAACCACAATCAATTGCCCCGCCCCGAACTGCGGCCGCGCTACGAGTAGGGGCAACCCAAAATGGAATACCAAATAAGCGGAGAGCGAGAAATAGAGAGAATGTTCGCATGTTCTGTTTATCCATCTGTTTCTCGAGGCGACATGCAACAACAAAGCCGTGAATAGGGATATAATCTATTCAAAGATGTGGGGAAAATACGAATTTGAATAATGGACATAAACAAAACAGTAATAAACTTACTGAATGCCTGGGTCCGTCACTCGGTGTGTGATTGCAGCGATTACACATCCACTTGCCCTGTGGGATGTCGTCCCTGCAATTCATCAATGATAACACTAACACAACAACAACAACACACAATAAACAAGATACAGTCGTACAGCAACAACGCAAACGTATGTGTAAATACATCAGAAAAAAACAAAAACAAAGGTGAGTAGATAGAAGTATACCTGCATATGGGCGGCTGATGGCACATGAGATGGAAGGAAGCGGGACACGCATCGCAACACAGCAACTCACCGCCCTCCTGCAAGGCGGATAGACTCATACTCATACATACGCTACTGCTACTAAAACAGACACATGTTTGACTAATATATCAATGTTCAATGATCAAAAAACGACACTCACCTTGCAGACTATGCAGTACTGGGCGTTGACGGACTTCCATCGCGACTGCTGGCTCTGGACGATCGGCTGCGGTACGACCTGCTTCCGCCCAGGAGGCGCCGTCAGCTTCTCGATCTCCTACACAACAACATTTAAATTAAATAAAGAAAAAAAACAACAACCAACAAACATACGTTCATGAGCCCATCGTCTGAGTCGTAATGAAAGGGTTTGTGCTTCCCCGACATGACAAATTACCTGTAATTGATTGACTGTTTGTATGGAGATAAATATATTATATGTGCCAACAAAACATCAAAGAAAACATTTTATATAAAAGTATCGATACCGTAATCCGGACTTGATCTGAGAAGCGCGAATCGGTAATAAAAACTATAAGTATAAGTTTCTCATAAATTTTTTACTCATATTTTTTTTGTTTATATACTTGATTTTGTTCTTAAAAAATTGAGCTCAATTGTTTTCTTAAATCTAAATGAATAAAAATCCTGTGTTAGAATGTATTTCCAGGTTTAAATTTGGTTGAAGTTATGTATTTTACGTAGAAGAGTCAGACGGTTAGAGTCGAAACCTGCAGAGACATAGAGTATGCCACCACCCAACTGGTCATTGTTGTAAAATTCAATCTTCTGGAACGTGGTTTCTTCTGAATATTTTTGCACATGTTCTATTCACAACCTTTTCACTGTCCTTTGAAAACGATAACACTTATCATGAACCATCCAGAACGTATATTTTGCGATATTTCTTATCCTCTTCGATCCTCATCTCATCTACTGTGAATTCCCCCCCCCCCACATTCCAGACTGAGCTTCTCGACAATGTCCATGTGCACGTAACCCCTTTTCGCTTGAATTTGTTTTATTGAGCACCCCCTATGTTTCTCTCACTTCCATTTTAGGGCCGCACGCACCCTCTTCTCGAGATGAGCTTCCTTTTGTCTGGCGTTAACAGGGTGGCGTTGCAGAGCCGCAGGATGGCGTCGATGCTCATCAACGACAGCAAGTACGCGTTCCTCAAGGAGCTCGGTCTGAAGGAGCAGAACTGCGGTGTGTTTAACGGCAAGTGGGAGGCGTCTGGCGCTGTGACCGAGTCTGTCTCTCCCGCCAACAACCAGCCTATCGCCTCCGTCCAGAACGGAACTGTCGAGGATTACGAGAAGGCCATCGTCGCCGCCCGCGAGGCCTACGAGGTGAGTCGCATTCATGTAATACGTCTTTAATTGAGTCCCTTTCAGATGTGGTCTGACATCCCGGCTCCCCGTCGTGGAGAGGTTGTGCGTCAGATTGGAGACAAGCTCCGCTCGCAGCTCGGAAACCTCGGCAAGCTGGCGAGTTTTTCTCTCTTCCGAATCGGCTCAAACGACCGCTCCACGTGCATTATGCCTTGCTTATCTGATCGGTAAATAGGCAGCACAGTTCTGCTGCTGAGAACCTTCGCGGAGAAGATCGTTTGACTTTATGATTTTCCAGCGAGATAACACACCGCAGATACGCAAATTGATTAGAGAGGTGTTTTGGAGCGGAATATGTTCCGATCATAGAGATAAAGAGATCATTGATCATTGGACAATACGTGACAGAGACAGATACAATGAGTCACTAATGTTGGAATATTCAGGTTTCTCTGGAGATGGGCAAGATCTCGGCGGAGGGAGTGGGAGAAGTGCAGGAGTACGTGGACATCTGCGACTACGCCGTCGGTCTCTCGCGCTCGTTCTCGGGACAGATCCTGCCCTCAGAGCGCCCCGGACACGCCCTCCTCGAGCAGTGGAACCCACTCGGAGTGGTCGGAGTCATCTCCGCATTCAACTTCCCCTGCGCCGTGTACGGATGGAACAACGCCCTCGCCCTCGTTACCGGAAACTCGCTCGTCTGGAAGCCCGCTCCCTCCACTCCCCTCACCGCCATCGCCATGACTAAGTGAGTGTGGATGGCGATGGTGCTCAGCTTGGTTTGGAAGATCCTAACGTGGTCTTTTAGGCTGATCGAGGAGGTGCTGGTGGCTAACCAGCTTCCTGGAGGTCTGTGCTCGCTGGTGTGCGGAGAGGCTGATGTTGGACAGGCGCTGACGAACGACCCCCGCGTCAACCTTGTCTCGTTCACCGGATCGACTCATGTGGGACGCATTGTCGGACAGCAGGTGCAGGGACGCTTCGGAAAGGTGCTGCTCGAGCTGGGAGGCAACAACGCCATTATTGTGAACGACGACGCCGACCTGGACATGGTGGTCCCGGCTACCGTGTTCGCGTCTGTGGGAACTGCCGGACAGAGGTGCACCACCACCCGCCGTCTCCTCGTCCACGAGAGCGTCTACGACCAGGTACGCACGCTCTATCCTCAATGGTGCACCAACATGCCGTTTAGGTGCTGGAGCGCGTGAAGAAGGCGTACGCCCAGTTCGAGTCTCGCATCGGAGACCCGCTGGAGGGCAACACTATCATTGGCCCCCTCCACTCGCAGCAGGGAGTGCTCAACTACAAGGCGAGCATCGCCGAGGCCCTGGTCAACGGCGGCAAGGTGGAGTACGGAGGAAAGGTGCTGGAGAAGGAGGGCAACTACGTTCTGCCCACCATCATCTCGGGACTCCCCCACAACGCTGACGTCATCCTCCGCGAGACGTTCGCTCCCATCCTGTACGTCCTCAAATTCAGCAACCTCGACGAGGCCATCAAGATCAACAACGAGGTGAGACGAGTGAAGTGAGGGGAGACGGGGAATGATGTTTGGGGTTGCAGGTGGCGCAGGGTCTGTCTTCGTCCCTCTTCACCAAGAACATCCAGAACGTGTTCAAGTGGATGGGGTGAGTCGTGTGCGTGGACGTGAAGGGAAGAGGGAAGGTCGAAAGGGAAAAGGGGATGCCTGCGTACCGTACCACGTGGCTGGGCGTCTATTTGAATCTGGCGCCTTTCTCCTTTCATCTTTTGATTTCCCATTGCCGCGGTTTTCTTTATCCTGACCCGTTGCACTTTGTTACACTGTGTGCTCGCTGGGTGAGAGAGAAGAGAGCGATGATCGACTTGAGCCTTGGGATGAGAAACGAGAGAAAAAATAGGTTTGATATGTTGAAGAGTGTGTTAGCCAAAGCCAACAGCTGTTACTGTTCCTGTGACTGAAACTAAAGTGACCAGAGTGAGAACGAGAATTGAGACACGAGGGAATTTCTAGGGAGTGTGTGGATAAGGGAACGTTGATTTGAATAGTAGTATAGTTACCGTTTGTTGCAGACCTAAGGGCAGTGACTGTGGAATCGTGAACGTGAACATTCCCACTTCTGGAGCTGAGATCGGAGGAGCCTTCGGAGGTGAGTGGCTGATAGTCGAGGCCATGTGATGATGGTGGTGTTTGCAGGAGAAAAGGAGACCGGAGGCGGCCGCGAGTCTGGCTCTGACTCGTGGAAGCAGTACATGAGGAGGAGCACTTGCACCATCAACTTCTCGAACGACCTGCCCCTCGCCCAGGGAATCAAGTTCGAGTAGACGGCGGCCCGCCCCTCCATCGATCCACTGTCCCTTATCAAGGGACTGTTGTTATGGGTGTCCCAGACACTGCTGTTATCGATGTTGCATGTTGTAACACCTATACTATATCCGTTCGCACAGACTTTATATTTTACGAGTAAGCGAGAGATTGTATTTGAGATAATAAAGATTGTTGATTTGGAATGATGGTGTGGTGTGATTGAGAGATGAGATGTTGAAGAGCCATCGTGGAAGTATCTGATAGAGGGTTCGAGACAGACTGATAGGGCGTCATGATTGCGTAATGATGAGAAAGAGAGACTTGTTGTAGATACTGGGCCGACTGATTGTGACTAGGCTGACGCAATCTATGAGGACCATGGCCACAAAGGTAGGCGGTTTGTTGTTATAGGATTTCAATATACAGTACTCTAGGTAGCAGAGTACGGCAGCTGGGATAGTCCCATCACTCCCGAGCTGTTCAGTCAGGGAAACTGCAAGGCAATCACCGAGATCCAGGCGAACCAGCGTGAGTATCGATTTAATGCGTGTTGAATAGATTATTGATTGTATTGATTGTAGACGGAGTGTTCTGGGTGGAGCAGCACATCGAGACGGGCAAGCGAGCCGTTTTCCAACTGGACAGCCAGGGAGTGAAGAAGGCGTGGGCGGAGGGCTACTCGGTGCAGAATGCAGGTACGGCTCCCTTCCTCCTCTCCGCTCTCTCTCCTCCCCCTCTCTATTTGGACTGTTTCAGTGCACGAGTATGGCGGCGGCTCTCTAGCGACGCACGAGGATGGATCCATTCTCTTCACCACTGTCCAGGTGCGATCGATCTATCGATTATTGATTTATTTTATTTTTGATGTTCAGGGTCTGTACCGTCAGAAAAGCGTCGGCGAGCCGGTGCAGCAGATCATTGACTCACAGTGAGTATTGATTAGTTATCGATCAGTTGGCATTGATTGGTTGCCGTTTGAGGGAGAAGACGTTGCGGTACGCGGACATGAGTGTGGCTGGGAAGCTGGTGGCGACTGTCGAAGAGGAACACGTGAAAGGAGGAGGGGACGAGCACCCAGATCCCGAGAACAGGGTGGGAGAGAGAGAGGGGGGGGGGGAGAGATAGAGAGAGAGGGAGAGAAGTACGGTATCAGGATGGGAATGGTAATATGAAATGATATGGATCCATTCAGGTGGTATTGATCGATCAGGAGACTACGGAGAAGACGGTCCTGGTGAGTGTTGTACCCCGTGTATTTTGTGTTATGGATGGGGAAGATTGTGTTTTGCACATTGGTGTTCAGTCGGAGGGCGCGGACTTCTATGCGTGTCCGAGACTGCGCGGCGACGGACGCGCGGTCGCATGGATGCAGTGGAACCACATCAACATGGTCAGGGTTCTCTCTCTCTCTCTCTCTCTCTCTCTCTCTCTCTCTCTCTCTCTTTCTCTTTCTCTTTCTCTTTCCCTCTATGAGGATGAGCTCTTTAGCCGTGGGACGAGACGTCCATCTGGCTAGCTGAGGTGGACGAGGCTGGGAAGCCGCAAAATGCGCGCAAGATTCTCGACGGAGAGGGAAAGGTATGAGAAGAGGAGAAGGAGGGGGGGGAGAGATTGTCTCTCTCAGAACATCAACTACTACAACCCCGCGTGGCTGTCGGACGGTCGACTGGTGGTTGTGAGCGACGAGAGTGGATGGTGGAATGTCTACGAAGTGGATGTGCAGACTGGTGGGTACTGTAAGGGGTTACTGTAGTTGTGCATACTTGTAGGCGCCACTCACAACATGTACCCTGTGTCTGCCGAGATTGGCTATCCTCTGTGGCAGTTTGGAGACAGGCCGTTTGCCGGACACGGAGACACGATGGTGTTCAATGTGAACGGAAAGCTCGTCGTGAGGTGGGGAGGATCTCTCTCTTTTTCTCTCTCTCTCTCTCTCTCTCTCTCTCTCTCGCTTTCTCTCTCTCTTTCTCACCCTCTCTCAAATCCTTGACCAATCCCATATGTAGGAAGGCGGATCTGGTGCAGCCTTTGTCGACTCCGGACTTCACAGTATTCACTCATCTCCGCATCACTCCCCAGCTGGACTGCTATGCGATTGCGATGGGACCGAAGAAGGTGGGTGGAGAGAGAGAGAGAGAGAGAGAGAGAGAGAGAGAGAGAGAGAGAGAGAGGAAGAGAGAGAGAATGGGGATGGGGAATGGAGGGAGAGGATGGAAAGAAAGTTGTTAGGATAGACCACGGTGTTCAGGCCTCGTCCCTTATCCGAATCCGTCTCGCTGCCGAGCAACCTAGCGTGGAGGTATGTGGAGTGTGTATTGGACTTTGAGTGTCATGACGTCACTGTCAGGTGCTTCGCGAGTCTCGTTCCTCTGCTTCTCTGGCTGCCCTGGACGGGGTGGTGTCGGAGGCCCGATCGATCGAGTTCCTCTCTGATGGAGTGCAGGTGCAGGGATGGTACTACGCGCCCAAGGTCAGAGCAGATCTCTCTCTCTCTCTCTCTCTCTCTCTCTTTCTTTCTCTCTTCCATTGATCTTCATTGAGTCTCCTCAACAACTCCCAAGCTCTTGTCTTGAATGCCTCACTGATTTCACAATGTCCGATGTTCAGAACGGTGGCTACAGTGGCCCTGAGGGCGCTCTGCCTCCGTGTATCCTGCTGGGACACGGAGGGCCGACCGGGGTCGCCTGGAACACGCTAGACATCAAGAAACAATTCTTCACCAGCAGGGGTGAGAGGGAGGGAGAGAGAGAGGGAGAGGAGAAAGAGTGAAATTGTTGCAGGCTTTGCCGTGTTTGACGTCAACTACCGCGGCAGCACCAGTTTTGGCAGCGCGTTCAGACACAGGTGCGCACTTGAACTTGTGTGACGTCATCGTGCTCGTTTCAGTCTGAAGAAGAACTGGGGTGTGGTGGACAGGAACGACATGATCAACGGGGCGACGGCGCTGATCGAGCAGGGGTTGGTCGACAAGAGCAAGGTGTGTTCAATTGGACGAGAGGGGTTTGAACACGGATGTGTTGTGACGTCTTGTTCCCTCTGCCAGGTGTGCATCATGGGCTCGTCTGCCGGCGGCTACCTGGTCCTCTCTGCCCTCCTCCACTCGAATGTCTTCTCCGCCGCCGTCTCCATATACGGAGTCGCCGACCTCGACGGGCTGGCAAAGGTATACGGTACATGGGTGTTCCTAGATTACGGTATGATGACGGTTGTGTTCAGGATACGCACAAGTTTGAGCGCGGCTACAACGAGTCGCTCATCGGCAAGGTATAGGGGGTACTGTAATGTCGGTTACTGTGTTTCCCTATCTACAGTACCCGGACGAGCGTGAGCTGTACGATGAACGCTCTCCCATCAAGCACGTCGACAAACTGCGCACTCCCATCGCCTTCCTCCACGGACTCGAGGATACGGTAGGGGTTATTGTAGCTTTTGGATATACGGTAGATGGATTTTGGTTACGGTAGTTTAGGTTGTTCCGCCGGCGCAATCTGTGGACATGTTCAAGAAGCTGAGTGCTGCCGGAGTGACGACTGGACTGCTCATGTGGGAGAGTGAGTGGGGAAGGAGAGAGAGAGAGAGAGAGAGATGTCTAGACGAGGGCCACGGCTTCCGCGGTGCGACGGCGATTCGGGAAAGCAACGAGGCCAGCTACTACTTCCTATGCAAGGCGCTCGGAATAGAGCCCAGTGTACAGAGCAAGGTGAGAGAGGGAGGGAGTGTGAGGGAGGGAGAGAGAAAGAGAGAGGGGGAGAGGGCAAGGGAAAGAGAGAGAGAGGGAGGGGGGAGGTGGAGAGTGAGGGAGGGAGAAAGAGAGGGGGGGAAGGAGAGGGCAAGAGAGGGAGAGAGAGAGGGAGGGAGAGGGCAAGGGAGAGAGAGAAGGAGAGAGGGAGGGAAAGGCTATTTGTTTTCACTCTAAAGAGTCTAAAGGGTAGGTAGAGGTGTGCATTTCTAATTTGTTTTCTTTTCAGCTCGCTATTGTCAACTTGCCTTCGAACAAGATTTGAACCACGTTTCGATGTCAATTTCCGGTTTTGTGGTTGCGTTGTTTTTAGTTTATGTTTTGTTGTATAATAAAATTATTTATTCAAGAGCAAGAGTGATGAGCGTGGGAGTTGTTGAGGAGACATGACATGGAGATGAGTGGAGAGAGAGAGAGAGAGAGAGAGAGAGAGAGAGAGAGAGAGAGAGAGAGAGAGAGAGGGAGGCGGAAGAGGGGGGATATGGGGTGTTGATGAGAGATAGGAATGTGAAAGTAGTAGATTAGTGGATCGAATGTGCTCAGCAATTTCCTTTCAATTGCCAAGTCATGTGAGGTGTGATAGAATATTCATGCTCGATACAGCCGAATTATTGAGCAAATAATTGGGTTTGGTGGGATGGGCGAAGCACTTTTAGGGATATATGATGACGAGCTGATGAGTACATTAACATCGGTTTCACCTGACTGGTTTTGAAAGACTCGCAAAGCGTCGCGTTCTCACGTTTTCCAATGGCTCCAAGACGCTCATCTGCCATCCTCGTGCAATCTTCCTCGACTCATCAATGACACGAAGCACAGCCTCGCTCGTAATCTCCCTCTCCCCTCCTTTCTCTCTCTCTCTCTCTTTCTCTCTCTCTCTCTCTCTCTCTCTCTCTCTCTCTCTCTCTTTCTCTCGGATAGAGTGTGTTCATCCATCCTGCCTATACTAATTGAAATGTGACGCCCTCTGGAGCTCACAGCTTAGATTCTCCCCCGCTCTGTTTTTCTCTCTCGCCTCCGAGGGATTCTCGACCGTCCATTGCGCCAATTTCCCTGTTTCTCTCGTGTTGTTTCTGGCAAGTGGGATGAATTGACAATCCGCTCACATCATTTACGTATGCATTGCATCTCTATTCTTTGTGAATGTTGTTAGAGTTTGAAGAGGTCGGCGTTTTGTATGCAGAGATTTGAAAATGCGTCATTTTTTATTATCAAAACTGTATTTTTGCGTGAAAATTTTTTGATGTTCTATAACACAAAAATCCTCTACGGAAACTAAATTGCGTTGTTTTTGTCTCGAAATCGGATGTGAGAAGATTTTTCACCAATGGCAATGTGGCAAATTATACTGATTGGAAGAAATATGGATTAGATGATTCCTATGACGCATTCTCTCAATATTTTGCATATCTGCATATCGATTTCTGCTAGAGGTGTTTGTGATGTGTGGTGTATAAAATTATATATATATATATATATATATATATATATATATATATATATATATATATATATATATTGCACCGTCACCAGTAAACGAACAAACTTCATATGATTATGTCTATGTAATGAATTCGATATGGCAACAACGCATAGAATAACAATATATTATAGCATATATGATGTTTAGTTAGCGGAGTTCATGTCAAACTTCTGTCGACAATCTATTTCGGTGGTAGTCAATTGAATTGTGGATGAGAGATGACTATGGTGCAAATTCCCAAGAGGGAAACGAGAGGAAAGGAGGGGACTTTAAACGATCACGCATTCCAGTATTGTAGAATGTGCAATCAACAAGATGAGAGACACATAATACAGAATGCAGCTATTAGTCTTACTCACTCGAACAATGAACATCCATATTGCATTCTTTAGTAAACGGCTAAGAGAGGAGGAAGCGAGAGAGTGTGGGGAGGCGAGAGAGCAGCGAGACGGCGCGAGAAATCCCCTCAAGCGAGCTTATCATTTATCCGGTCGTATGATTTGCGTGTATGTGGAGATTATCGCGAGATGCTCTGTGTTTTCCAGACTCCGCATTCCTTCGCGTATCGATTCATCTGTTTTTATGCACACTTCTCGATGACGTCATATTATATAATTATATATAATTGTAACCTACAGTATATTCAGATTATGGATACAGTATCGCGGTTGGACGCGGTATCCTTACTGGGAACCGCACATCCGCCCAAAGCCACTACACAGGTTCGTTGATTGTTTTGAATTTGTTTGATCATGAATGAATTCCAAGTTTTATAAAACATGTTTATCAAAGGTAGTGTAACCTCTGAACGCCACATTTCAAACATAAGAAATTTGTATTATTTGCCAAGTCAAGTCAAGTATTTATCCGGAATCGTTATAGCTGAATATGACAATCACAATCACAATGATAGGATTATTTGCTTTTTATAGAAATAACTTATGATGATTGATGCACATTTCGTTCAATAATAATCACTTCTTAAAATATGCAAATTATTAAATAATTCTACCGAAAGCGCCTCTTGACGTCTTGCGAAATTTCAAAATAATATTTTTTTTAAAATATTTTTGTATGAATTGAAAAGCTATATCCCTATATCGTGGCAAAACATTCCAAACATATAGTAGATAAACGTTCCATGATGTGTTTCGTAACCAGAATCAGAGCGTACACTCCCTTTAAGGAAGAGTTCGACATGCGGTACGGGTTTCTGCGGCGGAACTCGGCCCGGCCACAGCTGGCACAACAGAACAGTGCCAAGGTGAGCAACGAACAGCTATTTCCTTTTCCTGTTTTCCGTCCCTTTGCTCTTATCAACCTCATACACGTTTGTGGACAAAAAGCCCAAATTATTGACTGAATCTTACACAAGTTATGATTCGCAGGCACATTGCTACGGTAGCAACGTTTCAGCAAAACAGCGGACGTAGAGTATGCTGAAACGTATGTTTTCGAAAACAATAAAATCGTCCCTCATGTTTGTGTCTCATTATTGTATACTTTTCTTCACAAAAATCACAAGCGCGCAGTAGATCATCGCTCAAACAAAGGATCATGCCACGTCCTAAATAGCGCAGTCGGTTATCTGTTAACCTAGCAATCTGGGGAGTGCGATCTGTCGCAGGTTCAAGTCCTGCTACCGTTCGTGTTTTACTTTCTTTCAAATTTGACTGTGCTCTTAGTTACCGTACCACTCGTTCGTGGTCTGTTCCCCATGGGTGAGATAGTGGGTCTTTTCATTTTTTGCCAATTTTACACGTATGTGATTATGTATTTATACAAAATCACAAAGTGTACGTATTTGAAATGTGATGAAATGCTTATTGAGTGTGGACTGGTTGTTGCAGTCGCAGCTGCGTCGTCGGGTGTGTGACAACTGGACGGCCCGCTACTCTCCCCGACAACTCTTCCCCACACTTCGATGGATACCCAAATACGAACTCAAGAGGGTACCTCGAGAATCGACTATCGATCAATAATCGATCGATGTTTAGGAGATTCCGAAGGACCTCGTGGGCTCTCTGCTACTCGCGCTGTTGTTCATCCCACAAGGTTTGTGCTACTTTTTGTGTTTTTTTCTGGAACATTCATGATTCGTGATTCATTTTCATAAAAGATTTCTTTAGTAATTATTCAGTGGTTTTACCTTATGTAATCTGCTGCAAAGTTCAACATTTATATGACCAAATTCAGAGAAAAACAAATCAAAAAATTATCACCGAATTTCGAACCAAAAATATATATGTATTGCCTAGGCCTGGCCTCTGGTCTGGTGTCCTCTCGCGAGCCGATTCTCGGTTGCTGGGGGCTCATCCTCGTACAGATCGTATACGTCGTATTCGGATCCAGCCGCCACTCCAGCATAGGTACGTGACGTACGTGCAGCGTACGAAGTCATAGATCCACGTATGGTACGTGTCATTTCATGCTTTGTATCACCTGCAGAAAGAAGCGAGTGTGTTTCTGTAATCTGTCTCATCTCATCATGCGCTCTTGCTCTTCTCGCTCTTTTTTGCGAGCCAATGTTTAATCTCCCCACTCCTCACTCAGTCATTGCTTTTTTTCCGCATAAGTCACTTCCGTTATTCAAATCAGATTCTCATGCGATAAATTGCGATGACGTTTTTTTCATTTTGTAAGAAAAAAATGTATCTAGTTTGATGTGAAATTGGCTTCTATGGCTTCTGAAAAAAGACGTATATCCTTGGCTATGGTTTTTGTTTTGTTTCAAAAGTATAACTTTTCAGGAGCTTTTGGTATGCTCTCTGTGCTCGCTTCTACCACCGAGGCCGACTTACAGTACACTATGTTCGTAGCGGCGCTCATTCTGGTAGGCCCTTCTCTCTCTCTCTCTCTCTCTCTCTCTCTCTCTCTCTTCATCTCTCCCTCCTCTCTCTCCATCTCTCTGTCCTCCACTCTCTTCCTCATTTATCTACCTTTACAGTTTGCAATGCACGCCCTTTCGACTGACTGGATTCTCGACTTTCTTCCGGACCAAATGATTTCCGGGTTCACTATAGGTATCGATTTTTTTCAGTCGCAAGTACCAAACCATGTTTTTTTCCAGGATTGTACGTGCGACTCGTTGTGATATTGCTAAAGGTATATACAACTTGTCTTCATTATTTCCGAAAACACTTCAAATTGGAATACTTCAGGACATTTTCCCGCTGGATCCACACAAATGCAACGATTTCTGGCACATGGTGAGTCTGTGGTTACGGAAATGTTTCGTGAAGTTTATGTTTTGCAGAGCGTTGTCTCGTGTGTTTCATCCGTCTCTCCACACACTGTCATTCTATCCCTCGTCTCCCTTTCAATGCTGCTCATAGGTACGTTTTCAGTGTTATCTTTACAAAGTATTTCTCACCTTCTCGCATTACTCAGGCAAGTACGCGCTGGACCCGATCTTCCGGCAGAAGTGCGGACCACCTCTGCCCTATGAGATCATTGTGGTGGGTAAATGTGAACAAGTAGGAAAACAAAGTAACAAACAACCGTGCAGATGGGCAGTTCCGTGTTGGTGGTGTGCTTGGCGCGCCCGGAGGGAGTGGCGACTGTGTTATCGTCGAATGCCACCCACTCCCTCCCCCATCTCACCCCTCCTCCACTCACCCTCCCACCCATTGCAGATGCTATCGCCATCGTGAGTTCACACGACTTTATTCAAGAACTACTTTATTTGAATGTTCACGAAGAAAACCAATACAATGGATGAATGAATGAATGGAGTGTGAGTTGTCAATGGTTATTTTACAACAGTGCATTATACGCGAACACTACAGTAGTAGAGTGTATGTGCACAGTGTTCACAATTAACTGAACTGCGCGATGCAGTAGCCGTGTTGTTTCTGGTACAGGGCGAGGTAGTGGTAGCGGGTATGTGAGGGAGTGTGGAAGGAGTACTCGTTCATCTTTGCCTCGTCGTTGTAATGACACGAATGAGAGACGCCTTCCAATACGCGCCTTGCAGCTTCCTGCAACAGAATGTAGACACACGATACAACCCATTATTCGTTGTGATCCATGAACGCTATGTTGTTATAAAATTAGAGGATACTTGATTCTAACGAATAAACAAACAAAAAATGACAGTGAAGGATACGTACGGCAACGTTGTGAGCGTCGCAAATGAACGGGAAGCGCGATCCTTCGAGCAATTCCTCGCGCTCACCACTCTGCAGCTCCTGGAAATACGTACTAGGTCAAACCGACACATGTTTGTGACATACCGCTTACTGCAATGCTCTAGCGATATCTATTACAATAGTACACAAACATACTTTGATAATGGTGTTGACGGCTTGTGTGGAGATGAGAGTAGTGGAGTAGACCGAGAGACGCAACTGGTCACCCGTGAAACGAAACAGCCAATCATCGGTGACATTGAGAGCGATCGGACCGACCTGAAACTCTAGTTCATGTATCAAGCTCGGAACTAGCTCGCTCAGCATTTTTCGAGTAAAGAATAATCGTGCTCTAGTCGACACAATATTATCCACGGCCCGTGTAGATTTTACTTTCTTTGGGCAACCTGGGAAAAAGTACATCAGTACATCACATGACGTCATGTGATGTACTGATGCATTTTTTTTTATTTTTCGCGAAATGGTCCGATTTTATTTTATGCTTGGGACCCTTATTTATTTTCCGGCGCCACGCGGGCTTTTTCGATCAATCAACGTATAGTTTTCCATATTTCTAAGCATTGATCACCAATGGTTCATTGTGATGCACAACCACATAATTTTTTGTATTCAAATAATGTAGTCCATTGTTAGCATTTGGAAATGCTCAAGTGATCGGATATGCTAACAATTGCCTACACTTTTTAAATACAAAGTAATTATGTGGTTAGTTGTGCATCACAATGAACCACTGGTGATCAATGCTTATAGAAAATATGGAAAACTATACGTTGATTGATCGAAAAGTGCCCGCGTGACGCCGTAAAAAAGGGTTTCAAGCATAAAAAAATCGGACCAGTTCGCGAAAAATAAAAGAAAGTACATCAGTACATCACATGACGTCATGTGATGTACTCGTGACGTCATATGATGTCATTTTGCTGATGTACTGATGTACTGATGTACTGATGTACTGCTGAACGTTCCAGGTTGCCCTTTCTTCGCGTTCACGTTTCTATTTTGCGGATCTTCTCACATGACCAAGTAGTGGTAACGCTCTCGCATAGTAAGCAGCGGTCAGCGGATTCGGTCCTGGGTACCCACGCAAAGTCTTGTCGAATGAAAACGCTATCCAATGGGTTCTGCTTTTTGTCAAACCACCCGCCCGTCGCTCGTGGAAAGAGTGGATTCCATTTGCGGTCCCACCAGCAGACGACAATATGGGAACCGACCTCTGTGTGACTTTGCTCCTCCTCCAGCTCCTCCTCCTCCAGCTGCACTACCAGCTCCTCGAGTTTCGACATGTCAAGCGTGGAGAAGAGATCTTCTGAAATGAATCGATTCTGAAAGAGGTTAATGGCAAGTTTGATACTCACCCGGCACCTTTGACTTGTCGGTAATAGTGATCTCAAGACGGGAGAGTGCGTTGATGGAGATGAGACTAGGGAGGCGGGCTGAATCAAGTTATCGCAGGGATCACTTGAATGGGTGCTTATTACCCAGAAAGTCGTTCTGGACATTGCGGACCCACAGATGGCTGACTCTGTGAATAACCAGTGACAGCAGATCCACATCAGACGGGGACAGGTCCTCCTGAATACAATAATGATGACCATGTTTCTGGTATCACGTACAGTGAATCATACCATTAACAGATACGCCGAGGGATTGACTTTGTCATAGAGGCTGTTGAAGATGAGCTCGAATGTTTCTCGAAAGTTGTCGTGGGAGAATGAGACTTCCGATGTGTACTTGACCTCCCTGGATTCCATCCTCCTCTCACCCCGCTCCACCTTCACCTCACTTTCGCCCAAAGTCAGCTTCCTAACCCTAAAAAAGAATAACTATGAATACATGCACGCTATTTACCAGTCAATTGCACTCCTATCGCGATGGAAATGTCCCTCTATTTGCAGTCCGCTCTAGAATGTGACTAGATTACACAGCATTGACACGTTGAAAACTTACATGACATCGTTTCATAAAGAATCCCAATATGCGGAACTTCTGAAGTCGATGGCTGTATCGCTTGACAATGTTCCGGTGTTTGACGCTCACAGCCTGAAAAATGCAATGAAAACCTTGCTCCAAGCCAGTGCTCACTTGAAAGGCGGGAATCGCGGATGCGGGGAGAAACTCCGCGATCCTCAGCCACAATTCCGTTGGCAGAGCAGGGATCGACTGAAGAAATCAATAAATGGCTGGAATCCATGATTTGCATACGCCATACCTCGTCTACATAGTAGCGTTGTTTCTTGAGGGGCGGAGCCGCGTCGAAGAACGCCATACTGAACAAGGCAAATTGGTCAGAAAAAATGTGAAATATAACAAAAGTTTTTATCAAACGGCCTATCATTCAAGATGGTATGAGTTAGTGGCAATGTGTCCACCGTGATAGTCTTACTTGCTGGAGGCATCCTTGTTACATGATATTCGGTGACCCACACAAGGCCTCAGGATATGTAAACAGGTAAATCAATGCAACGCACGCTACGTATTGCTGCTGAGCAGGATGATTTCGCAACACCAAAAACTGTTGTATTATTTCACTTGAAATAAATACTATACTGAATGAAAAACGGTAAATAGATAATGATAGATAGTATGATATATAATGAAAACAACCAAAAAACATAATATGAAAACGAAGAAAAAATCAATTTTGACCACTTTCTGGGTAAAAAGTGAGGTTACATCACATACCATTTTATTGCCTAAAACGTCTTCAATGACGGGAATTCGAAATGTCGTCGTACTCGAAAAATCGTGGTATTCGATAAACACATCTAAATGTGGTACGCATCTCTAGTTCAATATTCATAACCTGAACTTGTAAAGCGCCACTCCTACTCCTCACCCCTCCTCCTCGCTCCACCCCCATCCTTCTCACTCCACTACCACCCATTGCAAATCCATTTTGAGTTGACACGATTTTATTTACTATGCGTACTATTTAAAATACACTAACAAAACAAACAACAATAATGCAATGAATGAGTTTTCAACGTGGCGAGTACTGCACGTTCCAGTATCCCTGTTGTTTCCGGTCGAGAAAGAGGTAGTGGATTCCAGTGGGGGTGGGGAAGGTGAACTTGTCAAACTCTTCCATGTACTCATAGGACATGTCTGCGAACACAAGATCGACAGCTTCCTGTAACACAGAGACAATGTTCAAACTTCAAATCAGACATACATCGACAGCATCGCATATGAAGGGATACCGCCGCCAGTCGCATACTCCCACCTTGCGCTGCCCACTTTGCAACTCCTAGAAACACATTAGGTCACCCATGTCAATGGTACACAAACGTACTTTGAGAATGGTGTTGACGGTTTGTGTGGAGATGAGAGTAGTGGAGTAGTCAGAGAGGCGCAGATTCCAACCAGCAAAGCGGAACAGCCAATCATCGGTGACATTGAGATCGATCGGACCGACCTGAAGTTGTTGTGCACGTCCTGATTCTTGAGTTGGCACATTGCCAGTGGATGGGTTACGGTAGCTTCTGTGCGACAGTATCTGTTCAACTTTGTCGACCTGCTATCGAGCCGTGTTGACGACAATAGAGTACTGACCTCTCCCTGAACCTCCTCCTCTGAGTATACCGCTTCTTCCTCCAGCCGCACTTCCAACTTCTTGAGTTTCGAGATGTCCAACGCGGAAAAGAGGTCTTCTGAAAACGCGTTTCCACACATATACTCTCTCCATTTGAATGAATTATTCGACTCACCCGGCACCTTTGACTTGTCGGTGACAGTGATCTCAATGTGGGAGGGTGTGCTGATGGTAAAAAGGCTAGGGAGACGGGCTGAACAAATCCATTGGATGGATCCCTTGAATAAGTGCCCACCTAAAGAGTCGTTCTGGAAATCGCGGACCACCAGATCGTCGACTCTGTGGATAACCAGCGACAGCAGATCCACATCGGATGGGGGCAGGTTCATCTTCAAATACAACTTCTCAAATCGTAGTTCATACTCACACAGAGAATCATTCAACCAAATGCAGAGTGAACCTCACCATTGACAGTTCCACGGACGATTCGACCTTGTCAAAGACGCTGTTCAGGATCGGTTCGAACGATTGTCGAATGTTGAGGTGGGCGAATGAGACGGTAGACGTGTGCTTGACCTCCTGGGATCCGTTTCTCCGCACACTTCGCTCCACTCTCACCTCATCCTCGCCGAAAGTGAGAGACCTAACAAATGGATAAATATCCATACAAGTCTCCACCGCTTACCAGTGCTTCGTATCCATACAGTCATGCGCTTCGAAATGACCCAGTATCTCCAGTCCGCCCTAGAATGCTGTCAGATGTAGTTCTGATTGGGACACTTACATGATATCGGTTCATCCAGAATCCGCAAGCCTCGTATTTCCGTAGTCGGTCGTGGTATCGCTTGACGAGCTGCCAGTGTGCGACACTCACAGCCTGAAATGTGAAATGATGTCATTTCACTACAACATGGTGAATCAGAACTGTCACTCGCCATTGCAACAGTACTAGACGAACTCACTTGAAAGGCGGGGAGCGCGGATGCGGGGAGAAACTCTGCGATCATCAGCCACAATTCCGTTGGCAGAGCAGGAATGGACTGAAGAAATCAATAAATGGCTGGAATCCATAATTTGCTTACGCCATACCTCGTCTACATCGCAGCGTTGTTTCTTGGCGGGCGGAGCCGTATCGAAGAACGCCATACTGAACTAGGGAAATTGATTAATGTGCAAAACAGGGCAGAATGAAATGAAAACTGATCGTGAGATACATGAAAGGTGAATGGTGAATGGAAATGTATCCGAATCGACCCTGCTAGTCCCACTTGCTGTAGGCATCCTTGCAACATGAGCTTCGGTGACCCACAAAAGGCCCCAGGATATGCGGGCTTCAATACAATTAAAGCGGCATGATTTCGAGATAACAAAATCTTTTGTAGTTGCTAATAAATATGAATTAAATAACTAATTTAAATAACTAATTTCCACAGGCTCTCTTCTCTGTGGCGTCCCATCTGCGCATCACACAGGCAGTGGCTGCCGAGAAAATGCACACCATCAGTCGCCAACAGGTAGCAGCTCCCTTTCTCTCTCTCTCTCTCTCTCTCACCCTCTCTCCCTCTCTCCCTCTCTCCCTCCTCCCTCCACCCCCCTTCCAGGAGCTGCTCTCGTTCTGCTCCCTGCTCCTCCCCTCCTCCCTCCTCGGACTCCCTCCACTCACCAGTCAGACTGGCGAGACGCAGTTGAATGTCGAGGGCGCCCGCTGCTCGCTGGTGAGATCACTCGATTCAACTCAATCCCACATTCATCCGTTCAGGTAGCCAACCTCATCTCGGCAGTCTGGATGGTCATCCTGCTCACCTTCTCGACCCCGCTCCTCAAGTACCTACCCATTGTGCGTATCGATTTATCGATTGCTCGCTGATCGATGGCTTGCAGTGTGTGATCGCGTGCTGTGCTCTGCTGTGTGTGCCGGATATAGGAGGGGAGCTGAGACGCGCGAGGCAGCTATGGACACTGGACAAGTACGACTGTGTGAGTCCCTCCTCTCTTCTCTCCCTCCCTCCCCCCTCTCTCTCCCTCCCTCTCCCTCTCTCTCTCTCCCTCTCTCTCCCTCTCTCTCCCTCTCTCTCCCTCTCTCTCCCTCTCTCTCCCTCTCTCTCTCTCTCGTGGACATACTTGATGATTGCAGTGTTCCCTTGTGCTCTCTCTCCTCCTGGCAGTCCTCGTTCCGAATGCGTGTCGTGCTCTTCTCGCTGCCGCCGCCTGCTCTCTCCTCACTGTCGTACTCCGGATTCAGTGGTGGGTCCTGTACTGTAGTTCTTAGGGCGTAGGGTTACTGTAGCGCTGATTACTGTACTATCCAGGGCGGACGACAGTATCCTCGTTCGACTGGCTGATGGCTGCTATGCGGAGGATGAGAGATACGATAGCGACCTGCCAGAGGTACAGTCCGCAAAACGGTTCTTACTGTAGGAGTACTGTAAGCGTAAATGTACTGTGAGGTCTGAAAGTACTGTACTTCAGTTCCCCGTTCGCATCTTCCGTTTCGAAGGTCCGCTGGTCTTCACGAACACCACTCGCTTCTGCGAACGTCTACGCGACCAGATCGACAAGATCAAAGGGTCCGTCAATAGGATTACTGTAGGGGTACGGTAGCAATGCCCGACAAGGGGTTGGACTGGTCGTATTCTGTAACAGTGGTAAAATGAGTCATTCTGGGAACCATCTCTTCCCATAAAAATCAAGAGTACCTTGAAAATGAGATTCTTTCGTGGCATTCGCGACATTCTGGGGCTCGCTTTTTCTCAATGCATTTCCTGACTGCCTCGTAAACCTTATATGTGGCGCTTGGCGGTGTCCTTTTCATTCAAGCGACCGCCGCTGCAAATTGCCCGCGCGTTATTTGCAATCTTCCCGTGCTTCGCATAGACATAGACCACCCACTAAAGAGTCCATCTATGGAATGCGCGGCATCCCCCATCCACATTCCTGCGCATAGCAGATACTCGTAAATCAAGCTTGTCCCGCCACTGCTCCTTCCTTCTCCTTCTCCTTCTCCGTCTCCTCCTACCCCCGCGCCGGCCCAAATCACACGCGCTCGGTAAATCAAGAGTGACGTCGAGCGGAAATGCGGGGGCGTATATGCGGAATGGGATAGTTATGATATGAAGGAAGGGGATAGAGGGGCGATAAATCAGCGTGTTCACACCTCTCGGTGCTGCGAGACAGATCCGCCGGATTCCAATCGCTCACCCCCCTCTCTTTGCATCTTATTTCTTATCATAACCCACCATCTATCTCCCTATCATATCAAAACGATTCGGACAGACAGTTCGGCGGTGGAAAAAGCACGCATTCCTATTGTCGACACACTAGAATCAGCGGAATCAGCCATCGTAGACTAGACTAGTGAAAAGGATTAAAGGACACGTCTGTGGGATATGACGCATCAAAAATCTCGCTTATCTCCAGGCAGGTGCTCGATATCGGAACGAGGACAGCTTCGCTGAGGAGCAATCTCGGACCGAAGGTTGGATAGAGTATGCTAACACGCACAATATGCCAATATGCGAATTCCAGGATTCCCTAGTGCATCAGTCGAAGCGTGCGAGTGGCGCCACAGCGACAAACATTGTGATTTGTCAGGAGCCGACGGTATGTTCCCATGAGTACGGGCGATCCTTGGTCCTTGTTCCTACAATCCATCTGTCATTGTCCTCATCACACGATACGTCATTTTACTGATATCATAATAATCTGATCTTGTGTGACACAACGAGTGTTAGTGCAAGTAGTAACTAGTTATGAGTGCCTTGGCGAGACATTGTCGACTGGAGGCTCGAACGTTTAGTAAACAAAACAGTAAACAAGTACACAACTATATAAACAAGTGAACACTATCAGCTGATCCCGAACGACACGACGCATGTGCGCATTCTCATTCTCGACATGTCCGCGTGTCATGCTGTCGACCTGGCTGGATTCGACGCCATCAATCAGGTTTATTTACTTGTTTGTTTGTTTACTTGTTTACTTTCCAGATGTACCACGAGCTGCTGGATCTGAACGTCCGTATGATTTTCGCAAACACTAGCGGTACGTTTCGGGGATGGTTACGTTTCCGAGGGATACATTTCAGCGCGTCTGCGCGATTCATTCGAACTGTTCGGAGTGTGTGAGACGGTGCCCAAGAATGTATTCTATCCAACACTCAACGATGCGATGGCAGCAGCCAGACAGCTAGCCAGTCACATACATATGAGGTAGGGAGAGAGAGAGAGAGAGAGAGAGAGAGAGAGAGAAGAGAGAGAGAGAGAAGAGAGAAAAGGTCAGATAGTATAGTGTGGTGCGCAAAAGAAAAACCAGCGGTTGCAACTGCTTGTAGATCAATGGTTATGTGTTTGGCCCGGAAAAGTTATGCGTTCTCTCTCTCTCTCTCTCTCTCTCTCTCTCTCTTCTCTTTCGTGCTTGCCTTTTTTTTGGAACGAGGAAGCGTTTCCCTATCGCAACCTCGGATCAAGGAAAGAATACGTAAAAACCCACTAAACCAGAGAAACTTACTAACTATGCGTATTCGGAACATGATCTCTCTCTCTCTCTCTCCCTCTCTCTCTCCCTCTCTCTCCCTCTCTCTCGCTGCTGTCGAAAGTGAATAGTGTAGTTAGTGAGTGGCTACTACAGACTTCACGCATATTACACCATCTTTGCTTGTAATCGGACCAGTTTGTCCATAGTCCAGCGAATCCCGAGCGAAAAAGCGGCAGACCGTAAACTATGCATCATAGTTCACCCATTCTCCGGCTTACATAACGAATAGGGAGAGAGAGAGAGAGAGAGAGGGAGAGGGGAGGAGGGGGGGGGGAAGAGATGCATGTCATTCTAGCGTGTCGATGAATGGCTACCGTGACGTGATCGCGCTGTCTACTGCCTGTTCGGACCATGAAGAGGAGAGAGAGACACCCGACCCGACCCGAGAGCCCACCATCAGAGAGTGACAACAGCTCTTTTACGTACTCCCTGGGAAAACCCACCTGACCTGATCTCAAAATGTCCCCGGACCATTAGCATAATCTGTTTATCCCCTTTATCCCCTCTCCATCCATCATGTCCCCATCCACATATCGTCACCCGATCTCCCTTGTCCCACTTCTTCCGAAACAAATTACAAATGTCGCAATTCGCATTCGTCGTGTGTGTTTGTGTGTTTATTGTCGGTTTAATGCGCGTGGTAAAAGAGTGAACGAAACCGGCGGTGCGTCATTGCTCAGTGCACCGAAAGTGTTTCCGGGTCTCCCTTGATCTTTTTTTCATTCTTTCTCTTTAATCGCATCACCGAAACGTGCGGATATATGTTTTGCAAATCACGAGCTGACCAATCAGCAAATCAGCAAGAGCACATGCTTCCACAAATATATTTATGCGCGTATGCATGTATGCAGTATAAGAAGCGTATTGTGTGACTGGATAGAAGGGAGACTGGGATATGCACATGTTGACTCTGCATCTCGGAGATGCTACCCGCTTGGTGTCGACCGTCGAACTATGAGAGAGGGGAAGTGGTGTCGTTGTTGCTGTGGCCGTCGTGCAGAAGGCCCTACTCCTCCTGCCAGTAGTCGGTCGTCGTCGGCTGAGTGGTCGTCGTCGTCGTCGTGGTGGTAGTCGTGGTGGTCGGTGCGGGTTGTGTCTGATTCCTGACGTATCCCTCTGGCATGTAGCACAGTCCCTGGTGGCATGCGGGAGCCGACTCGGGACACTCCGAGCACCTGTCCTTCCCATTCACAGCCCATTTGAACGCCGGCACCTGAAACAGGGAGAGGGTGAGGGTGGATTACAAGGACTTGGATATGAGATCACGGCACTCGGTTAGGCGTGGAACACTGCAGATAGTGTTGTGCTTGGATCTACCCCGTGCCCATATTAGACCACCGCACACGCACCGCGTAGAGTTGCCCGGAGGCGGTGTAGAATACCGTGTTGCCTTGCGGGTTGTAGTGGCACACGAACACGTTGCGGTGTCCCCTTCCAGAAAGACCCTGCACATCGCGGCAGCGGGAGAAGCCACAGCCGACCAGGTTCGACTTGGACCACACCACCTGCAAGGCATACGGTGAGCGTACTGCATGCACGTCAATCGATTCACCCCATCTTTCTCTCTCTCTATGTGTCCACTGCTATCCGTCCTTCTTCCATCCGATCACCGCTCTCTCGCGCACACTCTCTGATTATAGCACTCTCTCGCTTCTCTCTCGCGCTCTCTCGCACCCTATCACTCTCTCGCTTCCGGTGCCCCCAGTGTCTCTCTCACTCTCTTTGCGCAGCCCCGCCCCGAAAAAAAATGAGAGAAGTCGACTGTCCAGCACACTGCCCGCAAATTCCATGCGCACAATATATGGATATCGATTGGGGGACAAAGCGGGAGGGGACATATATCAGCTGATAGTGAAACGTATCTCTCTCACCTGGATGTAGTGTCCACAGCAGTGTTTGTAGGCGTGGTTGCACTGGCAGCGAGGGTCGTGCACCTCGTTGAACCTGAGGAGAGGGACCATTGAGGGAGAGAGAGAGAGAGAGAGGAGAGAGAGAGAGGGGGAGAGAGCCGACTGACCAGATGGAGATGGCCTCGGAGTAGTTGGAGTACGGCGCGGCCCAGATGTTCTCTCCGACGTTGACTCTGTTTCTGGAGTGGCGGAAGTCGCAGGTATTGGCGTGTCGCTGCGCAGAGGCAGCCAACTCGTCGCTCCAGTACAACATGTTCATGTCAGAGGCCGGCACCTGCAAGGAGGGAATGTCAACTCCCCCCCTCTCTCTCTCTCTCTCTCTCTCCCTCTCTCTCTCTCTCTCTCTCCCACTCACCATGCGCCGGTATCTATTGTGTTCATAGGTGAGCCACTTCTTGAGGTACTCGCTCGGGGGCTCCGCGCTCACCAGCAGTCCATTGTATCCCCCTCCGTATCCTCCGTTGCCCCAGCCGTTAAAGTTGTAGGCGCGCTTTTCACGCACGCCTTCGTTTTCATTCACCTGCAAGCGTGACGTCATTGAGGTCCTTCTGGTCCTTCTACACGTCGACTCACCTCCGACGGTCCCGAGTGGGACGTCTCAGGCTGACCCGTGAGATGAGGGATGTTGAAGGCGACGGCCACAGCCAGCGAAGACACGGCGATCAGCGAAAACAGCATAGCTACAAGGAAAGTACTGTAGGCGGGAATCAGCTGTTCACAGCGGGGAAAACGAATGGAATGAAAAAGAGCAGCGGAAAGAGCACAGTGCCAAAAGGACAGTTGCTCGGAGCTAGCTGTGCGGAGAGGTGGGAGCAGGGCGTTCTCGACTTGCCTCCTCTCCCGGCCTCCCTCGCCTTATAAGGCCCATGCCAGCCAAGCCGGCCCCCGCCCCTTTTCTCAGATCACGCCTGGCGTTCGTTCACTCTTGTCTATTCACCGACAAAGTGCAACCTGACCAGAACACGAGAGACAGCGTGCGATTCGAGGAGAGCGCAGACACGGCGTGTCAATATGCGAGACATGAAAGCGAAAAGAGGCGACCAAGGAAATCACTTGATAATTAGCAGAGGTGTGTGCAGTGGGATCAACCGTGCAGAGTTGGCAGTGACGCTGTCGGGAAGGAGAGAAGGGAGAGAGAGAGAGAGAGGGTAGAGAGAGTGGGAGAAGGGAAGGGGCGAGAACGGGAGCGAGACGCACGGGCGCCGCGAGACGCCGCGAGGTCAGCGGAAGCAGCATGCGAGAACGCAACCACCCATAGATAGCATGTTTATTACTTGTACACCATCACACAACGAGAGAGAGAAAAGCGAATACGGTAGAGGGGATCAAGCGACTAGACACCGATACACGCGGGACGCGCGCACAATTCTATACATGGAATACAGTGTCAAAGTTTTGGACGAGAATGTGTTGTGCGAAATTCGGCAACAAAAACGCAAAGTGGGATTGTGGGATAGGGGAGCAGAGTGGGGGCGACTGGCGCAGCGCGGCGTGAAGGGTGGCGGCGACAGCGCGGAAGAAAAGGGATGCAATGAAACCTTTTCCAATCCGACACTATCCCCCCTAACCACCACACCGAAAGAACACACTATATCGACAAAAGATATGCTGGCTGGGGGCAGCCAAGGACGTCTCTTGCACTATGCATGGAGTGGAGTGGATAAAGCAAGGGGAGACTGCCGCAGTCGCCGCCGCGCGAGACACGCGACGATCAAGCTATGAGAACAGGGGCAGAGGCGGGACACGGCCATCCCCCCATTACTACCCCCATCTACACACATAAAAGGAAGCCATCAACCGACTTCCGGCGGCCGCGCGCGCGGACTAGAGACATAGAGGTGGTTCCAGCTATCAACACCGAATCGAGGATACTGTACAGAGTATAGATACACAAAGTGGTAGCATGAAACATATGGGGTATGGGGGAGAGCAGGTGGGAAGGTATGGGGAGACTGCGCGAGCGGTCGGGCGGTCGACACAAGACGGCGGGCACTCTCTCCTTCTTCTCTCTGGCGTCTCCTTGCCTGCAAAATATGGGTCGTTCAACCGCCAACCCAAAGCCAGCCGGCAACCGCACCCGGGCCCATTCATCTCCCTCCCTCCGGTCACTACAAGGGGAGAGAAGGAGAGAGAGAGGGAGAGGGAGAGGGAGGGAGGGAGAGAGAGAGGGTGGGAGAGAATGGTCAGTGTCATGGCTGAGTGATCACTCGCGGTGTGTGTCATCCCTTTCACCACGTTCGCAACAGGAGACTCAATTACCCATTGTGTGACTGGAACATCCAGCCTTTTTGCCTCCCAGTCTTTGAACATCATCCACCACTCTCTCCCTCTCTCTCTCTCTCTCTCTCTCTCCATCTCTCTCTCTCTCTCTCTCTCCCTCCCCCTCTCTCTCTCTATCCGGAACACCCTCCTCTCAGGTGTGTGTGTGCCATCCACAAAACACCTAACCGCATCATAAATGCAGACAGTTTGGCATCGCCCAAAACCCATCTCATAGCTGCCGGAACAGGTTCGAGTGAAACTCACACCACACAGTATCCTGTCACATACCGTACCCGATCCTACCCCTACCGTATCCCTACCGTACCCCTCCCTCACAGTACCTTCTCACACATCGGGCACTCTCTCTCGCTCGTCGCGCGGCTTTCGGAAACACACGCAGCAGCAACAGCAGCAGAAACAGAAGCAGCTCACCTGAACAACCGATCAATCAATCAATCAATAAATCGATCAATACTCACGGCGAGGATGACGTAGTGAATGATGAGGAAGATTAATGAGAATATGTACGTGAAATGATCGCAATAGTGGGGTGATCTCTGAAAAACACACAATACAATTACGGTGAGTTCAACTGTTCTTTGATGTGATTGCTGCGATTTTCGATTGCATGTCAAACACAATGTTTCATCTCGTTTTTACATAACTTTCGATTATGCGAAAACCCAATCTAGGACAATGCGTACGGATCACTCACTCGCAATCTCACAATCTCTCTTGCCGCCTCACCCCATCTCTACTACAGTAGTTTACCAGTAAGTAAAACAAACATATTTACAATCGACTTTTCAAGATCTCTGAAGGTTGTCCTTTCACACAGGGGACCCTTTCACACCCTCCATGTGTGCACTAATGAAGATCAATCAGGGCTCTCGTGACACAGAACAACCATATTCCATAGTATCTCTCCACTCCCCCCCACTCCGTAAACTGCACTGTAGTCTCCAGGTTTATCTATAATACTTCGAAGAATCTTTGCACAAGTACACTGTACACACATTCTGTCCACCTATCTCACTCTTCGCATCTTTTGACTACTGAATCCCCGACAACACAATAACAATGACATAAGGGAGGCATGTTCGGATTTCAAAGCATCAATATGCAAATATGGACAGGTATGCAAATGACTGACCTTGTTGTACATGTCGACGTCACTGTACGCCCAGAACACCCACACCGAACCGAGGATGAACCTGAAATCGATAAAGCGATAAATAACACGTGACAATCAATAAATCAATACGAAACATGAAACATGCGACTCATTCGTCAATCGTTCCATTGCAATGACTGTCAGTTCACTAACTCAGGAATAGGAGAGATAGGCATCTAGATGCATACCAGTTAGCAAATGAATGAGTGAACAGTAATGTATAGGTAAACAAGTGCACGTACAGTGGTCGCCTGGTGGATAGTTACAATTGACAGTCAGGGTCAATTGGCGGAACTCAGATTCGAGCAAGATACGTGAGACGCGCAGACGAGTCTACAGTGTCGAGAGGCATCTTACATTAACTCATCGGTGCTTCTCACTCAGTGTTGGAAAGCGCGCGGCTGGGTCTCATCCGAGTGCGACAAGTCAAATGATTTACAGTAAGCAATGATCTAACTGAATGACATAGTAAACAAGTGAACAACGCACCAAACGAACATGAAGAGGTGCAGCATCGAGTCGAACAGACGCACGTAGCAGGGACGCAGGGGTGGCGGCGTCTCCTGCAGACACGTATCGATTGATTATCGATCGGAATCGATCACCTTGTACTTGTAGACGATGCGGAGTGCTGTGGCGACGAGGTAGCATACTCCAGTGGTCATCAACCAGCGAGGGATCTGGAAGGATTACAGCTTCTCGCTTCTCCATCCCTCCCCCCTCCTCCTCCTCACCTGTCTATTGACGGGGCAGTCCTCCTTGTTCATAGCCCCGATCACCACCATTCCAATCGGAACAATGTTCAGACATGCCAACACTACCAGGGCGATAGCTGAAAGTCACAGTCACTTTTATATCCTCAATGAGAGAGAGAGAGAGAGAGAGAGAGAGGTTTCCCTCGGACCTGCCCCCCTGCCTCTTCTCCACCGCCACCCTCTCAGTGGTGGTTCCAGATGGTTCAATGGATAGAGGGGATGCCTGTGCTTTCCGAAACGGGGTGTGATACCCGCCAGTGGACTGCGGTGCTGCCACATTGGTAGATCAATAGTGGATATTAGATCAGCTCACTAGATCCTCGGTTGATTCGCCGGTAGATCACAATTGTAACATATGTCTGCCTTCCACGTCCCCCCCCCTAATCAACAACAACACGGATCTGCCCACACATGACATGTGCTTCTACTACGTCTGCTACTACCAGCTGATCAAACAGTATCTCCCCCTCTCTCCTCTCTGTCTCTCTCCCTCTCTCTCCCAGTCAGAAATCCTTGCTTGTCACCGGAAGCGCATATCGCAACTCATTATCTCCATCATTTTTCGGGAAAAGTTGCACTTTGAATCGCTAAATGAGATGAAGAACTCTGGCGCAATGGTCCTTTTTTCCCATTCCCATCCTAATATCAAACGATGAAATGAATTGGCGCAGCACACGTGATCTATCTAGTAAAGTGCAATTCGCAGAAATTAAAGTGCGCATCAAATTTGAATTTGTCTGCAGTCTCGATGGTTCCTGTCTCCTCTTCTCTCGCTGAATCACAAATCTCGTAAATCAATCTCACACCAGACACGAATCGTTCTTACAAGACTACAGTGCAAAGAAGGATCGAACACCGACGGTCACTTAGTCACACAGCATGACGAATCACCCCCATATCACCATATCACCTAATCACATCACCCACAAACCATCGGGCTAATGTGCTGCGAACATGTTCGATCCGTACAACGCTTTCCACACCTAAACAAGGCTCGTGACCAAATAAAGACACTGATTCTGATTCATTCACTCTCCCACTCTTCCGACTACTACGTGACCAAACACAAATCCCAGAAAAGATGTCTTGATCACACATTTTGACCATACAGAGTCGTAATACATTTCGCACTCGAGAAACATCATATCTATCAAAGTACAAAAACATATTTCATCAATGTCCATCTATCATAATGAATGTTTTCCAATAAACATGGCCTATCCATCTCCGCATCCCACATTAGCATAACCATGCGTGGGCGGAGGGCGGCTTTCCCACTTCCGCCCACGCACTTCTCTCGTTTACAATCAAAGGTCGCGCGGGATCGAAACGAGAGACGACAAACCCATTCTGAAATCACATAACCATTCCCGACCCTTCTTTCTCCTACTACTCCTCTCTGCCAGACACATTGACATGGTTTCCACCTAGGGACCTCCCACGCATACCGTACCCCTCTCTGATTGCAATCAGCCGGGAGTGTGAATGGAGCGGGAAAGGGGAGATGGATGTGTTCTCACATCACGCGATGAGTCATCCATCCCAGGCTAGACACTCGCTATCTCACTCAATACAGGGATCGTCACTTGGATCTTGGATATTTCATTATCAACCACAACGCAAGTATCCGTTGGCGACAGCTTTCTCTCCGGCCCTGGACAGACTTCCAGCAGTGCAAGTGCAACTGGCGCAGCTTCTCTGCGCTGACTGACACGAGCGGCCGTCATAGTCCGGCTAATCAGATCAGTGATGCCTCTCCGTCTCTATTGCCCCAGTGTCCGCTGTCCACTGCCAATGCCACTTTCTCTCCCACACACAACTTCTTCATTTCGATAATCACGAAATGAGATCATGTGTAATGCATATCGCCTGCGTACTCGATCCGAAAGCGCGCCAACGTTTTCGCTCAGCGGACGTCCTGACTTCGGGGACCATACACTACACGATGACAACCTAAAATCGAAATTCGCTCCAAAAGTGTGATACATCTGATTCATCTCGAAATCTCAGCCATCTAAATAAGGCGCGCGCGCATTCCTCGCCCTTCCCAAAAAGTGCTATTGGAATCCGCGGAATCCCGAGTCGCATTCCATCAATGTGCAGTGTCAATCAACGTGTCAACCCATCTCTCACCGAACATCAACGATCAACTGTCACACACAAAAAGAGACAAGCACCCAGCGCATGCCAATGCAACACCAAACATCCCCGCATCATCCAGGGAATCTAATGATCGTAGATCTGGCGATCGCAGGTATTTGACATATAAGGGAACAAAGAAAAGAGAATCGAGGATGTATAGGAGTGAGAATCCCGAACCCATTCTCACCTGTTCCCATGAGCCAGTTGAATGCCTTCTTGACAAAGACAAGCAGGCCTTGGGGAGAGTCCACCTGGCGGAACTCCCCATACAGCATGTCGTACGACGGCGGCTGGTCTGCATCATCAATCGATAAATCGATACATCAATCAATAACCTCACCAGCATGTGCCGAGTCATAGCTGGGTGGTAGATCCTCCATCGGAGGAGCAGTCGGGGCTGACATCGCTGCAACATACCGTAACCCAGTGCACATACAAGCATCCATATATCGGCGTACGCCGTGGGACAATACGCCCATTCATCATTCACAATCACAAAAAGAACGAGAATCACAACATTTTATAGATCAAAAACTCTCAAGCTATCAAAAATTCCAAAGTCACAAAACAAAACAACTAACGAGGGAGGTCGGGTGTTCACTGGAAAAGAGATGGAAATACACCGAGACAAGCGGGCTGCGAGGAGGGAAGAGGGAGATCGAAAGAACAACAGACAGCTCCTACTCCTCTCAGATGACTGACACTGAACATGTCACGAGTACCCGGCTAGCACATTGAAAAAGTGGTACACCTCGTCAGAATCCATCACAGCAACCTAAAAACAAATATACAAACAACCAATCAATCAATATTCTCACCTTGGTCGTGCAGACTCCGCAGCGCACAGGAGTGAAGATGTCATCAGCCTCGGGCTCCGTCTTGGCGGGAAGACCCTCCTAAACGGACTATATTATCACTCATCTATCTTCCCCCCCCCCTTCTCTCTCTCTCTCCCACCTTCTTCCTCCTCTGCTTCTCCCTTCTCTTGGCCTTTCCGGTTCGCTCGATCGCCAGCTTCTCAGCCTCGTCCACCACGCAGTTCTCCACAAACATAGCCCTGCAATGTGTGTCAGTCTGTCAGTCTGTCCGTGCGTCCGTCTGTCCCCTCCCCTCCCTCCTCCCTACCTGTACTGATCATTGTACGTCTCGTGTCGCTGACAGTCGCGAGTGAGCAGCGTCATACAGCAAGGACACGACAGCACCGCGTCGCTGCCGTCTGAGAAGCTCTCTCTCTCTCTCTCTCTCTTACTCTCTCTCTCTCTCCCTCTCTGTCCACCCACCCTCCAGCTTGGGCCGTGCCCCGTGGGGCATCTGTCCGGGCAGTCCGCTGCCCCTCGCCTCCTGCCGTCTGTCCTGCACCCACTTCTCATTCTCATCGTCCTCGGATGCATTGTAGAACTCGGGCTGTTGCTTCGCTTCCTTCCTAGACAATCAATCAATCCATCAATCCGCCAATCTCCCAACCAACCCAATGGACGATTACTCACTTGACCTCCCGCTTGCAATCCTTGGCCATCTTGCGTATGGGGTTGTTGCGCTGCTCGTCTCCCTCCGCCTCGCTCTCGCTAGACTCCGCCTCATCAGGCCCCGCCCCCTTCTCCTCCTGCTTATCCTTCTCCACCTCGCGAGTTTCGTTGCGAGACTCATCGATACGCACCTGAAAGCATCACAATAACACACTGCCAGCAAAACAATCGACACAACATTGTGAAATAACACATTGATAACAGTGATAACACAGTTATAACAGCGTGACTCACCTTCTTCTTGGGAGAAACCTTGAGCTCTTTCTCCTTGACAGCGTGGGAAGAGCTGGGGATGGGAGCAGCAGCAACAGACGCCGCAAGGGGACCGTCTGAACATCTTGTTCCCTCCCTCTTCCCTCTCTCTCTTCCCCTTTCTCCCTTCCCCCTCTTCTCTCCCCCCTCTTTCTTTCTCTCTCTCCCTCTCTCTCCCTCCCTCCCCTCACCATTGCTGGCCGGCTCGAGAGGAGGCATGTCATCATCCTCGATCACATCCGCCTCATCATCCGCCAGTCCCGGCATATCCTCGTATCCTTTCTCCTGCTTCACCTCCGCCTTGACAGGCTCCGCCCCCTTGGCCCCGCCCACATCGGCTGGCTTGGTGATGACGGTGCGGCAGCTCTTGACCACCAGATCCAACTCGTCGTCACTGTCCTCGTCCTCCTCCTTCACAGTCTGCATCTACAAACAACACACTCCCATGTCAAGCAACATTTCAAACGAGTCCGCTACCTTGGAAGAGCCAGCGGCGGCGGCGGCGGCCGACCCATCCGCGTGTCCGATCAGCTGATTGGCATAGTCAACCATGGACGAGTTCAACTCCGCCTCCATCTCAGCCTCGAACTCGGACAGCTCTGCAATATCGATTGATTATCGATCGCGCGCCGGTCTCCACGCACGTTTCTGCTTGTCGTCGGTGGTGCATCGTCGGATGCCTGCCAGCACCTGCAGCTCCTTCTGCAGCTCGTCCTCCGAACTCAACAAGTCATTTCTATTTTGCATTTTATTCATTCTCTCAATTACGGACGGGATCAATAATGTGACAAATATACAATGGTTATGAAACAAATGAAATCAATGCGCTGGTAAGTTCGTCATATAAGTGTCATTATCCATTTTCTCATATCCATTCCGAAGATTCCAAACCTTTCGCTGTCCGGAATCGCGGCATTCTATTCCACAATCCACACTAAACTTTCCCACGTAATTTAGCTAGTCAAAGATCGTGTCGACTTTTTCCATTTCCGCGTCGCGTCTCTCTGTATATGATGTCTCCTTCTTCCTCTTTCTCGTCCATTGCTGCACGTTCCATCAACGCCCCGCTTCAAAAACTATCACAACAAACCATCCGTCATCCATCATTTCATCTCCTTCCTTGCTCCGCCAAATTCGCAGAAAGAGAGAGAGAGAGAAGCGAAGAAACCTTTCACAGGACACAAAATGCGCACCTTTTTGGGGGTGCAAACAGTCTCTCCCCGCTGCTTTTCTCATTTCATTAATCATGGAATCGAACTGCGGACTAGCTAGACAGCCAGGCGCCGCCGCCACTTGTCTCACCCTCTGCCCCCTCCCACAAACACACACTGTCTAGCCCTTACCGTACCCACTCTCCATTTCATCCACACACTCTCCCACTCCCTCTCCGTGACTGGCACTCTCTTCATCCAGCACACTCACTCGCCGGAAGCCCCTCTGGCTACTCACGCACCCACCGCACACTTGTGATAAATGGGCAATGCGCTATCACGTGCGGGCGACCCTAATCAGAAAACCTACACAGGGGACCAACATTTGCCTGTACATATCTACACTACCTGTTCCTCATCCTCTTTCTCTCTCTTTCTTTCTCTCTCTCTCCCTCTCTCTCTCACCTGTCCTCCTCATCAGTCTCCATCGCATCCCTCCCATACTCGCCCATGTAGTAGTCGGGAGCCAGCTTTTCCATAGGACTCAGGCGATGCATCTAATCAACCAATCAATACATTAATAAATTTATAGTTAATATTTTCGATATCGCATGGTAATCAAACCATTATCTCGGAACTCGGAACACACATTCACAATGTAACATTGATGATAAGTAAATATTTATATATTCTCTCACGCAAGGTAGAGCATTGATTCACCCATTGACCGGAAAACAAAACAGGCATCACATTGGAATTGCACTAGCTAACGGCTCGCAAATAAAGGCTATAATTACAATTTCGAAATCACAATACTTATTAAGTTAATGGTCTCTCAAAACCAGGGAGCAATCACATTTGAAACACACTTTGAAACAGGAAAAAAACCCGAAGTGAAAGAAGAAGACATTCGCACATAATACTAATACATCTCATACACTCATACCGTGCCAAACTCACTCAGCTGGGAATCAGCTGTTCGATCAGCTGATCTCCTCTCACACTCCTTTGTAGACAATCTCGCGCACGAGATGCTTCTTCGACTCGTAGTGACCGCCCATCACTGCCTCCACTACCTAAACGCGTACTCTCCCTCCCTCCCTCCCTCCCTCCCTCCCTCCTCTCTCTCTCTCTCTCTCTCTCTCTCATCTCCCTACCTCCTTGGGCAGATCCTTGGCGTTGCCCTTCTCGTCGATGCTTTGCACCTTCACCTCGATCATATCTGAAATCAATCAATGACTAATACTTGACTAAACCAATCAATAATCAATCACTACCCACCCGACACGCCAGCCAGCTCGGTCAGCTTGAGTAGGCTCTCGCTGTCCTCCATCATCTGTGGGCGCGGAGCAGGCATCAGATACGTCGACAGACCGTGGATCTGAATAGCAATAATAAAACATGATAGATAATGTTATCACTATCTACCTTAATGTTCTTCCTCCTCTGGTCCCTGAGTGGAATGCGCATCTCCTTCCACAGACGAGCGTACGAGCGTCGCAGGTACGCGTCCAGACTGCGGTTCAGCTGCTGAAAGCACACTTCCATCATCACTACCCTTCTTCATACCACAAGGTTCCACTAGCATAGCATATTACACAAAGAAACGCATCGTAAAAACATGGTATTGGAATTGCTGCTCTCAACGCTGACGATTGACGAAGGACGACGTCTACCATCTCTCCCTCTCCCCACCCACCTTCTCGATGCTCGTCCATAGCTGAGAGTTGTGGGCGCGCGTGCGGGAGGGGGAGCCGACACTGTGCAGAAGGTAGTACCTGCAACCACATACATGCCAGACAGACACCAGACACTTATTCTGTATACAAGAAAGAAAATCATCATCGCAAGAAATTGAAATGCAGATAACTGCCCAGAGGCGCACTTGTACATTTGTGCTTACGAAAATATCATGAACATGATAAACGTATTGTATTGTAATCGACACACTTCTCGACCGTCATTCCCTTCTGCTGGGCGACCTTCACACGCTCGCGGGGAAGCTGCGCACGCCACTCGGCACTGTGCAGCGCCTGCAACAACCACATTCTTCCATTGCGTCTCTCTCTCTCTGTGTCTGTTTGTCTGTCTGTCTGTCTGTCTGTCTCTCTCTCTTCCTCCCCCTCCCTCCCTTTCTCTCACCATGTTCATCTCCCACGCCATCTGCATCCTGTCCACCATCTCAATCTTCGTCGCCCGCCACATCTTCTCCAGTTCCAGATCGGGCGAGGAAAAGTACAACTACAATCAATCAATCAATCAATCAATCAATCAATCAAATCAATACCAAACTGGTCACCTGTGCGGGTGCGACGATGCGTGTGACTTGCTCGACTGCCCTCTTCACCCTGTCTTCCTCTGCCACACTCGTCGGCCACTCGATCAGCCCCTTCTCGTCATCCCACGACGCAAACTTGCGCAGCTGATCCTAAATACAACAACATAACCAGCGTCAGCAACGGGAACATACAGTGAGAGAAGATAGCACCAATACTCTACAACAACATCACACCACGCGTAATTCACCATAAACAAAACGAAGCTTGAGCGCAATCTGAACATAATTACTCGAATCCATATAATTTTTCAACCGAGTAATGCATAATGGCTGTGCTGTGCGTACCTGCCATAGCTCGACCGTCTCCCTCTGTCTGACGGCCAGATGCCGCACCATCTGAGCGCTGCCGGTCGTCTCGTTGCGCGGCAGCCACGACGGCTGCCCGGCCAGCAACACGTGGCGCAACTCGAATAGCCAATGTGCCTCCTCCCTCCCCTCCCGCACTCACATTCTCCCTGTCCACGAGCACATTCCTGCCCCACTCTGTGGGATGTCCCTCTGCCAGGTCCAGCAGTGCATTCGCCTCCTCATCCGTCTCCGCCGTGTCGTACAGAGCGAGAGCGCGGTCCCAGTATTCGTTCAGAGCCTGCAACAACAATAAATCCCTTACTGTTATTGTCGGACCAGACTGATAAACAAAACAAAACAAAACAAATTCCCGATGTGAGATACTTTCTCCGATCTTCACTCACATCGACATCGTCTAGTCCCATGGGCCACCATCGCTTGTCCCAGTGCGGGTCCGTGAAGTAGTAGTACACGTTGGCGCGGTCCTCATCAGAGTACGACGTGAACACTTCTGCAAAGAGAACAACTATTCATATGAGTATCAATGGCAGGTAAGCTTCTACCCTCTCGCTCAATTTACCCGAGTACTCCCCCACTGTTTACTCCCAACGCAAAACAATCATCGACGGCTATCAGCTATCACAATGACAACCACAGGTATCAATAACACACTCCCCCTCTCCCTCCCCACTGACTCGAGTACTCCTCGGGCACGTCCATCATGGGCAGCAGGCGAGTGATGGCCGCCAAGGCAACAGAGTTGGCAGGCACACCGCGCTTCTCTGCAAACAAAACCTTGTCACTACATCAATCGCATACCACTGAAACCTGCAACTCACCCTGGTAATGCCAGACGAGGTACTCTTTGAGGGCGGCGTCGAACTTCCTCTTGAGATCCGCCTGTCGCTCCTTCACCCACGCCTGGTCCCAGTCGCGCTGCAGGGTCACGCGACGCATGATGTTGCGCTGCCTGCAAAAACAATCAATGAATCGATCACTGTCAACCGTGCTGCTCACCTCTGAATGGACAGCGGTCGCCACTTGAGCTCTCGTTCGCGCGCGCGCCAGTCATCGTCCAGCTCGAGCTTCTGCAATCGACCATTCACCCGTCATCCCCTCTCCACCCGCTCCTCCTCTCACGCACCTCGCTCACCACAGTCGCCTTGTTCTTGATGTGTTCCAGTAGCTTCTCCCTGTCGAGGTACGGCCGGCACGTCATCTTGACTCGTCGCTGCGGCGGCAGGAACGACGCCAGCTTGCACAGCGAGCCGACCCTGCAACACCATCATAGGACATGCGGAACAAGGACATGTACAGTACAACAGCACTATAACTCACTTGACGTCGACCAGGTACTCGCAGGTGGCCGTTTCGTCGACAGTATCCACATACGCATCGCTCGTCTCCAGGGCAGGGTCACACGAGTACTGCAAGACATCCTTGTCAATCACATGCAATAAGTGGATACAATCTCGTGACATCATTATCACTGCAACACTGCGACACACGATGTCAATATTCGTCCTCTGTACAACTCAATCCCACTGGGAATTATTACTCGCTCAATACGGCCGCGAAGCTGCTCATCACGCCGTGAAAACACTACAATATCGCTGCCACGGCGCGTAATCGATTCCGTTTCACCTGTGTACGACAACACTGAGTCATATCACAAGACAACATTCGACCCGTTTTGTCGCAGTCTCACACTCTCAGTCCATTCGAATGCACACACTCTCCCGCAGCGAGGCGCCTGATCGCAAATCAATCGAACGAACAAAACACAGCTGATCACAGAGTGTGGGAGTAAATAGGAACGAACACGGCAAGGATATAACGAGCATGCACTCTACACTATGGAAAAGTCGTGTTTATCACAATGTTTTCATTTCGCAACTCATTGTCACATGTTCAATCGATTTCTCAATCGCTCGACCTCAACATTTGTCCATCCCACCCACGCGCCACAAATTCAACGAAATATGCTCTTATCGTTACATTCAATATAATATCAGTGCGTTATCGCATAGATTCTATCGCTGCTAAACAACTCGCTATCTGCCGCAATATAACTGGCCGTAGCGGCGCGTTCGCATTTAGTTCACAACTCTTCGCTCCGTCTCCGATTCCCGCAGCCTGCACATTTCGCAACCTCACACTCTAGTGCTGACGCGTCCTAGTGCTACTACATAAACGAGCGGTCAGCGCCACGTCGACTTTTTCAATATGACTACCCTGTATCCGGATATTCCTCCTCACGAGTACAGTCCGCCGCCGCCGTATAACCCCGACTTCGCTCCCTCGACGGCCGGCAAACGCGCGCCTCCTCCTGCCTATTCCGGGCCCTCCTCTCCCACTGTCACCCCTTCCAGTCCACCACATCCCAGCACTTCCACCGCCGACCCACCAGTCATGTCCGCCGTCTACCTCAACAAGGTGCTCGACATCGTCTCCGACAGCAAGGTACGTCCAAATCACTCGACTACATTGTAGTCATGTAATATCACTCAAATACCTCTGGTTTATATTACATGTTACTTGATATAATTTTCTTGTTGCAGGACCTCAGATCCACTGCGGCTGGAGTTGCTAAGCAGACGGGCTACGCAGCCCTCGGAACGGCGTGCGGCGGTCTGCTGGCCGGACCGGCAGGCGCGCTCGTCGGAGGAGTAGTCGGAGCCTGCGTGGGCTTCCAGCAGGCCGACGACTACCAGAGTGTACTCAGCGTCGTCCGCGCCATGACCGACGATGAGAAGACATCGTGCGCCACCAAGGTGAGCATTCACTTCTTCTTGTGCTCGTATATGACCTTGCTTGTTCAGGTGCAACAGCTCGTCGGAGCAGCTACGATCGAGGAGTTCATCAGGTGGTTCCAGACCGAGGGACACCGCCAGCTACTGCTCATAATCCTCAGCGAGTTCACTCAACAGAAGCAAACCACCCAGTAGACAGACAATCAATTGTTGTTTCCCAGCTACCCTCCAGTTTACGGTTGTTTTAAACACATCTCATTCGTTTGATTGTATTATGACTTGTATGTTGTATTATCGAGTGCATAATAGTAAATATATGATGTCTCACTTTTTTCAATTTGCGGGAACATTACGCTGGTGAGGCGTGAGGTTGCTATTAACAACTGGGAAAATTCAATCTGAATAAGCAAACTTTGCTCTTGTAGTACGGTATAAGTATGCAACTGCAGCTGGCACCCGTTCATTCAACAGGCAGGTCGAGGTGCGTGTGCGCACACCTACAATGGACACGGAACTAGCAGCAGCGATTTGTCAAATCGCAGTCCCTACACTCATAGAAAACGCGCCAAAATATCTGCAAATGCTACTTGATATCTACGCTGCTCTTCCTCCTATTCCAGAAGTGAGTGATCAAATTAATTTTGAAAAGATAATTTTTCTGAATACTGCCTCATAGGAAGTCGAATTTTGTTTATGGAAAACTGCTGCAAACGTTGGTATTGTTGCGGCAGGAGGAGTTGCGACCATGCTCAGTGGCCAAGCAGCAGGCCTCGCATTCACTGCATGTGCAACATTTGCATATAACTACTTCTACGAGAGTCAACCCACAGTGAGAATGCACAACGGCGTAGGTTCACAAAATTAAACCATATATACATATTTCAGGATATGAAAAACGATCGGGCAGTAATCGACTCGATTGAAAAAATGCCCGACAATCACAAAGTGCAACTAATGAACAAGGTGGACAAAGTCAGCAAAATATGAACAAATGAATCGTTCTAGATCATAGTTCTGGTGAAATCAGCCTCAGCGGACGTCTTCAAAAAATGGATTCATCAGCCCTCAAACAGAAAGTCTTTCGCCAAACTACTGCAAACATTCGCCATACAAAAGCAACCCGTGCAATCACGTTAAATCGTCCTGAACCTGAGAAACGTTAAATAAAAATTTTTGTGTTCCATAAGAGAAAAGTAGACATCATATCTCTCTGTGCGTGATAAAATGAAAAACCAACCAAGGCGTCAAAGATCAAATGTCGATGTATTAAAACTAGTTCAGTGAATTTGAAAAACCATAACTATCACTGGTTTTTATTGTGATATTTGGATACTCCGTTTTCCATATTTCTTCCACTCGATAGCTTTGCACGCGGCACGCGCATTTGGTCAGCAGAAGAAGAGAAAAAAAACATACACACGCCTCTCTCTGCCCCAGACCCTCTCACACTCACACACTATTTATCCTGGCTAGGCTCCGCCCCGTTCTCGTCGCTTCCATCGCAGCTACTTTTTGTCGATACAAACCTACTCCTACTATTCCCACCAATATTAACCGCCAAATGGTGAACAATAACAACAACAGGAGACGGATCACCAATGCGCAAGCACTTGTCGGTGCTGACTACGTGAACAAAGTGCTGGAAATGGCCGATGCTCTCCCGGTAAGCGAGGGAGAGGGGGAGGGGGCAGAGATGCATGTGTCCGAGTTCACTTTCAGCCGACGTTGAAGAAGACGGTGGCGAGTGCGTGTGGCCATTCCCTGTACGCGGGCCTGGGCGCTCTCGTGGGAGGTCTGCTGGGAGGCAAGAATGGAGGAATGACGGGAGGACTCTTCGGAATTGTTCTCGCACAATATTTCCTTGTCGAGTATGAGGTGGGTGGATCAGTTATGAGACGCTCACGCATATCACAGTCTAATGATACCATATACAGAGCGCTGTCGCCGTTATTCGTCGGCTGAGTAATGAGGAGAAGGCCGAACTGGCGGAGAAAGTGAGTTCCATTTCCTGCGTGTTGTGTTCAATGTCATGCGCACAGATTCACGAAATCGTGGGGGACGATCTCTCCAGTGCCTTTTACGCGTGGGTGCGACAGAGCGGCAACTACGAGAACTTCGTCAAGTTTATGATCGAAGAAGCCAAGAGACGGGGAAAGTCGACTGCTTGGTGGTGAACCGGAATCAGTTACAGTCTTGAACATAATACAAACCATCCACTCGGGTCGAGTATCACAACTCCTCCAATTATTCATAATGAACCCACAAACACATACCAATATACCACATTTACGTAAAGGAATAAATATTTTGCTTTACCCGATGCCCTAACGTTAGCACATATTTAAAATACAAAACACAAAAATAACGACTCACTCGGACCACAGTGCGGCGCTGTCGCTGATCACCAATCTCGCACATCGTTCCACCCTGAATGCGAAGTGAATTACAATTCATTTCGATTTTTACCGGTATGTAATCTGACTATAACTTTTGCTTTCCGGCGCAACTCTGCGAACAATTGATAGTGCATGCCTATGTCTATGCCTACGATACAACAACGTAACGATGGAACGATGCGTAGTGCATAGACGAAACCACGAAACGAATGGGTGAACGGCGAAACCGGTGCAGAGTCGACCCACCTCGAATGTCTCCTGTAGATAGGCGCTGGTCTTTCGTCCGTCCGACTGGTGGACGCTCGTGTTGCCCATGTGCACTCCCAGAGACACCGTCGTCTCCGGGTCCTTCGCCTTCGCTGCAACAACACTTGGTTCAACCTCCAGAGAACTCCAGCGATAGAATATGAACTACTCACGACTGGCATAGTGTAGTTGGCTGGACGTCTTGCCGAGGCACACCTCGTATGTCCACCAGCCAGTGTTCTGAATGGGCGTGTAAACAAATGTGTAAACAACAAACACGGCTACCTTGCTGACGCACTGGTGTATGTAGAAGGCGGCGGCGGCGATCTCTCGCACGTATGCCGGATTGTCACTGCGCTGCTCTCCGTCCACCCCATCATCCTGTAATATGGCTAATACGTGAAACATGTGAAATAAACGGAAAACTTTTCAATACTCGAACGCATACCTTCTCGCCGTCCTTCTTGGGGTACTCGCAGGCGACGCGCGCGCCAGACTTCGTCACCATCACCATGTACGACGGGTCCGACTCCTACAGGTACAGTGAACCAGTTGTCAGCCAAAGAGCGGTCTGTACCTCGGGAATAGCGTTGACGATGAGCGATTTCTCGTCCCCGGTGCGAATTCGCTGTTTACTGAGGTCCACTTTCGGGTCAAGACCTAGAATAATGAATTCTTTAGCAGTAATATAGTTACATGTTTGTTATCAATTTCAACACGGAATCCCGGAAGCTAATAGAACAATAGACTCACCGAGTGGTGTCTTGTCGAACTCGAGGTCGTATGATATGAAGCGGAGTTCGTCGACATCGAAGCTGCCACTGGACACACCGACAGCCACGGACACGCATGTGAGCAATGAGGAGACTAACACTAACATTCTTAATCTGCAGGAACAACGGAAAAATGACGTCAACACATCGACCTGCAATATACACCGATCAGCTATCGCACGTAGTTCAAGTATATAACATGAAACGAATAAAGATGTAAGCGTTTCAGACAACCATTTTCGGACAAAAAAGAATAGAAACGTATGCAAACGTAACAAAAACGAAAATTGTAGTGAGAAGTAGGTTATTTATTCGAGTGTCATTGTGAAATCATATACAGCACAACGCTACACTATCGAATTTTGTTTTACCACCCACTCACATCGGAGTCAGCTGATTACATTGCAATATATATTGCAATATACTCACTGCATTATATTATACATCTAATAAAACATTACTTAAATATTATTTGTAATCGAAACATTTAGTACTTCTCGTTTCGCCATGCGTGGTCCGTTGGCAACTTTACTGTATATATTATTGTGCAACGCACTATGTTCTGCAACTGGTGAGACATTGTGTGTATTTTAAACATTAATCACTTCAAACATACCCGATATGATTTGCAGAACTATCCCACTTGCGTGAAGACATGTTGTCCAGCCTGCGCTTGTTGATGTACAGGCAACGAAGCAGTCTGCAGACCGAAGTGAGGCCTCAACGACATGCTCAAATCCAGAATACTGTTCAGGATTGGATGATGTGCGGCACTCCGGATTCCGGATATGAGTGGTTCTCGGATCCACCCAGCAGAGTGAAGGAAGCAAAGGACGCGCTCTCCAGCGAGGCCGCTAGCTATGTCGTCGCAAGAGCGACAGGTATGCCCTCCAATAACATAACATACAATGTGGACTACATAACATATGACGATATACATCATGTTTATTATTTACATTATTCGAACAATTTTTCCAGAAATTCTCGCAAACCGCGGTGTGCGCGTCACACCAGCTTTCCAAGCAAAACAGATCCTTGTAGTCAAGGCCTTCTGTCAAATGGTGTTCAGCAAAGACATTCAAGGTAGGTATACCGTACACATGTATTAACAATTCGTCCACGCAGACGTTTACGAGCCCGGCTATGAAGATCACTACCAGGAGGCTTCATTTCTGTGGGACTATTTCCACACCGCCAAGTGGCGGCGGGCCGAGTTCCCGAGAAGTCTGCTGCGAGTCGATGTGAGGTGCCGGTTTGAGATCGCTCAATCTACCTTTTGATTACAGCTCATCAACGCTTACATGGACAAGTACAGAATAACCGCGGAACGCGCCAAGAACACTGGAAAGGAACACGACGAGTGAGAACTACAAATGAGAGAATGAAAGCGTAAGTATGCGTGCAGGTTGTTTCACCGCTGGTGGGTTGGCGATGCCGAGTTGGCTAGGAGACCGATCGACGTGGATGAAATAGATGGCATTGAGATCATGAAGGAGAGGGAATCGATGCTTGTGAGTCAAGATCGTGGTTCACGAAAGCTCACATTGACAATGTAGGCACACTACGAGAACAATCTGCGCTATGAACACGACATGACTGCGTCGCACATTGAAGACTTCTGTCGAGCACTCGCCGAGATGATGGCACACGTCAGTCTCTCTCTCTCTCACTCTCTCTTTCTCCTTCTCTCCCCTCTCTCTCCCCTCTCCCTCTCTTCTCTCTCCCTCTTGCTCTCTCACTCATTCAATTGTCTTTTCTAGTTGCATGATCCGAGGAGTAAGGGTAAGTGGAAGGGTCGTCGGTATCCGAACATCATCCGTGACAACGCCATTTTTCTCCAACTCGTTTACGACATGCAATGAAACAAGTGATTTTTTCTTTGTTAGTACCTCAATAATTAACCTACCTCAATGCCATGTGCTTTATCCTTTATCGATGCATAAATACTTCAAACGATCTTGTACATAAGTCCTTCCCACTCCCCTGAGAAACACTTTTCGCGCAAACACACTGCGTGTGGCCAATAGTTGACGAGGTCTACATCATTTCAGATAACTAGAGCATCAATCACTCATCATTTACGAACAGTACAAAGACCGCAATGCGATTGGTGCGAAGCGGTCTGAACAGAAGAAATGTCGGGAACTAATGTCTAGACTATCGGGACGAGACGACTGCACGAGAAAACAAACTACCCACGACCTGGTCGTCAATCCGGAGACGAGCATCTAACCTATACGCGGTGTCCCTATTCGTCGCACCCGACACCATCTGGAGTGGAGACGATACAGATATTCGCAGTCTTCCGGATACCACAGGAGAGCAAGTGCAAGCCTACTGTGAGCTTATCTGCGAAGAAGCTATATGTCCGACCACGGTTCCCCCGCGACAGTCCCTATGCTATCGCAATGCAATCGCATCGAACCAGGCCACGCTAAATGTCCTACAACGTCTGAACTGCACGGAGCCTATCGGAGCCTACTCTCGAGGGAGCTGAAGCGGCACAGAGTGGATGTGGTCATGCTGCCGGAGACACGAATCGCCCAGAAGTACTGCGACACACCCGAGTTCAAGTTCTACAATCCCCGCCAACCCCGGCAGTCGTGAGCAGAGTGGGCGTGGCAGTCTCCACGACTGCCGACGTCGTCATCGACACCATCAACGACGTCTCGCCTCGTCTGCGTGGAGGCGAGTGTGCGCGGACGAAGAATCCTCATCGTGTCACGGCACGCGCCGACGGAGGAGGCGGAAGAGGAGGCTAGGCATGCGAGTAGTATCTAAAAGGTTGACGCTGGGACAGCTGTTTTCCCAAACTTGAATTTCTGCAGTTCTTGGTCAACACTTACAACTCCATTTTGTGTCTCAATTATCGAAAAAAGTGAAAAAAAATTCGAAAAACTATGCTCTCAACGACCATTTTTATATCAAAATGCCTTCAGACCACTTTGCCAATTTTTCATTTTTCAACTTTTTTTCAGGGGTATAAAAATGAAGAATATTAGTCTCCGAAAAGATGAAGCCAATGACGAATTTTGACCTCGTAGAGCTCGTGAAGGAGTAGAAAATAAAACATTTCCGCGGTGTTTTCATGAGAGACGCTCTCCCAGATGAAATACATTCCCAGGATGTCGGAATTGTGAATCTCGATTCTTCGAATAATAAGGGTACTCATTAGGTTTGCTATAAAAAGATGAAAGAAAAAAGTTATTACTTCGACTCCTTTGGATCATGAAGTTATCAAATATTTTTTTTTAAATGGTAAAGAAAAAGAAGTAATTGAATGATCCACATTTCAAATACAAGAGTTCGGTACACATCAACAAATGAATCATTTTTAAAGAGGATAATGTTCATTTGAAGTAGTCTACTTGTTTCTATCCAGGCGTGTTTAAAATGGTACAGAAAGAGACTTTCACTTTCTAGAATTGGATCGGGTTGTGAGCGAGAAATAGGTCAATCGAATGCCGCCTTGTCTGATGAATATTCTCCCTGTATTTCATTCTTCCAAATAGGCTGCTTCTAAATAACCCCACCTATTATATTTTTATGTCCTTTATATCATTAGAAAAATATTGTTTATTTTTCATTATCTAATGTTTGACTATCCGTTTTGCATTCTCGGTTAGTATTTATCTCCACAATTATTCCTCTCTCAATGCAATAAAACCCGCTGCATATTTTCAGGTGAATCTATGTTGATTACACTCATCGTCTGTCTCTGTCTTGGGACCAATGCACATTCAGGTATGACTTCCTTTATCCTTTATAATTAGAATAGATGATTGTGCAGATGCATATGCCATGTTTTTTTTCTGAATATGCATAGTATGTATAATAATAAACAACTTTAGACAGCGTCGAATTCTCCAACAGTTCTGCTTCGGGATCAGCTCCGAATACACCACAGAGAACAACCAACTGCGACAAGGACGACGCGTTGGCCAAGATCTCGTGTATGAGCGCTAGTGATCACGAACAGCTCTGGGGTGGAATTGTTAAACATGGATCAGCCCGGGTTCTTAATGTTTTGTTGATAAGAGAAGCGCTGGTGGTTATTGGGAAAGAGGAGTTGCGCAAGGCTCTGGACTTGCCCCCACCACCCCCTTGGACACCCTTCAACTCCACGAAACCTAGTGCCGCCGAAATCGCGTCGGCACCCACTATCGAGGCTTACTTCAATTTGAAGGAACCGAGACCAAAGACGCACAGCCTTGATAGCTACTACTTCTTTGAACACAATTTTCCTCCTGCCATTGAGTTTCTGAACCAGCGAGTCCCCGTAGTTCGCACTGTGTTTAGGTGTATATTTGAGAGTGTGTACCCGCTGGATGCAGCACGAGTGACAGATAGGCAAACAATCGATCGCATGATTACTGAGTTTTCCGCCATTCATACTATAGTAGATCGTGTGAGTCGAATGCTTGGTGATGAATGCTTAGAGAAATAGTTTTTAGAGTATTTTGTATAATTATTCTTTTAACGTTGTTATGAGACATTCGCATGATTAATTACATTTTAATAAATAATATTTACTATCCTTCGGTAACTTATAATTGAGAGTATTTTATATGTACCTTGTGCTTTATCGATGTATAAATACTTTTGTTAAATTCGTGTTTTGTACTTTCATTCTAACGATCTTGTGCATAAAGTTTTCCAATTCCAATTCTTGAGAGAACAATTGGCACGCAAACATGTTGCTGTGGCAAATAGTTGATCTATATCATATCGGATAACTGGAGCATAGTGAATTTTCGCGAGAGCATGCTGTCAGACTTCCGACTAATGATGTATAAGCAACGCACCGGTCTGCTAACTGAAGGTGAGTGCCACAAAAAGGAGAGAACACTGATCATTATATATGACACGGTTGTCAGGATTGGATGATATGCGGAGCGCCCGATTCTGGATACGATCGCATCTCTGAGAACATGCGAATCAAGGATTCAGTCATTCAATTCTCTCATTCTACCACTCTCTATGTCATTGTCCTGGTCGATGGAAACCAATTGAGGAAGATTGTGTATTCTATGACTGTTTCAGAAGAAGTGTCGAATCGCGGTTACAAGTTCAAGGACAAAGTTTCGAAGAAACTGAAAAGGAAACTCTACAAACAATTGAATTCTGTTTTGCATCATACCTTTCTTGATAAGGAACTCGATGGTAAGTATAAGCGGTAATCACGATACATGGTTACTAGTTACTTCAGTCAGATGTTTACGACCCTATCAATGAGAATTTGGAGCTCGAGAAGTCCCATACTTGGGATTCCTTTCACAACCGCAAATGGACAGAAATGACTCCCCGAGAAATCGTTAGTGCAGCTAATTTGCGCATGCAGTGTAAAAAAAAGAGGCACAAACGTCGTTATTGCAGTACGTCAACAGTATGATGTATGATCTCACTATCGCAGCAGAACGATCTCCTGAAAATCAAAGGTGAATATTCTATCATGAAATGGGAACGATGTACTTTTACTAGGCTTTGGTGTCAATGGTGGCTGGGAAAAGTGGAGGCGCCATCGAAAATCAGAGAGTACCTAGCGATCGTCAAGGAAAGAGAACGGATGCTGGTAAAAACGTATCTTTATCACTTTGTAGCCAATTAATCTATCAGAAGCGATACGAGGCGAATGTGCAGTGCCGCGTCAACCATCCAGTTCTGGATGCACCTCAACACTGTCCCCGTATCGCGTATTTTCGATCTTATGTGATGCATGTGTTATATACTTGCATATACATCTTGATAAAGTTGTTCGCGCGTGTTCTCATCAATAGCGGGTTTGATTGGGGATTTACATCAGAGATATGGTATCCTGTCATCCACACGTCTCTGATCCCAGTCATGTATTCGCTTTCTCGACATTCAGTTTCTATCATCGATTCTTTGCAGATCACGCTGAAGTGGGTTAGAAAAGATTTTGCTATTTAGAGAAACTTCGAATATGCAGAGTATTTCAGCAATGTCAAAGAGATATGCGCGAAAATCGATTGCAATAAATGAAGCTGATTGCAGTGAATGAACTGCTGTGAATGAAGCTGTGGAAAAGGTAGGAATTCTCACTCATACAATAGAGCGTTTCTCATGCAGTTCTGTGCTGCTGCTGATTTCGAAGAGACTGTGCGAATAGTGACCGAGGCAAGTATCCAGTTGCTGATCGAGATATTATTGTATTTTTCAGTCAATCACTGATGTGCGTCGCGAGATGGGAGACTCTACAGTGCATCGACTCTATTCAATCGGAAGTCGTAAACATGACTATTCAATCAATAATAGAGAACACTAATAAGTGAACGGATATTCACATGTGCTAATTGTGAAATATTCGTGTTATTCTATCATTCATAATGGTGAAAGTATAATTTATTTCGAGTCTTCATGAGTGGTCCCGCGTGTTTTGGGATTACACCACATGTCTGCACTATGTGACACTAACCACGCCTACGCGCCGAAGCGATCAGCTGTTTTCAAGATTTGTGTGACATTTCTTCTATTTTCATAGTTAATTACAATGTACAAATACCAAATCATTCAATGTTTTGATGTATTTTGAATAAATATCGATCATTTATATGAGTTGTTGCCACTTGCCTTTTAATTAATCGATACACCAACACCAACAACGCGCTGCAGTCAATGGTCGCTGCCTTCTTGAGTATTGTTTCAACACTTAAATTTGCGTATTGTATTAATTGTTCCGAGAATCACACGTGTTTATCACAAAATACCAATGTATTACGGTTTCTTTCAGCGATCGTTGAACGTTATTTCGCTGCCGCCCCGTTCCTATCCTGACGTGGCCTTATTTATGCTATTCATTCCTTCTATTTCCCACCAATGACCCGTTTTCCTCTTCTATTCCTAGTCCTCTCATCCTCACAAGCTCTCACCGACGACGACAACCTATTCACATTCCGACTCGAACCGGAACCTTTCGGTAATGAACACATTCTCATCAGGGCGAGCTAATGGCTATCATTAGGTCAAGAAAGTATCGACCTCTCATCTTTGCCACAGGACTATGAACACATCAACGAGCAAGTGGAGCAGATAGCGGAACGCTGGCACCGCAGCCATCCCAAGGTATTGATTGATATTGATTGATATCGATTGCATGCTGTTATCAGGATGGCGACCCCACGTACACATTCATGAACAACAAGTACGGAGACCGGTTCGCGTGCAGACTGCCCTCTGGACCAGGTGAGAGAATACAAAGTCACTCACTACGTGTGTTGCTCGAATACTAGGGAAAATAATAATAATAATAATAGTTTATCCATATGTTATCAATCATCAAACAGCACAAACATCCTAGTACTGGTTAAGAACAAAGGGTGGTTTGGCAGAGCGATGACTGCGACAGAACCTTTTGACACCCAAACGTGTATAGAAAAGGTCTGTCAATCTTAGAAACGGATGCAAGAACTTCTGAAGTTAGTAGAGAGAGAAAGCCAACTACGTCAGGACACTTCGTCGCCAGAGAGCAATAAAATTACATACGAGTGGGGTCATCTACAGTGAAACGTGAGCGGTTGTGTGTGAAAAATGACATAAGTTCGTTTCTGAAGTCAATCTTTTTGAATTGGCATACTGTGGAAGAATCAAGGTTGTTCCAGTATTTTGTAACTCGATATGTAATGAAACTCTGACCAAGGGTGGTTCGCGACGCACATGTGATTTTTAAACCATTTGAACGCAGCGAAGCAGATCTAGCATTCGGCAAAACCAGAAGAAATGGATTTTCTGCTTTTATATGACCATAAATAAAGCTGTGGACAATTCTCAAATCTGACAACACTCTACGAGTCCACAGTGTCTCAAGGGAAAACTTATGTAGCCGTTCCGCATATGATAGTTTAGGAGCAAGTAGTTTCGTGAACGATCTTTGCACCGTTTCAAGTTTATTACTCTGGGTGACATTGAGGGCTAAGAGAACCTCACTACCGTATTCGAGAACAGGACGAACCTTATACTTGTAAAAATTCATAAACAGAGACTCGTTGTGGTGGAAAGCCATTCTTAAAACACCAATTCTAGACGATGCTTTCTGTATTGTTCGTTTTATATGCTCGCCAGGATTAAGGTCTTGTGTGAGTGTAATACCAAGATCCTTAATCGATTGTAAGAGAGAGAGAGAAAGAGAGAGAGAAAGATAGAGATTGCAGCACCTCGTCGCGCCACCCATGACTCGCCTCACCCTCGCGCCGTCGCTCTCCAACTTCGAAGGGGACTCAGCGCGGACAAATGTCTCCACAAGGTATACATTCACTCCGACTCCATGCCCTCTTATCGCAGACACTACAATATTTCTGACACGAATACGAAAACTTTGATTGGGTATATATAGCTCTTCAAGTTCGGACGGAATTCAGTGAGAGACGAACTCCTTAAATATATAACATCATAATATAGTTATTTATGCTGAATCCTTCGCAGGCTATGCCAGGCTGGTGGCGGTACGAGTTGTGCTTCGGCCGCAGAGCGCGCCAGTACCATCTGCCAGACAAGGACAACAAGAACGACAAGAGTGAGGTGCAGAAGATCGTCCTCGGAGCGCTCGTGTCCGACCTGCGGATAGGGGAACAGGTGAGAACAGGTGGGAAGAGAGACCACCCACGACGCTTTCAGCTCACCACCACCACTCCACTGTACGCAGAGGAGACCTACGAGGGCGGGGAGGCGTGCGCCATCGAAGGACACGCACGGCGCGCCATTGTCAGGGTACGGTAGCCATACAGTAATCATCACCTTCCGTAACCACACTACAGTACCACTGCGATCGCCGTCTTCCGGAGCACTCCTCGTACATCGCGGATGTGAGCGAGACGCGCTCGTGCGAGTACCTATTCACTGTGAACACAGGGGCGCTGTGCAAACTACCGCAGTTCAAGGTAGACAGAGGGAGGGAGGGAGAGGGAGGGAGAGATAGAGAGAGAGGGAGGGAGGAGGGGGAAGAATGGTTTCAGCCGGTGCTACCATCGGAGATCGCCCGCCCTATCACATGCGCCCGCGTGTTGTCCCTGGAGGAGAAGATCCGGCACCTCGAGGGAAAGACGCTCTCTCATATATACGAGGTACGCCAACACAGTCAGCTTGCATAACATCTTTTTAGAGTGCCCTGCCCGCAATACGCACCCGCGTCACATCAGCTGTGCACAGACTGCTCTATGCCAAGAGGACCGAGATGCGCAATGAGGTACGCATCTCTCTCTCCTCTCTCTCTCCCCCCTCTCTCCCTCTCTCCCTCTTTCTCCCCCCCCCTCTCTCCCTCTCTCCCTCTCTCTCTCCTCTATCAATCACCCGTTCTAGACATGGGTGATGTGTCCTCTAGTCCGCCGTCGCTCCCTTCTTCAACTGGACAGGATCGCCTTCCCATCGGACAGAGTCACCCAAGCAATGCGACGCTTCACACAGACATCCGCCAAGTATATCGTGGAGAAGACGAAGGGTCAGCGCGCGCGCTCTCTCTCCCTCTCTCTCTCTCCTCTCTCTCGCTCTCATTCTCTCTCTCCCTCCCTCTCTCTCATCCCCTCTTCTCCAGCCCTGCTCGCTCTCCGTGGTGTTTCCATCTCCGCCGATCACTGGGACTTCTACGAATCCGACTACGATCGAGTGGTCAAGAAGGGGTACGAGGATGGAACCATCTCTTTCAAGGTATGCGAGGGAGAGGGAGGGAGATAGAGGGGGAGAGAGAGGGAGAGAGGGAGGGAGAGAGGGAGAGGGAGACCTGCAGGAAGTGGCGAACGATCACCGCGACGCGTCCCGCTGGCACATCTGGTCGTTCTTCCGCGACCCTCACTGGGACCGGAGCGAGTTCCCCAGAAGACTCGACGACGTCGACGTGGGTTTCAAAGATGATCCTTTTATCGAGTACAGGCATGCTGAAAGGTTGAAATCCTAACACAGAAGTTTTCAGTTAGTGAACGGCTACGTAGAACTGGCGGCTTCGAAGGCCATTCTCGTCAAGGACGATCCGAAGATGGCCGACATGTGAGCCTCTCTCTCTCTCTCTCTCTCTCTCTCTCTCTCTCTCTCTCTCTCTTTCTCTCTTTCTCTCTCTCTCTCTCTATCTCTCTATCTCTCTCCTCCTTTCTTTTTCCCTTCCATAGATTCCCTCCAGATGGCTTCGTCGCGAGATGCTCGCCCGCCCCGCGCCTTACGAAGACCAGGAAATCGATGATGAGGTGAATCAATCAATCAATAATCAATCAATAAATGATGGATACAGTAGGAAAGGAAAAGTACAGTATACATAACCAAGACATAACTATAACGTGGGAAACACAGTTAATAGTAGAAAGAGGGGGTTACCCCGCTTCGGCCCGTGCCCTTGCATCTATCAGTGAGCCTTCTCATTCCAGTCGCTGCCATTCCTCTTCCCCAAGTACCCTCGATGGTTGTCTGCCGACTGGCTCGCCTCCCTGTCTCCCTATCCAGAGGAGCTGGAGGAGGGAGAGGAACCGCCGAGGTTCTCGCTCCGCCTACTGCTCCTCTCCAAACAGCGACAGCATAAAGCGGCGAGGTGAGTGGGAGAGAGTGAGAGAGAGAGGGAGGGGGGGGGAAGAGAGGGAGAGAGAGCCTTGCAGTGACCAGATAGCCCGCCAGTTCGGCCAGTTTCTTCTGGACTCGATTCACCTCGGTCGGCCCCTTCCATCCATGGACACGGTAGCCAAGCAGCTATCGTACCCCATCGCTGCGTCACAGGTCAGATCGACACAAGTACTGTACTTACTGTAGCATTATTACTCCCGTATGGCTCCGTTTTGTTCAAGTATCAAGGCCTGGTCCCATCACGACAATCTCTATACCGTAATCTTGCAGGCGGATCTCGATGAGCTGTGGGAGCTGTTCCAGGGAGTGTTAGAAATGGACGAGGATGAACAACTAGAAGACGCAGGGGTGAGAGAGAGGAAGGAGGGAGAGAGAGAGAGAGAGAGAGAGAGAGAGAGAGAGAGGTCTCGGTTTAGAAGACGATCGCCCTCCACTATGCTCTCAACGGCCTCATGCGCCGTCTGCTATTCGCTCGTCGATGGGTTGAGGAGAACAAGGACGTGGATGTACTAGACGAGAACGACTTCGAACAGTGCGTCTCTCTCTCTCCCTCTTTCCCTCTCTCTCCCGCCCCCCTCTCTCTTTCTCTCTCTTCTCATCCACACTCTCTTCCCAGGGACTTCGCAGACACAGCAGACCGCTGGGATTCCGTCGAGAACCGCAGGGAGGCGCACCGACTGGTGCAGATCATATTTAGTGAGGTACGGGCACAAGTGCGATTGCCGAAGTGGCATATCACATACAATATGTAGGAGAAGAAAGTGGCGCGCGAACTAGCAGAAGAGACGTGGGATCTGGAGAAGACACGACTCATCAGCACATGGAGAAATGCGAAACTGGTGAGGATGAGAGAGAAGAGAGAGAGAGAGAGAGAGAGAGAGAGAGAGAGAGAGGGTGTTGAGAGATGTTTGCAGCTAGAGCAACTCATCGACACTGACCGCATCTTGGTGCATCAGCTATTCGAGATTCTAGACGGACTCGCCGAGACTATTGCAGGTAAATCTCTCTCGCTCTCTCTCTCTCTCTCTCTCTCTCTCTCTCTCTCTCTCTCCCTCCCTCTCCTGCTATTCCCTCTTTATTTCAGCCAAGCACTCCTCTGCCACCATCGAATCTCCTCTGGTGAAGCCTGTCGCTGATCGGACAATTCTGAGGGTCAGCGAGGATACAGCTACAACGGATGAGGTGAGAGAGGGGGAAGAGGAAGAGAGAGGGGGCAGAGAGAAAGAGAGGCAGAGAGAGGCAGAGAGAGGCAGAGAGAGGCAGAGAAAGGCAGAGAAAGGCAGAGAAAGGCAGAGAGAGGCAGCGAGAGGCAGCGAGAGGCAGAGAGAGGCAGAGAGAGGCAGAGAGAGGCAGAGAAAGGCAGAGAAAGGCAGAGAGAGGCAGAGAGAGGCAGAGAGAGGCAGAGAGAGGCAGAGAGAGGGAGAGAGAGAGATGTCCGTTCAGGTGATCGGCCTCTACAATGAGCTCTTCAAGCGCGCCTCGTCGGATCAAGAGGCATATGACGGCAGCCATGCAAACGAGTAGACCCCCTCTCCCCCCTTCTCTCTCCCTCTCACTCTCTTCCCCCTCTCTCCCTCTCCTTCCATCACCTCAAACGTTGTGACATTTCCCCCCGCTTTACTCACCCTAGTCACGTGTATGTTCAGATAAATGTCGATACAACGACGTCACAACATATTTAGCAAACAATAGTAGAGAACAACTACAGTACATAACCTCATTCCTTGATCATTCCATTCTTGCGTGCGACGTCCAAGGATACATGATTGATTTCTGGGATGAGCACTCCTCTCTCCCGCCAGATTGCATCGAGCCACTCGGAAACTGCAGCTCTCATCCACGAACCAAGATCCACCTGCAAGAAATCATAGCATACTCACATCACAGAACACTCACTCACCAGAACCAGACGAAGAATTTCCTTAGGATGGAATGTGAATGCGGACAGAAAGCAGAAGAGTTTGCGCACATCGGAATTCGAAGGAACGTTACATTGATTTCTGAAACGTCCGGCTATGACCAATTATTATATAAAATAGATTACTTGTAAAGGTTATCTGAAGGGACGTCGAAGTGTTTGAGTTTCTCAGGGACGCCCTCCATTCGCCACTTCACCTCAACACTATCCTGGAATAGCTTGTTGTTTCGAGGACAACACAATAGTCTCGCCTTCCGGTCAACCACTACAACTTTCACTGCACATGGCACATCGTCCCTGTATCGATCGATCACACGGGCAAAGTGCGCAGATGCACGGTAGAGGTGGACGATATCCTAAGTAAATTCATGGCTGAACACTTTTACAAAGTATAGCTTACAGTTGGTGTTGTGTAGCTGAACACTTGGAGAAGAAGTTCGTTGGGAAGAGTGTCGAGCATCCTTTCAGAACTAGTCAAAGCTTGGGTTACAAAATGTTGACCCACTCTACGATATCCAATTGTATCGGATTGGGATCTGCAGCCTGGAGCAGTGCCCGGGGGAAAGGCCGCAAACAGCCCTACAAAGTGTTCCTGAGCGAATGTTATTAGGACACAACTCTAACAGCTATCCTCAGCCCCGCCTGTCCAACCAACAAAACAAACGAGAAGCATAAACACTATATTTATCGGGCACACACATAATACCACACAATCTCTCTCTCTACCTCTCTCTCCCTCTCTCTCTCCTAGGTAGTCTTGATGGCTATCTCGGCCTGTCCAGCCACGATGCGAGTTCGGAACGCCTCCTGCGCGTCCTTCACCTAAAACACCACCAGTCGGGAAACAGAGAACCAGGGAACCAGCTTATATTTCGCAAGTTACAGTACGATATTGTACGATACAACAGGAAAATCTAATGAGTTCGATGGATAATTGATCGATACCCTCGCCCGCTCACGTCTTCCTCTCCGAGGTCAGCGTACTGGACGATGAACTTCTCGTCCTTCTTGGCAGTGCCCTCCAGTCGCATGATCTCCAGACTGCGAGTCTCCCCTCCGCTCATCACACCACACACCGGAAGGGTGCGGAAGTCGGTGATGTTAGACGAGCGCACCTAGAGGGGCGGGGTCAGAGGGGGCGTGGCTAGCTCACCTTGAACGCGATCTTTCCATTGCCACTGTTCTTGAGCTTGAATGTGGCAGATCCTCCGGCGGCGGGGAGATCTGCCTTCGCTGGCTCAACCGCCAGCAGATTCGACATGCCAACCAATGAAACCATTGTCCATCATTTACCGGACGATCGTCATTTCTCTCGTCCAAACTCACTTTGAAAAGACTCATCAACACAATTTATTCTCACTAAACAATCACACAATCCATCAACTCAAAGACACTTCGTTTACCTCGAAGTCTAACAATCTCTAATGAATTTTAGAAAGTAAGCATAGCAACTCGATACAAAACTACAACAGGGCGAAATTCGATTCAACATCTCAAACAACTAATAGGGAAAGAGGGAAACATTGAGAGAAAATGAGAACATGTAACGCAAACCAGCCAGTGAATACTGAAACAAGGGATCAATCGATAGGTGCTAGTGTCTACTTGGAGTTGTCGTCGACGTACTTCTTGACCTTGTCGAGGTCGGCGGCGGCGGAGAAACGGACGAGGAACGTGGAGATCTCGCCTGGACCCGTCGCACACGACACCTACAGAGAAGGCATCTCCCATCTCCCCCTCTCTCTCTCTCCTCCACTCACCCTCATCTTGGTCGCATCGACGCTCGTCGCCTTCATCGTCGCGTTTATCAACGCGTTCAGCCACACAGTGCCTAAACACACAAATACAAGTACATTATCTAACAACTACAGTATACCCATCAAGTACAGTGAAGGTAAGTACAGTACCCGTCGCATCTCCCCCTTACCAGTGGCAGTGGCAGCCCTGACGAGGAGGCTCATCTTTCCGTCCTTGTCCTTGACATGCAGCATTCCCACACCCAACTTCGAGTACGCCTTGTCAACCATCTTGTGAACAGCGCATCTGGAAAGACATTCATGGTCATGCAACAACCAGCTCTCTCTCTCTCTCTCTCTCCATCTCCTTACTCACTTGACCGAGTGGACCGCGTCCGGCTCCGCACTCTCCACCACCTCCGCCTTCGGGGGCACGTACTCACCCTCCTCTGCAACATCAATCAATAAATCAATACACCACCACTGACACTCACCCTCGTCTCCTCCAGCCGTCGCAGCAGGCGCAGCATCACCAGCAGGCTTAGCGGCGCCGAATCCGAATCCTCCGAAGGCGGGGGCGGGAGTGGTGGTGGAGGTGGAAGATGCGAACGAGGGGAACGAGAGACCTCCAGTAGGGGCGGCAGAAGAGGCAGTCGAGCCGAACGAGAACGTCGGGATGGCGGGCGCGTCTGCAAATGGAATAGCTAGTATCTAGCAGCTCGTTCTGTTCCTCCCACTCACCCTTCTTCGTCTCTCCTCCCTCCTCCTTCTTCTCATCCCCCTTCTTTTTCTCATCCTCCTTCTTCTCCTCCGTCTTTCCAAAGCTGGGGAACGCGGGCGAAGCACTGGCTGGAAAGTGATCAATACCAAACCGAAAAAAAACAAATAAATACAACTCACCAGTCTTTCCGAAAGCGAATACGGGGGTGGACCCGCTGAGGGAGGGGAACGCCGACTTCTTCTCCTCTCCCTTGTCCTCCTCCTTCTTCTCTTCGTCCTTCTTCCCTCCCGTACTCCAGAATCCAGCAGTCGCCTTCGGCAGCTGCACAGTCACGGGCGGCATCTTCGACTCGCTCACCGCCGACGACACTGCAAACCAATCCATGGATAACAAACACAAAATCAATAAATCGATATATTCACCAGCGGCAGTGTCGGCGCCGCGGAAGACGACGCTCTCCGGGTCGCCGAGGAGACCGCCGCCGCGAATGGCACGCTTGCGGCCGCCTGCTGGGGATAAGGGGGTGAGAGGTTGAAAACAACGCCGGAAACAAATAAAGGATCAGAAGAACCATGAAATGGCCAGAGGGGTTTTCATCTATAATAGTCTTGGCCGAGTCGGAGTCACTTAGCTGTGACATCCGAAGCTGATACAAAAAGTGAAAGTGATCTAGACTGACCGCCAGCAGCGGAAGGCCTGCCATAGCTCGACCGTCTCCCTCTGTCTGACGGCCAGATGGCGCACCATCTGAGCGCTGCCGGTCGTCTCGTTGCGCGGCAGCCACGACGGCTGCCCGGCCAGCAACACGTGGCGCAACTCGAATAGCCAATGTGCCTCCTCCCTCCCCTCCCGCACTCACATTCTCCCTGTCCACGAGCACATTCATGCCCCACTCTGTGGGATGTGCCTCTGCCAGGTCCAGCAGTGCATTCGCCTCCTCATCCGTCTCCGCCGCGTCGTACAGAGCGAGAGCGCGGTCCCAGTACTCGTTCAGAGCCTGCAACAACCATAAATTCTATACTGTTATTGACGGTATCAGTCTGATAAACAAAAAAACACATTCCCGATGCTAAATGAGATAGTTTCTCCGATCTCCACTAACATCGACATCATCTAGTCCCATGGGCCACCATCGCTTGTCCCAGTGCGGGTCCGTGAAGTAGTAGTACACGTTGGCGCGGTCCTCGTCAAAGTACGACGTGAACACTTCTGCAAAGAGAACAACTATTCAAGCGAGTATCAATGGCAGGTAAGCAAGCTTCTACCCTCTCGCTCAATTTACCCGAGTACTCCCCCACTGTTTACTCCCAACGCAAAACAATCATCGACGGCTATCAGCTATCACAATGACAACCACAGGTATCAATAACACACTCCCCCCTCTCCCTCCCCACTGACTCGAGTACTCCTCGGGCACGTCCATCATCGGTAGCAGGCGAGTGATCGCCGCCAAGGCAACAGAGTTGGCAGGCACACCGCGCTTCTCTGCAAACAACACAATGTCACTACAGCAATCGCATACCACTGAAACCTGCGACTCACCCTGGTACTGCCAGACGAGGTACTCTTTGAGGGCGGCGTCGAACTTCCTCTTGAGATCCGCCTGTCGCTCCTTCACCCACGCCTGGTCCCAGTCGCGCTGCAGGGTCACGCGACGCATGATGTTGCGCTGCCTGCAAATAACAATCAATTAATCGATCACTATCAACCGTGCTGCTCACCTCTGAATGGACAGCGGTCGCCACTTGAGCTCTCGTTCGCGCGCGCGCCAGTCATCGTCCAGCTCGTGCTTCTGCAATCGACCATTCACCCGTCATCCCCTCTCCATCCGCTCCTTCTCTCACGCACCTCGCTGACCACAGTCGCCTTGTTCTTGATGTGTTCAAGTAGCTTCTCCCTGTCGAGGTACGGCCGGCACGTCATCTTGACTCGTCGCTGCGGCGGCAGGAACGACGCCAGCTTGCACAGCGAGCCGACCCTGCAACACCATCATAGGACATGCGGAACAAGGACATGTACAGTACAACAGCAATATAACTCACTTGACTTCGACCAGGTACTCGCAGGTGGCCGTTTCGTCGACAGTATCCACATACGCATCGCTCGTCTCCAGGGCAGGGTCACACGAGTACTGCAAGACATCCTTTTCAATCACATGCAATAGGTGGATACAATCTCGTGACATCATTATCACTGCAACACTGCGACACACGATATCAATATTCGTCTTCTGTACAACTCAATCCCACTGGGAATTATTACTCGCTCAATACGGCCGCAAAGCTGCTCATCACGTCGTGAAAACACTACAACATCGCTGCCGCGGCGCGTAATCGATGCCGTTTCACCTGTGAATGACAACACTGAGTCATATCACAAGACAACATTCGACCCGTTTTGTCGCAGTCTCACACTCTCAGTCCATTCGAATGCACACACTATCCCGCAGCGAGGCCTGATCGCAAATCAATCGAACGAACAAAACAGAGCTGATCGCAGAGTATGGGAGTAAATAGGAACGAACACGGCAAGGATATAACGAGCATGCACTCTACACTATGGAAAAGTCATGTTTTGGTTGTGTTTATCACAATGTTTTCATTTCGCAACTGATTGTCACATGTTCAATCGATTTCTCAATCGCTCGACCTCAACATCTGTCCATCTCACCCGTGCGCTCAAAGAAAGAAATTCCCGCACATAGTGACCTTACTTCTCTATTGAATTCGATTGCTCAAACCGATAGGTTCACTATTGTTGTTTCATTTTGTTTCGTCTTGTCGTGCTAAGCAAAAATACCGGAAAATGGTCGCGCCACAAATTCAACGAAATATGCTCTTATCGTTACATTCAATATAATATCAGTGCGTTATCGCATAGATTCTATCGCTGCTAAACAACTCGCTATCTGCCGCAATATAACTGGCCGTAGCGGCGCGTTCGCATTTAGTTCACAACTCTTCGCTCCGTCTCCGATTCCCGCAGCCTGCACATTTCGCAACCTCACACTCTAGTGCTGACGCGTCCTAGTGCTACTACATAAACGAGCGGTCAGCGCCACGTCGACTTTTTCAATATGACTACCCTGTATCCGGATATTCCTCCTCACGAGTACAGTCCGCCGCCGCCGTATAACCCCGACTTCGCTCCCTCGACGGCCGGCAAACGCGCGCCTCCTCCTGCCTATTCCGGGCCCTCCTCTCCCACTGTCACCCCTTCCAGTCCACCACATCCCAGCACTTCCACCGCCGACCCACCAGTCATGTCCGCCGTCTACCTCAACAAGGTGCTCGACATCGTCTCCGACAGCAAGGTACGTCCAAATCACTCGACTACATTGTAGTCATGTAATATCACTCAAATACCTCTGGTTTATATTACATGTTACTTGATATAATTTTCTTGTTGCAGGACCTCAGATCCACTGCGGCTGGAGTTGCTAAGCAGACGGGCTACGCAGCCCTCGGAACGGCGTGCGGCGGTCTGCTGGCCGGACCGGCAGGCGCGCTCGTCGGAGGAGTAGTCGGAGCCTGCGTGGGCTTCCAGCAGGCCGACGACTACCAGAGTGTACTCAGCGTCGTCCGCGCCATGACCGACGATGAGAAGACATCGTGCGCCACCAAGGTGAGCATTCACTTCTTCTTGTGCTCGTATATGACCTTGCTTGTTCAGGTGCAACAGCTCGTCGGAGCAGCTACGATCGAGGAGTTCATCAGGTGGTTCCAGACCGAGGGACACCGCCAGCTACTGCTCATAATCCTCAGCGAGTTCACTCAACAGAAGCAAACCACCCAGTAGACAGACAATCAATTGTTGTTTCCCAGCTACCCTCCAGTTTACGGTTGTTTTAAACACATCTCATTCGTTTGATTGTATTATGACTTGTATGTTGTATTATCGAGTGCATAATAGTAAATATATGATGTCTCACTTTTTTCAATTTGCGGGAACATTACGCTGGTGAGGCGTGAGGTTGCTATTAACAACTGGGAAAATTCAATCTGAATAAGCAAACTTTGCTCTTGTAGTACGGTATAAGTATGCAACTGCAGCTGGCACCCGTTCATTCAACAGGCAGGTCGAGGTGCGTGTGCGCACACCTACAATGGACACGGAACTAGCAGCAGCGATTTGTCAAATCGCAGTCCCTACACTCATAGAAAACGCGCCAAAATATCTGCAAATGCTACTTGATATCTACGCTGCTCTTCCTCCTATTCCAGAAGTGAGTGATCAAATTAATTTTGAAAAGATAATTTTTCTGAATACTGCCTCATAGGAAGTCGAATTTTGTTTATGGAAAACTGCTGCAAACGTTGGTATTGTTGCGGCAGGAGGAGTTGCGACCATGCTCAGTGGCCAAGCAGCAGGCCTCGCATTCACTGCATGTGCAACATTTGCATATAACTACTTCTACGAGAGTCAACCCACAGTGAGAATGCACAACGGCGTAGGTTCACAAAATTAAACCATATATACATATTTCAGGATATGAAAAACGATCGGGCAGTAATCGACTCGATTGAAAAAATGCCCGACAATCACAAAGTGCAACTAATGAACAAGGTGGACAAAGTCAGCAAAATATGAACAAATGAATCGTTCTAGATCATAGTTCTGGTGAAATCAGCCTCAGCGGACGTCTTCAAAAAATGGATTCATCAGCCCTCAAACAGAAAGTCTTTCGCCAAACTACTGCAAACATTCGCCATACAAAAGCAACCCGTGCAATCACGTTAAATCGTCCTGAACCTGAGAAACGTTAAATAAAAATTTTTGTGTTCCATAAGAGAAAAGTAGACATCATATCTCTCTGTGCGTGATAAAATGAAAAACCAACCAAGGCGTCAAAGATCAAATGTCGATGTATTAAAACTAGTTCAGTGAATTTGAAAAACCATAACTATCACTGGTTTTTATTGTGATATTTGGATACTCCGTTTTCCATATTTCTTCCACTCGATAGCTTTGCACGCGGCACGCGCATTTGGTCAGCAGAAGAAGAGAAAAAAAACATACACACGCCTCTCTCTGCCCCAGACCCTCTCACACTCACACACTATTTATCCTGGCTAGGCTCCGCCCCGTTCTCGTCGCTTCCATCGCAGCTACTTTTTGTCGATACAAACCTACTCCTACTATTCCCACCAATATTAACCGCCAAATGGTGAACAATAACAACAACAGGAGACGGATCACCAATGCGCAAGCACTTGTCGGTGCTGACTACGTGAACAAAGTGCTGGAAATGGCCGATGCTCTCCCGGTAAGCGAGGGAGAGGGGGAGGGGGCAGAGATGCATGTGTCCGAGTTCACTTTCAGCCGACGTTGAAGAAGACGGTGGCGAGTGCGTGTGGCCATTCCCTGTACGCGGGCCTGGGCGCTCTCGTGGGAGGTCTGCTGGGAGGCAAGAATGGAGGAATGACGGGAGGACTCTTCGGAATTGTTCTCGCACAATATTTCCTTGTCGAGTATGAGGTGGGTGGATCAGTTATGAGACGCTCACGCATATCACAGTCTAATGATACCATATACAGAGCGCTGTGGCCGTTATTCGTCGGCTGAGTAATGAGGAGAAGGCCGAACTGGCGGAGAAAGTGAGTTCCATTTCCTGCGTGTTGTGTTCAATGTCATGCGCACAGATTCACGAAATCGTGGGGGACGATCTCTCCAGTGCCTTTTACGCGTGGGTGCGACAGAGCGGCAACTACGAGAACTTGGTCAAGTTTATCATGGAAGAAGCCAAGAGACGGGGTCAGTCGACTGCTTGGTGGTGAACCGGGATCAGTTACAGTCTTGAACATAATACAAACCATCCACTCGGGTCGAGTATCACAACTCCTCCAATTATTCATAATCAACCCACAAACACATACCAATATACCACATTTACGTAAAGGAATAAATATTTTGCTTTACCCGATGCCCTAACGTTAGCACATATTTAAAATACAAAACACAAAAATAACGACTCACTCGGACCACAGTGCGGCGCTGTCGCTGATCACCAATCTCGCACATCGTTCCACCCTGAATGCGAAGTGAATTACAATTCATTTCGATTTTTACCGGTATGTAATCTGACTATAACTTTTGCTTTCCGGCGCAACTCTGCGAACAATTGATAGTGCATGCCTATGTCTATGCCTACGATACAACAACGTAACGATGGAACGATGCGTAGTGCATAGACGAAACCACGAAACGAATGGGTGAACGGCGAAACCGGTGCAGAGTCGACCCACCTCGAATGTCTCCTGTAGATAGGCGCTGGTCTTTCGTCCGTCCGACTGGTGGACGCTCGTGTTGCCCATGTGCACTCCCAGAGACACCGTCGTCTCCGGGTCCTTCGCCTTCGCTGCAACAACACTTGGTTCAACCTCCAGAGAACTCCAGCGATAGAATATGAACTACTCACGACTGGCATAGTGTAGTTGGCTGGACGTCTTGCCGAGGCACACCTCGTATGTCCACCAGCCAGTGTTCTGAATGGGCGTGTAAACAAATGTGTAAACAACAAACACGACTACCTTGCTGACGCACTGGTGTATGTAGAAGGCGGCGGCGGCGATCTCTCGCACGTATGCCGGATTGTCACTGCGCTGCTCTTCGTCCACCCCATCATCCTGTAATATGGCTAATACGTGAAACATGTGAAATAAACGGAAAACTTTTCAATACTCGAACGCATACCTTCTCGCCGTCCTTCTTGGGGTACTCGCAGGCGACGCGCGCGCCAGACTTCGTCACCATCACCATGTACGACGGGTCCGACTCCTACAGGTACAGTGAACCAGTTGTCAGCCAAAGAGCGGTCTGTACCTCGGGAATAGCGTTGACGATGAGCGATTTCTCGTCCCCAGTGCGAATTCGCTGTTTACTGAGGTCCACTTTCGGGTCAAGACCTAGAATAATGAATTCTTTAGCAGTAATATAGTTACATGTTTGTTATCAATTTCAACACGGAATCCCGGAAGCTAATAGAACAATAGACTCACCGAGTGGTGTCTTGTCGAACTCCAGGTCGTATGATATGAAGCGGAGTTCGTCGACATCGAAGCTGCCACTGGACACACCGACAGCCACGGACACGCATGTGAGCAATGAGGAGACTAACACTAACATTCTTAATCGGCAGGAACAACGGAAAAATGACGTCAACACATCGACCTGCAATATACACCGATCAGCTATCGCACGTAGTTCAAGTATATAACATGAAACGAATAAAGATGTAAGCGTTTCAGACAACCATTTTCGGACAAAAAAGAATAGAAACGTATGCAAACGTAACAAAAACGAAAATTGTAGTGAGAAGTAGGTTATTTATTCGAGTGTCATTGTGAAATCATATACAGCACAACGCTACACTATCGAATTTTGTTTTACCACCCACTCACATCGGAGTCAGCTGATTACATTGCAATATATATTGCAATATACTCACTGCATTATATTATACATCTAATAAAACATTACTTAAATATTATTTGTAATCGAAACATTTAGTACTTCTCGTTTCGCCATGCGTGGTCCGTTGGCAACTTTACTGTATATATTATTGTGCAACGCACTATGTTCTGCAACTGGTGAGACATTGTGTGTATTTTAAACATTAATCACTTCAAACATACCCGACATGATTTGCAGAACTATCCCACTTGCGTGAAGACATGTTGTCCAGCCTGCGCTTGTTGATGTACAGGCAACGAAGCAGTCTGCAGACCGAAGTGAGGCCTCAACGACATGCTCAAATCCAGAATACTGTTCAGGATTGGATGATGTGCGGCACTCCGGGTTCCGGATATGAGTGGTTCTCGGATCCACCCAGCAGAGTGAAGGAAGCAAAGGACGCGCTCTCCAGCGAGGCCGCTAGCTATGTCGTCGCCAGAGCGACAGGTATGCCCTCCAATAACATAACATACAATGTGGACTACATAACATATGACGATATACATCATGTTTATTATTTACATTATTCGAACAATTTTTCCAGAAATTCTCGCAAACCGCGGTGTGCGCGTCACACCAGCTTTCCAAGCAAAACAGATCCTTGTAGTCAAGGCCTTCTGTCAAATGGTGTTCAGCAAAGACATTCAAGGTAGGTATACCGTACACATGTATTAACAATTCGTCCACGCAGACGTTTACGAGCCCGGCTATGAAGATCACTACCAGGAGGCTTCATTTCTGTGGGACTATTTCCACACCGCCAAGTGGCGGCGGGCCGAGTTCCCGAGAAGTCTGCTGCGAGTCGATGTGAGGTGCCGGTTTGAGATCGCTCAATCTACCTTTTGATTACAGCTCATCAACGCTTACATGGACAAGTACAGAATAACCGCGGAACGCGCCAAGAACACTGGAAAGGAACACGACGAGTGAGAACTACAAATGAGAGAATGAAAGCGTAAGTATGCGTGCAGGTTGTTTCACCGCTGGTGGGTTGGCGATGCCGAGTTGGCTAGGAGACCGATCGACGTCGATGGAGTGGACGGCATTGAAATCATGAAGGAGAGGGAATCGATGCTTGTGAGTCAAGATTGTTATTCACGAAAGCTCGCATTGAGAATGTAGGAACACTACGAGAACAATCTGCGCTATGAACACGACATGACTGCGTCGCACATCGAAGACTTTTGTCGAGCACTCGCCGAGATGATGGCACACGTGAGTCTCTCTCTCTCTTTCTCTCTCTTTCTCTCTCTCTCTCTCTCTCTCTCTCTCTATCCTTTTCTCTCTCCTTCTCTCTCCTCTCTCCCCTCTCTCCCCTCTCAAATTCAATTGTCCTTTGTAGTTGCATGATCCGAAGAGCCATGGTAAGTGGAAGGGTCGTCGGTATCCGAAGATCATCCGTGACAACGCCATTTTTCTCCAACTCGCTTACGACATGCAATGAAACAAGTGATTCTTACTTTGTTAGTACCTCAATAATTAACCTACCTCAATGACATGTGCTTTATCGATACATAAATACTTCAAACGATCTTGTGCAAGTCCTTTCCACTCCCCCGAATTCGTTGCGTGTGGTCAATAGTTTGCAAGGTGTACATCATTTCAGACAACTAGATCATCAATCATTCATCACTTACGACAAGTACAGAGATCGCAATGCGATCGGTGCGGGGCGATCGGAACTGAAGAAATGTCGGGAATTGTCTAGATTGTCTAGCTAGACAATCGGGACGAGACGACTGCACTGGTCGTCAATCCGGAGACGACCGTTCAACTTATACGCGTCGTCCCGACACCATCTGGAGTGGAGACGTTACTGATATTTTTTGTCATCCGGATACCACAGGAGAGAAAGTGCAAGCCTACTGTGGGCGCATCTGCGCAACAAACCAGGGCACGCTACATGTCCTACAACGAATCGCGGTTACAAGTTCAAGGACAACGATTCGAAGAAATCGAAAAGGAAACTCTACAAAGAGCTGAAACCGATTTTGCATCATACTTTTCTTGATAAGGAACTCGGTGGTAAGTAAGCATAACCCAGGTCGATACATGGTTACTTCAGATGTGTACGATCCTGTCAGTGAGGATTTGGAGCTCGAGAAGTCCCATATTTGGGATTAATTTCACAACCGCAAATGGGACAGAAACGACTTCCCGAGAAAAGTGGACGTGAGTGCAGCTAATTTGTAGTGTCAAAAACGCACGTCTCTCTTTCAGTACATCAATAGTGTCATGTATGATCTCACCATCGCAGCAGAACGATCTCCTGACAATCAAACGTGAGTATTCTATCATGAAATCGGAACTATGACTATGTACTCTTGTTAGGCTTTGGCGTCAATGGTGGCTGGGAAAAGTGGAGGCGCCATCGGAAATCAGCGATATTGAGTATCTAGTGATCGTCAAGGAGAGACAACGGATGCAGGTAAAAAAAAAGAAGTGGTTGTAGCCACACCAACTATCAGAAGCGGTACGAGGCGAGTGTGCGTTGGCAGCACGACATCACATCCGCAGACGTGGACGACTTCTGTCACGCGGTAGCCAATAAAATAAAGTCGTCAATGTCAGTCCACTGACAAGCCTTGACAGCCAATATCTAGAACAGAACGTCTCAATTTTCCATGTATCTCTATTCAGGCGTACGTCCCTCACTCGAAACGCCCGCTTGCCCACTCGGAGGTCGTCGCCAGTGCCATGTCCATCATCCAGTTCTGGATGCAACTCAACACTGTCCCCGTCTAGCGTGTTTTCGAGAATATATGATGTTTCATAAATAGCGGGTTTCATAAATAGCGGGTTTAATTGAGTCAGAGATATATACATCAGAAATATGGTATCCTGTCATCCACTCATCCACAAACAAACTTAAGCAGTTATGTTTTCGCTTTCTCGAGATACAGTTTCCCCATCGATCATCGATTCTTCGCAGCTCACTCTAAAGTGGGTTAGAAAAGATTTTTATATTTAGAGAATCTTCGAACATGTAGAGTATTTCAGCAAAATCCAAGAGCTATGCGCAAAAAAATCGATTGCAGCGAGGCTGCTGTGAACGAGGCTCTCGAGAAGGTAGGGATTCACACTCATACAAGACAAGAGAACTGTTGCAGCTATGTGCCGCTGCTGATTTCAAGGAGACGATGCGAATTGTGACCGAGGCAAAGATAGAGTTGCTGATCTTGATATCATTTCATTATTCAGTCAATCTCTGATGTGCGTCGCGAGATGGCTGAGACTCTGCAGTGCATCGAATCCATTCAATCGGAAGTCGTAAACATGACTGTTCAATCAATGGAGAACACAAATAACAGCGAATTTTGTGTTGTGAAATATTCATACTATCATTCATAATGGTGAAAGTATAATTTATTTATTTCGAGTCTTCGTGGGTGGTCCCGCGTGTTTTTGGTGTTACACCACATGTCTGCACTATCTGACACTAACCACGCCTATGCGCCGAGGATCAGCTGTTTTTGTGTGACAAGTCTTCTATTTTTATAATTAATTACAATGTATAAATACCACATTATTCAATGTTGTGATGTATTTTGAATAAATATCGATCATTTATATAAGTTTTTGCCACTTGCCTTCTAATTAATCGATACACCAACACCACAACACGCTGCGGTCAATGGTCGCTGCCTTCTTTATTATCGTTTCAACACTTAAATTTGCGTATTCTATTATTTGTTCCGAAAAGCACACGTGTTTATCACAAGATACCAATGTATGACGGTCTCTTTCAGCGATCGTTGGGCGTTATTTCGCTGCCGCCCCGTTGCTATCCTGACGTGGCCTTATTTATGCTACTCATTCCCTCTATTTCCCACCGATGACCCGTTTTCCTCTTCTATTCCTAGTCCTCTCATCCTCACAAGCTCTCACCGACGACGAAAATCTATTCACATTTCGACTCGAACCGGAACCTTTCGGTAATGAACACATTCTCATCAGGGCGAGCTAATGGCTATCATTAGGTCAAGAAAGTATCGACCTCTCATCTTTGCCACAGGACTATGAACACATCAACGAGCATGTGGAGCAGATAGCGGAACGCTGGCACCGCAGCCATCCCAAGGTATTGATTGATATTGATTGATATCGATTGCATGCTGTTATCAGGATGGCGACCCCACTTACACATTCATGAACAACAAGTACGGAGACCGGTTCGCGTGCAGACTGCCCTCTGGACCAGGTGAGAGAATTCAAAGTCACTCACTACGTGTGTTGCTCGAATACTAGGGAAAAGAGAAGAGAGAGAAAGAGAGAAAGAGAGAGAGAGAGAGAGAGAAAGAAAGAAAGAAAGAGAGAGAGAGAGATTGCAGCACCTCGTCGCGTCACCCATGACTCGCCTCACCCTCGCGCCGTCGCTCTCCAACTTCGAAGGGGACTCAGCGCGGACAAATGTCTCCACAAGGTATACATTCACTCCGACTCCATGCCATCTTATCGCAGACGCTACAAAATTTCTGACACGAATACGAAAGCTTTGATTGGATATATATAGCTCTTCAAGTTTGGACGGAATTCAGTGAGAGACGAACTCTTCATCCTCAAATATATAACATCATAATATAGTTATTCATGCTGAATCCTTTGCAGGCTATGCCAGGCTGGTGGCGGTACGAGTTGTGCTTCGGCCGCAGAGCGCGCCAGTACCATCTGCCAGACAAGGACAACAAGAACGACAAGAGTGAGGTGCAGAAGATCGTCCTCGGAGCGCTCGTGTCCGACCTGCGGATAGGGGAACAGGTGAGGACAAGTGGGAAGAGACCACCCACGACGCTTCCAGCTCACCCCCACCACTCCACTGTACGCAGAGGAGACCTACGAGGGCGGAGAGGCGTGCGCCATCGAAGGACAGGCGCGACGCGCCATTGTCAGGGTACGGTAGTCATACAGTAATCATCACCTTCCGTAACCACACTACAGTACCACTGCGATCGCCGTCTTCCGGAGCACTCCTCGTACATCGCGGATGTGAGCGAGACGCGCTCGTGCGAGTACCTATTCACTGTGAACACAGGGGCGCTGTGCAAACTGCCGCAGTTCAAGGTAGAGAGAGGGAGAGGGAGGGAGGGAGGGATAGAGAGGGAGGGAGGGAGGAGGGGGGAAAATGGTTTCAGCCAGTGCTACCATCGGAGATCGCTCGTCCGATCACATGCTCCCGCGTGTTGTCCCTGGAGGAGAAGATCCGGCACCTAGAGGGAAAGACGCTCTCTCATATATACGAGGTACGCCAACACAGTCAGCTTGCATAACATCTTTTTAGAGTGCCCTGCCCGCAATACGCACCCGCGTCACATCAGCTGTGCACAGACTGCTCTATGCCAAGAGGACCGAGATGCGCAATGAGGTACGTATCTCTCTCTCCCTCTCTCTCTCTCCTCTATCAATCACTCGTTCTAGACATGGGTGATGTGTCCTCTAGTCCGCCGTCGCTCCCTCCTTCAACTGGATAGGATCGCCTTCCCATCGGACAGAGTCACCCAAGCAATGCGACGCTTCACACAGACATCCGCCAAGTATATCGTGGAGAAGACGAAGGGTCAGCTCTCTCTCTCTCTCTCCCTCCCCCTCCCCTCCTCTCTCTCATCCCCTCTTCTCCAGCCCTGCTCGCTCTCCGTGGTGTTTCCATCTCCGCCGATCACTGGGACTTCTACGAATCCGACTACGACCGAGTGGTCAAGAAGGGGTACGAGGATGGAACCATCTCTTTCAAGGTATGCGAGGGAGAGGGAGGGAGATAGAGGGGGAGAGAGGGAGAGAGGCAGGGAGAGAGAGGGAGACCTGCAGGAAGTGGCGAACGATCACCGCGACGCGTCCCGCTGGCACATCTGGTCGTTCTTCCGCGACCCTCACTGGGACCGGAGCGAGTTCCCCAGAAGACTCGACGACGTCGACGTGGGTTTCAAAGATGATCCTTTTATCGAGTACAGGCATGCTGAAAGGTTGAAATCCTAACACAGAAGTTTTCAGTTAGTGAACGGCTACGTAGAACTGGCGGCTTCGAAGGCCATTCTCGTCAAGGACGATCCGAAGATGGCCGACATGTGAGCCTCTCTCTCTCTCTCTCTCTCTCTCTCTCTCTCTCTCTCTTTCTCTCTTTCTCTCTCTCTCTCTCTATCTCTCTCCTCCTTTCTTTTTCCCTTCCATAGATTCCCTCCAGATGGCTTCGTCGCGAGATGCTCGCCCGCCCCGCGCCTTACGAAGACCAGGAAATCGATGATGAGGTGAATCAATCAATCAATAATCAATCAATAAATGATGGATACAGTAGGAAAGGAAAAGTACAGTATACATAACCAAGACATAACTATAACGTGGGAAACACAGTTAATAGTAGAAAGAGGGGGTTACCCCGCTTCGGCCCGTGCCCTTGCATCTATCAGTGAGCCTTCTCATTCCAGTCGCTGCCATTCCTCTTCCCCAAGTACCCTCGATGGTTGTCTGCCGACTGGCTCGCCTCCCTGTCTCCCTATTCAGAGGAGCTGGAGGAGGGAGAGGAACCGCCGAGGTTCTCGCTCCGCCTACTGCTCCTCTCCAAACAGCGACAGCATAAAGCGGCGAGGTGAGTGGGAGAGAGTGAGAGAGAGGGAGGGGGGGGGGGGAAGAGAGGGAGAGAGAGCCTTGCAGTGACCAGATAGCCCGCCAGTTCGGCCAGTTTCTTCTGGACTCGATTCACCTCGGTCGGCCCCTTCCATCCATGGACACGGTAGCCAAGCAGCTATCGTACCCCATCGCTGCGTCACAGGTCAGATCGACACAAGTACTGTACTTACTGTAGCATTATTACTCCCGTATGGCTCCGTTTTGTTCAAGTATCAAGGCCTGGTCCCATCACGACAATCTCTATACCGTAATCTTGCAGGCGGATCTCGATGAGCTGTGGGAGCTGTTCCAGGGAGTGTTAGAAATGGACGAGGATGAACAACTAGAAGACGCAGGGGTGAGAGAGAGGAAGGAGGGAGAGAGAGAGAGAGAGAGAGAGAGAGAGAGGTCTCGGTTTAGAAGACGATCGCCCTCCAATATGCTCTCAATAGCCTCATGCGCCGTCTGCTATTCGCTCGTCGATGGGTTGAGGAGAACAAGGACGTGGATGTACTAGACGAGAACGACTTCGAACAGTACGTCCCTCTCTCTCCCGCCCCCCTCTCTCTTTCTCTCTCTTCTCATCCACACTCTCTTCCCAGGGACTTCGCAGACACAGCAGACCGCTGGGATTCCGTCGAGAACCGCAGGGAGGCGCACCGACTGGTGCAGATCATATTCAGTGAGGTACGAGCACATGTTCGATTGCCGAGGTGGCACACATACAATATGTAGGAGAAGAAAGTGGCGCGCGAACTAGCAGAAGAGACGTGGGATCTGGAGAAGACACGACTCATCAGCACATGGAGAAATGCGAAACTAGTGAGGATGAGAGAGAAGAGAGAGAGAGAGGGAGGGAGAGAGAGAGAGAGAGAAAGAGAGAGGTTGTTGAGAGATGTTTGCAGCTAGAGCAACTCATCGACACTGACCGCATCTTTGTGCATCAGCTATTCGAGATTCTAGACGGACTCGCCGAGACTATTGCAGGTAAATCTCTCTCCCTCTCTCTCTCTCTCTGTCTCTCTGTCTCTCTGTCTCTCTGTCTCTCTGTCTCTGTCTCTCTGTCTCTCTGTCTCTTTCTTGCTATTCCCTCTTGATTTCAGCCAAGCACTCCTCTGCCACCATCGAATCCCCCCTGGTGAAGCCTGTCGCTGATCGGACAATTCTGAGAGTCAGCGAGGATACAGCCACAACGGATGAGGTGAGAAAGGGGGGAAGGAAGAGAGAGAGAGAGAGAGATGTCCGTTCAGGTGATCGGCCTCTACAATGAGCTCTTCAAGCGCGCCTCGTCGGATCAAGAGGCATATGACGGCAGCCATGCAAACGAGTAGACAAATGTGTTGTGACCATACCACCCCTCCCTCCTCCCCCCTTCTCTCTTCCTCTCACTCTCTTCCACCTCTCTCCCTCTCTCTCTCTCCTTCCATCATCTCAAACGTTGTGACATTTCCCCCCGCTTTATTCACCCTAGTCATGTGTATGTTCAGATAAATGTCGATACAACGACGTTACAACATATTTAGCAAACAATAATAGAGAACAACTACAGTACATAACCTCATTCTTTGATCATTCCATTCTTGCGTGCGACGTCCAAGGATACATGATTGATTTCTGGTATGAGCACTCCTCTCTCCCGCCACATTGCATCGAGCCACTCGCAAACTGCTGCTCTCATCCACGAACCAAGATCCACCTGCAAGAAATCATAGCATACTCACATCACAGAACACTCACTCACCAGAGTCAGACGAAGAATTTCCTTAGGATGTAATGTGAATTCGGACAGAAAGCAGAAGAGTTTGCGCAGAAACACATCGGATTTCGAAGGAACGTTACATTGATTTCTGAAACGTCAGGTTATGACCAATTATCATAGAAAATAGATTACTTGTAAAGGTAATCTGAAAGGACGTCGAAGTGTTTGAGTTTCTCAGGGACGCCCTCCATTCGCCACCTCACCGCAACACTATCCTGGAATAGCTTGTTGTTTCGAGGACAACACAATAGTCCCACCTTCTGGTCAACCACTACAACTTCCACTGCACATGGCACATCGTCCCTGTATCGATCGATCACACGGGCAAAGTGCGCAGATGCACGGTAGAGGTGGACGATATCCTAAGTAAATTCATGGCTGAACACTTTTACAAAGTATAGCTCACAGTTGGTGTTGTGTAGCTGAACACTTGGAGAAGAAGTTCGTTGGGAAGAGTGTCGAGCATCCTTTCAGAACTAGTCGAAGCTTGGGTTACAAAATGTTGACCCACTCTACTCTACGATATCCAATTCTATCGGATTGGGATCTGCAGCCTGGAGCAGTGCCCGAGGGAAAGGCCGCAAACAGCCCTACAGAGTGTTCCTGAGCGAATGTGATTAGGACAACTCCAACAGCTATCCTTAGCCCCGTCTGTCCAATCAACAAAACAAACGAGAAGCATAAACACTATATTTATCGGGCACACACATAATACCACACAATCTCCCTCTCTACCTCTCTTTCTCTCCCTCTCTCTCTCTCTCCCTCTCTCTCTCTCCCTCTCTCTCTCTCTCCTAGGTGGTCTTGATGGCTATCTCGGCCTGTCCAGCCACGATGCGAGTTCGGAACGCCTCCTGCGCGTCCTTCACCTACAACACCACCAGTCGGGAAACAGAGAACCAGTTAGGAACCAGCTTATATTTCGCAAGTTACAGTACGATATTGTACGATACAACAGGAAAATCTAATCAGTTCGATCGATAATTGATCGATACCCTCGCCCGCTCACGTCTTCCTCTCCGAGGTCTGCGTACTGGACGATGAACTTCTCGTCCTTCTTGGCAGTGCCCTCCAGTCGCATGATCTCCAGACTGCGAGTCTCCCCTCCGCCCATCACACCACACACCGGAAGGGTGCGGAAGTCGGTGATGTTAGACGAGCGCACCTAGAGGGGCGGGGTCAGAAGGGGCGTGGATAGCTCACCTTGAACGCGATCTTTCCATTGCCGCTGTTCTTGAGCTTGAATGTGGCAGATCCTCCGGCGGCGGGGAGATCTGCCTTCGCTGGCTCAACCGCCAGCAGATTCGACATGCCAACCAATGAAACCATTGTCCATCATTTACGGAACGATCGTCATTTCTCTCGTCCGAACTCACTTTGAAAAGAATCATCAACACAATTTATTCTCACCAAACAATCACACAATCCATCAACTCAAAGACACTTCGTTTACCTCGAAGTCTAACAATCTCTAATGAATTTTAGAAAGTAAGCATAGTATCTCGATACAAAACTACAACTGGGCGAAATTCGATTCACAACATCTCAAACAACTAATAGGGAAAGAGGGAAACAATGAGAGAAAATGAGAACATGTAACGCTAACCAGCCAGTGAATACGCAAACAAGGGATCAATCGATAGGTGCTAGTGTCTACTTGGAGTTGTCGTCGACGTACTTCTTGACCTTGTCGAGGTCGGCGGCGGCGGAGAAACGGACGAGGAACGTGGAGATCTCGCCGGGGCCAGTCGCACACGACACCTACAGAAAAGGCATCTCCCATCCCCCCCCCTCTCTCTCCTCCACTCACCCTCATCTTAGTCGCATCGACGCTCGTCGCCTTCATCGTCGCGTTTATCAACGCGTTCAGCCACACAGTGCCTAAACACACAAATACAAGTACATTACTTAACAACTACAGTATACCCATCAAGTACAGTGGCGGTAGCCGCCTGAACAATACTCGCAGTAGGCGGTAGCCGGTAAGTACAGTACACGTCGCATCCCTTACCAGTGGCAGTGGCAGCCCTGACGAGGAGGCTCATCTTTCCGTCCTTGTCCTTGACATGCAGCATTCCCACGCCCAACTTCGAGTACGCCTTGTCAACCATCTTGTGAACAGCGCATCTGGAAAAACATTCATGGTCTTTCTCTCTCCATCTCTTCTTACTCACTTGACCGAGTGGACCGCGTCCGGCTCCGCACTCTCCACCACCTCAGCCTTCGGGGGCACGTACTCACCCTCCTCTGCAACATCAATCAATAAATCAATACAACACCACTGACACTCACCCTCGTCTCCTCCAGCCGTCGCAGCAGGCGCAGCATCACCAGCAGGCTTAGCGGCGCCGAATCCGAATCCTCCGAAGGCGGGGGCGGGAGTGGTGGTGGAGGTGGAAGATGCGAACGAGGGGAACGAGAGACCTCCAGTGGCAGAAGAGGCAGTCGAGCCGAACGAGAACGTCGGGATGGCGGGCGCGTCTGCGAATGGAATAGCTAGTATCTAGCAGCTCGTTCTGTTCCTCCCACTCACCCTTCTTCGTCTCTCCTCCCTCCTCCTTCTTCTCATCCTCCTTTTTCTCATCCTCCTTCTTCTTCTCCTCCGTCTTTCCAAAGCTGGGGAACGCGGGCGAAGCACTGGCTGGAAAGTGATCAATACCAAACCGAAAAAAAACAAATAAATACAACTCACCAGTCTTTCCGAAAGCGAATACGGGGGTGGACCCGCTGAGGGAGGGGAACACCGACTTCTTCTCCTCTCCCTTGTCCTCCTCCTTCTTCTCTTCGTCCTTCTTCCCTCCCGTACTCCAGAATCCAGCAGTCGCCTTCGGCAGCTGCACAGTCACGGGCGGCATCTTCGACTCGCTCACCGTCGACGACACTGCAAACCAATCGATGGATAACAAACACAAAATCAATCAATCGATATTCCCACCGGCGGCAGTGTCGGCGCCGCGGAAGACGACGCTCTCCGGGTCGCCGAGGAGACCGCCGCCGCGAATGGCACGCTTGCGGCCGCCTGCTGGGGATAAGGGAGTGAGAGGTTAAAAACAACGCCGGAAAAAAAATAAAGGATAGGATCAGAAGAACCATGAAATGGCCAGAGGGGTTTTCATCTATAATAGTCTTGGCCGAGTCGGAGTCACTTAGCTGCGACATCCGAAGCTGATACAAAAAGTGAAGTGATCAAGACTTACCGCCAGCAGCGGAGGGCGCGGGTGCGGCGGCCGGGGTCGGGGCAGAGCTCACGATCGCCGACACGTCACTGAAATCAACATGTACTAACCAATCATCAAAAAAGACTATAAACACCCGCACTTTATGTTCATGGTGGGCGCGGCCTTGGAGGAGGGTGTGGAGCGCAGCAGGTCCTTGTCGAATGAACCTCAACACAATTCCTTAGTCTCAGGTGTGTTGAATGAGAGTACTTTGGTTCATGATGGTGGAGTCGTTGAGCCCTCCACCGAGCCGGCTGTTGTTGGCAGAGTCGCTGCGGCGCTTTGCCTTCGCGATCGGACGGCCAGGAGGAGCCGATGCTGAACAATATTCATTGCCATCCGTGATGATGTTAACTGATAAGATAAAAAGCAACGTACTCTTGCTGGGGCTCTTAGTGGGGCTCTTGGCGGGGCTCTTCTTGTCTCCGCCGGCGCCCTTCTGCCTGTATGTCTCGTCCAGTGTCTTCACGTGCGCCAGATACGAGTTGACCGACGCGGACAGATCGTAGTACGGACACTGCTTCACCCACACCTACAAATCAAATCAACAATGTAAACGAGATACAAATGAAATAAACGAACAAAATCCTCACCTGCATCTGCTTAATGAACTCGCGGTTGAGTATGGTGAGCTTCTCTTGGAACTGCGCCACGCGCAGCTTATCCGTGGACGTCACAGGATCTACCGCCATTTTCTAGATAAATGTATACACCATGCAATCACGATACAAATAATATAAACAAAGAAAAAAACACAAACAAACAACAAATCATAAGAAAATTTGAAAATGAATACGAAGTGAGTTTCCCGCCACTCGAGTGGTGTATGACCATTTGATGCTACACCACAATACACTTGAAAATTTTGCGCGCGAATTTAAAATTTTAAATCACAAAGTTATTGAAAATAACATTAAAAAGAACTACAGTTGTATTAATGTAAAATATTTCATATGTATGCCTTGAAATATCTCATACATCTGAAATTATTCCCATATAATACTCTTCTTATATCATATTAGTTCTGTCAGATGGTTCTCACATCTAAAACCTTGTCTAAGTAATTGTCGAGTCTATTAGTCACACTGTGACCATTCCGAAAATGGAGCGATTCAATCACCTCTTCTCTGCGCTCTCTCGTATCAGCGCTCTCTGTCTCACTCCCGCTCACTTTACTACTTCTCCCAGCCCTAGCCAGGTTCTCTTCTCACTCTCACCCACTCTCTCTCTCTCATCCCCTTACCCAACCAACACCCCTATCGATCACTTGTTTGATTAATCCCATTTCTTATTTATTTCACACCCTACCATAACCACACCCTGTATCTGTGCCTTGCCGTTTCTCTTTTCGTTTCCCCTTTTATGTGTTCTATGCGCGCAGTAGTGGTGGGTGAATCGCAAAGTGGCACATAAGAAAGAGGGTAGGTTTTGTCTTCTCCCACTCGGGGGATTTGGGTGTGCGCTGTGCATTCTGTGACAGTGGGTGGCACGATATTGCACTATTAGTAATCACTCAGTGCACTCACTTTCCTCCAGCTCTGATGGTTCTTATCTATTTTCAGAAGATGGTCCATTTCGAATGTCATTTTCTGTATTATTGGTGAAACTGTATTTCTGTTGGATCATATATGTCTTTTGTGCTCATTTTCATTCGTCCAGAAATGTTCGTTGAAAGAACTCGCATCTCTAACGCCCCACAATGTAAACACTTGCCGAAATTGCGACCCCTTTTCGCCACCATATTTGACTTTCACACATTCGTGAGTCGCCCCCATTCCCTATGTCGCTCCGCCTTACTTGACTCCGCCCACCGATCGATATTTCTGCCGGAGGGCATATCCTCACCGCAGCTGGCAGGCGATCCGAGGGGGCGTTTTAAAAAGCGAGCGCGATCCGGGAGAGTGCGTGTGATGTCAAGAGACGCAGAGATGAAGAGGACGAAGAGAGTGGCGAGAGAGTGTGCAAGGAGGAGAGAGCGGCGAGGGAGAGCGAGGGAGTTTAGTGTAGGCGGCACTCGGGTGGGTTGTTGCTCCGGCAGGCAGGAATGACTCCCCTTCTCTCTCTCTCTCTCTCTCTCTCTCTCTCTCTTTCTCTCTCTTTCTCTCTCTCTCTCTCTCTCGGTCATCTGTTCCCTCTCACCCCTCTCCATTGACCCGCACTGTATAGTGAGTCTGTTGCAGGCCGCTACTGTAATGATGCTTCTCTTTTGTCTGTCCTCACACGACATTCTTCCACAAACATTTGTTTGTACTTTCTGATTACTACATAATACTTTACTACATAATACTTAATTACGTGTTAATATGAATGGAATTATTTTCTCGCGTTTCTCTCTCGTTCTCTCACCACATGTGAGCATCTGTAATGTCAATGATCTCCTCCGATTTCATAACATAGCACACACTCACTCGCTTCCGTTACAATCCCACATAGCCTGGGGGCATATTCCATGTGTCTTCTCTTGCCATTTCGCAATGTCTCGATCTGTTAGAAAAATGTCTGCTGTGAAAGCAGCTGCGAAATCACTTCAGTACCTCCAGTCGAAGTAACTGGAGGGTCCTTGCGAAAAATTCTGAAAACTTGAGGAGCGATTGTTCCCATGCGACCACTGACACTTACTCTTTTTGCGATCTGACTCATTTCTCACAACACGAATTCTCACAACACAATGAATGTGTCTTTCTTCCGGAATCCGTGTCTCGAAATCTCCTAATTCCTCGAGGCGATTGTGTTATTCTAATTCCGCAGCGCGTTCGTGCCACCCCAATTGGGCGTGACCCTTCCCCTCCCTCTCTCTCTGCCCCTCTCTCTACCCCTCTCTCTCCCTCCCTCTCGCTCCCTCTCTCCCTCTCTCTCCCTCTCTCTCCCTCTCTCTCCCTCTCTCTCCCTCTCTCTCCCTCTCTCTCTCCCTCTCTCGGGAATACTAGTATGGTTCATTGCGCAGCAGCACACAATCGACTCATGCCAGTGTTATGACCACTTTTCTATATTTTACTTGTTTGAAATGGCTATACGAGAGAGAGGAAGAGAGGGAGAGGGAGGGAGAGAGAGAGAGAGAGGATCGCCTGACCCCTCATTTTCCATTCATGTTGCGTGACTCGGGGTGCGGTCATTCACAATGTTCTCCCATGTTTCTTCGCGTTCCCTAAAACATTTTCATATTAGTCTTTCTCTCTCTTTCTCTTTCTTTTCCTCCGCCCCCCCCCCCTCCTCTCTCTCTCTCTCTCTCTCTCTCTCTTTCCTCTCACTCGTGTTTGACCATGCGCTGTTGTCATAATCCTACTCGAATCGCACATAATTGTCGCCACGAATCACGCAAGCCGTCACTCACTTACGTTTCGCCATACGTTTCGAGGATACGTTTTCCACCCCGGATACGTTTCAGCCGTATGCGGTTGTGGGTAGTGGCCTTGCTGGCGACGTGCCAGCTCGCCGCCGGATTCAATGTCGACACCAAGAACGCCGTCATCCATCAGATGCCCGGAGGCTATTTCGGATACTCGCTCGACTTCTACAACGAGCAGAAGGGCATGCCCGTGTGAGTCCCCCTCCTCTCTCTCTCTCTCTCTCTCTCTCTCTCTCTCTCTCTCTCTCTCTCTTACCCTCCCACTCTCAACGTTCCGATCGATCTGCCCTGCGGGTGTGGGATCAATGAGCATCGAGCTATAGGCATTACACTCTAGCAGTGAGCGAGTGAGATAGAAACGACTGCTGGTGTGTTGGACAGCCGGGGATAGCGTCTATGACTATGAGGTCAATACGACTAGGGACAAGGATGACCGCTACTAAAACAGTGGATGCGGACATGGAAAAAATACAAAGGTGTGCATCCGCAATCCTTGCAGCCTGGTGGTCGGAGCTCCCAATTCGGAGACGACCAACCCTAACCTGCGGGGCATCCGCAAGCCGGGAGCCGTCTACGTGTGCTCTGTCAACAAGAGCAACTGCAGGGAGATCCACGTCGATCAGAAACGTGAGTCGCCTCATTTGCATATTTCTTCTATGTGACACATTTTTCAAGGTGTCCCTTGATTTGCATGCATTTGTCCCTGGTCACCGCGCCTCATTTGGTGTTCCATAAATCAGCTGATTAGCATTCTGACCAGCGCGCGCGAATTCCGTGTTCGCACCATGTCATGCATGATCTATGAGTAGCCATCTGCCAGCGCACATTCGCTGCGTACCACACTGAGTATCACACGTTATCGCCACTTCGATCTGTGAACGCATCATACCCCAAAATATATCGATAAGGGATTCGAGAAGGGCCAGCGATCTTTCATAGGCACGGCCCCACTTTGATGACCGCGGCGAAAGCTACGGCTCCCTCGGGGAGGGGGAGAGAGAGAGAGAGAGAGAGAGAGGAGAGAGAGGGGGGGAGAGGAGGGGGTTACATGCGAGGTCGTTTCATTACCATTCGCTGGAATGAAACAGACTGACCCGGTTTGTTGACAGCCGGGTAATTACTACCACCCAGGTAGCAGCAGACAATTACGAATCCCCGTCACCTATCAATCGCCACCCTCCAATTATGACAATCCCATCCATATCCTAAACGACGGGAAGTGCGGGAACGACAAATCCGAAACGGAAGGGCGAGCGGGAATCGGCTAGGGCAGGGCGCTCATTTGCCGCTTCGAAGATCTTCCCGCGCGGCTCAAAACGCGATTTGCGCATTAGGAGAGTGAAGAGAGGAGCGAGAGAGTGTGTGACCGGAGGAGAGCGGCAGGGCGGCTAGTGAGACGGAATTATTTATGATTACCCAATGAGTCACTCTGTACAAAGACGCAAGAAAAGGGGGCACAGATGTGTGGAACACGGGGTTTTCTCTGTTAATGCACTCAATGGGGCGAATGTAGTAAACAAACTAGTATTCGAGTAAATAAACAAGGAAACAATATTCAGAGGGCAACGAGCGTCGTCTGAATGGATCGCGGCTGCAGCCCATTGAGGACAAGTCGTATCAGTTCTTCGGAGCCACTGTCAAGTCCAACAAGAAACACGACAAGCTGGTGGTACGGAGAGAGAGAGAGAGAGAGAGAAAGGAGGGGGGAGATGACAGACTATCAGAGAAACCTTTCAGATGTGCGCTCCACAGTACAAGTACTTCTTCTCGAAGTTCGAGGTGATCGAGCCTGTGGGAACGTGCTTCTACGCAGAGGACGGCTTCAGCAAGACCGAGGAGTTCGCCGCGTGCCGGCAGGAGCGTGAGTCATCCTCCCCCCTCTCTTTCTCCCCTCTCTTTCTCCCCTCTCCCCTCTCCCTTTCTCCCTCCCAACCCTCACTC